>CM035422.1:72293823-72356323 GCA_020310875.1 Ceratopteris richardii
CACATTCTTGGAGATGTCTTTTGGAGATTCTATCTTTCGCCATATCTCATATACCTGATTCATATGTATACTTTGTTTTCTGTAGAACCACAACTCACATCCCAAATAATACACATAATAATTTATTGGCTTCAAAATGGAAAACATCTTATTCTAAGATTTTTAGGATGCAAAAAAAAAAACAAGAATAAAAATCATTATCATCACTCAATCTCTCCGATGAGATAAAAACCCTCTCTCTCTCTCTCTCTCTTTGTATTGAGGCATTAAATTAGTGTCTCTCCCTCTTATCCCTTTCACTCTCTTTCTCATTGATGCAAAGTCATGTTTCATCCATCTAGACAATGGATACATATTCCTATGCATACATCCATAAATGATTCATACATGATTGCATAGAATGTGAAGCAAGAAGAGCTAAAGAGAACTTGTCTTATCGGCTAGTTGTTTGGTCCTAAACCGCCTATTGAGTCCCTGTGGCAATGGTTCCATAAGGAATGGTTCCCTTACAGCTTGATATTCAGTAAGTGTCATTTCTTATTGACTAGTTGTTTGGTCCTAAACCACCTACTGAATGGATGTGGCAATGGTTCCATAAGGAATGGTTCCCTTATGGCTTGATTCTTAGTAAGTGTCATTTCTTGCTAGCGAATTTCTTGATTTTTGAAAATGATGATATGGCCTTCCAAGGTTTGCAAAGTGGCACTCGGCTATCATGAGGAGGAAATAAGAAAGAGAGCTCATTCACACACTCTCACACTCAAAGAGAAGCACACACACAAATTGTGCCAAGAAAGAATGATCTTCTTCTTCTTTTTCTACTACATAAAAGGAATATACAAGATTGACCTTATACAACAATACAACTAGTGCAATATATAAAGAACAATACATAGTGAAAAACCCAATGTCCACGAATGAGTAAGCCAGCAAGAACAAGTTAATATGTCAAACTTCCATAATTTTCCTTTACATAGTAGCATTTTTCCAATGCTTCAACTGATGTAGTATCCAACGTCAAATTCTCATTGGCTTAAAATCAACCATACCATACTTTTGTAACATACTCAACGCATATTGCCTTTGTGACATCCATATACATGTTTCTATATGTATAAACTCAATGCCCAGAAAATAGTGTAGCAGACCAAGACCTTTCATCTCAAATTCTTACATAAGAAGTTTCTTTACCTCTTTAATGCTTTCTTCATTATCACCACCTATAGTGAGGTCATCAACATAAATAGCCACAATCATGATGCCATCATCATCCTTCCTTGCATATAATGAATGATCTACATCACACATAAAAAATCCAATGGTGGTTAAGTAAAAAGAAATCCTTGCATGCCAAGTGCGAGGGGCTAGTTGAAGCCCATTCAAAGCCTTTTGCAATGTGCAAACATATTCTGGGTGCTTTGAATCTTCATATCTATGTGGTTGGTCCATGTATACTTCTTCCTATAACTTACGATGTAAGAAAGCCTTCTTCACATCCATTTGATGCAAGGTCCATCCTTTTGCTTTAGCTAAAGCAACAAGTGCTCTCACAATCAGAATTTTAGCTACATGGTTGAGTGTTTCCTCATAATCAATTCCATATGTCTATGCATACCCTTTTGCTAGCAGTCGTGCACTATACTTGCTTATGCTACCATCAACATTGTGCTTTACCTTCTAAACCCACTTGAAGCCTATGAGTTTCTTTCCTTGCAATAATGGAACTAGCTTCCATGTTTCATTTCCATAAAGTGTGGCCATATCCTCCTCCATAGCTTTCTACCAATCTGTATTTTGAATTGCATCTTCAAAATAAGAAGGCTCAGCATCTTGTATTACCTTGGTTCCATGTAGACACAATGACAAGCCATGTAACTGCCATATGCCAATCATCGCACTGAATTCTCCATCCTCCCAGATCTTCTTGGTCTTGGGTCACTTCTCCTTGTATCATCTCTATGTGCCTTTCTCACTCCTTGGGTCTTCACAGAGGGCAATCCAAGATCCTTATCAAAGCTCCTGTTTGAACTGCTTGAATCTCCATCAATGTCTTCAAAACCTATAGATGTTTTACTACGAGTAGAAGGATTGTCTTTACCTTTCTTCAATGTAGTTGATGAATTTGCTAGAATCAAACTTCCATGCAGTCTTCCACTCCATGGATTTGAGTTGGAAGTATTGCTTGGTGATGCATAAGATCCACTCAAAACCTGAAATTCTGCACTTGCTTGTCATTATATATATATATATATATATATATATATATATATATATATATATATATATATATATATATATATATATATATATATATATATATATATATATATATATATATATATATATATATATATATATATACATACATACATACATACATACACACCCACACACACACACACACACACATATATATATATATATATATATATATATATATATATATATATATATATATATATATATATATATATATATATATATATATATATATATATATGAGTGTGTATCTATATATATATATATATATATATATATATATATATATATATATGAGTGTGTATCTATATATATATATATATATATATATATATATATATATATATATATATATATATATATATATATATATATATATATATATATATATATATATATATATATATATATATATATATATATATTAGACATTATTATAAGCGAGTACTTGAAAGGTCTCTTAAGAAAGGTCCCAAATTCGGTTTGTGATTCCTATTTCTATGTGCATTTGACTCAATAAGAATTATAAAGAAGAACAAAAATGTAGTAGTCAATCTCCCTCAATGTTTGATCTCTTTCAACAAAACATCCTTTGTCCCTTTTGCATGAGAGAATACATAGAATTCTCTCTACCTCTCTCTCTCTGTAATTGTCTCTCTCACTATCTTTATATCTCTATTTCTCTCTTCTATATCGATAAATATAGATTCATTTCTTTCCTTCTCTCTTTCAAGTGCTTATAAGAGGAACAAGCGGCATGACTTTCATTTCCCTCTCTCTATCACTCTCTCTCATAACAAAAAAACTAGAATAAAAATCATGGTCATCAGTCAATCTCTCTGATGAGATAAAACCCTCCCTCTCTCTATCTCTTTGTATTGAGGGGTTAAATTACTCTATCTTCCTCTTATCCCTTTCTCTCTCTTTCTCATTTAAGCAAAGTCATGTTTTATCCATCTAGATAATGGATCCATATTCATATGCATACATCCATAAAGGATTCATACATGATTGCATAGAATGTGAAGCAAGAAGTCCTAAAGAGAAATTTTCTTATCGACTAGTTGCTTAGTCCTAAACTTTCTATTGAGTTGTTGTTGCAATGGTTCCATAAGGAATGGTCCTTTACAACTTGATAGTCAGTACATGTTAGTTCTTGCTAGGAAATCTCTTGATTTTTCAAAATGATGATATGGCCTTCCAAGCTTTGCAAAGTGGCACTTGGATGTCACAAGGAAGGAGATAAGCAAGAGAGCTCACTCACACACTCTCACACTCAAAGAGGAGCACACACAATACTTGGGGCAAGGAAGAATGATCTTCTTCGTCTTCTTCTACTACATAAAAGGAATATATAAGAATGACCTTATAAAACAATACAACTAGTGCAATATATAAAGAACAGTACATAAGGAAAAACCCAATGTCCATAGATTAGTGAGCTGGCAAGAACAAGTGTGCCATCACTCTCTATAGTTGAATCTACTCAAGCTCACTAAAGTATCCTTGACATATACCGATGTGTCTCATATACATTTTAGAGAAATGAAAAAGTGATGCTTCACATGCTTCCATTGCAACACCTCTATACTCAGCCTTTGTACTTGACAAAGTAAGAGTTGGTTGCTTGTTGTTGGTCCATGTAATAGTTGCACTCCTAAGTGAGAATAGAAAGCCACTAGTAGATCTTCTATTGAGAATAGTACTGGCCCAATCTGCATCATTGTATCCATGAGCTTGATAGTCTACAATAGCTTTATATAACAATCCATAATCTAAAGTAGTACTCACATAACATAGAGTGCATGTGAGAGTATCTAAATGTGGTTTCCTCGGAGCATGCATAAAATGACTTTCAAGTCTAATAGTGTAGCTTAGATCAGGCCTTGTAATTGTGAAATATGTCAAACTTCCATAATTTTCCTTTAAATAGTAGCATTTTTCCAATGCTTCAATTGATGTAGTATCCAACATTAAATTCTCATTTAATGGCATAGTGATTAGCTTACGATCAATCATACCATACTTTTGTAACATACTCAAGGCATATTGCCTTTGTGACATCCATATACATGTTTCTATATGTATAAACTCAATGCCCAAAAAATAAAGTAGCAGACCAAGACCTTTCATGTCAAATTCTTACATAAGAAGTTTCTTTACCTCTTTAATGCTTTCTTCATTATCACCACATATAGTGAGGTCATCAACATAAATAGCCACAATAATGATGCCATCATCATCCTTCCTTGCATATAATGAATGATCTACATCACACATAAAAAATCCAATGGTGGTTAAGTAATAAGAAATCCTTGCATGCCAAGTGCGAGGGGCTTGTTGAAGCCCATTCAAAGCCTATTTTTCAATGTGCAAACATATTCTAGGTGCTTTGAATCCTCATATCTATGTGGTTGGTCCATGTATACTTCTTCCTATAGCTCACACGATGTAAGAAAGCCATCTTCACATCCATCTAATGCAAGGTCCATCCTTTTGCTTTAGCTAAAGCAACAAGTGCTCTGACAGTCAAACTTTTAGCTACATGGCTGAATGTTTCCTCATAATAAATTCCATATGTCTATGCATACCCTTTTGCTAGCAATCATGCTCTATACTTGCTTATGCTACCATCAACATTGTGCTTTACCTTGTAAACCCACTTGAAGCCTACAAGTTTCTTTCCTTGCAGCAATGGAACCAGCTTCCATGTTTCATTTTCATATAGTATAGCAATATCCTCATCCATAGCTTTCCACCAATCTGTATTTCGAATTGCATCTTCAAAATAAGAAGGCTCAGCATCCTGTATTACCTTGGTTCCATGTAGATACAATGACAAGCCATGTAACTGCCATATGCCAATCATTGCACTGAATTCTCCATCCTCCCAGATCTTCTTGGTCTTGGGTCACTTCTCCTTGTATCATCCACATGTGCCTTTCTCACTCCTTGGGTCTTCATAGAGGGCAATCCAAGATCCTTATCAAAGCTCCTTTCTGAACTCCTTGAATCTCCATCAATGTCTTCAAAACCTATAGATGTTTTACTACCAATAGAAATATTTTGTTTATCTTTCTTCGATGTAGTTGACGAATTTTCTAGAATCAAACTTCCACGCAATCTTCCACTGCATGGATTTGAGTTGAAAGTATTGCTTGGTGATGCATAAGATTCACTCAAAACTTGAGATTCTACACTTTCTTGTCATTATATATATATATATATATATATATATATATATATATATATATATATATATATATATATATATATATATATATATATATATATATATATATATATATATATATATACACACTAGACATGATTATAAGCGAGTACTTGAAAGGTCTCTTAAGAAAGGTCCCGAATTCGGTTTGTGATTCCCATTGCTATGTGTATTTGACTCAATAAGAATTATAAAGAAGAACAAAAATGTAGTAGTCGATTTCCCTCAATGCTTGATCTCTATCAACAAAACATAATAATTTATCGGATTAAAAATGGAGAATTTCTTATTGGAAGATATTAGGATGCGAAAAAATTGTATCCTGCCTTTTTTTTAATGCGCTTTCATTGTTTGGCTTCTCATTTATCGTATATTTTCATTTCTTTTGATTGATCTTTCATCATTTTGATTCGTATTTTTTTTTATCTCAGATTTTCAAGAATGCGTCGTTATATATATATATATATATATATATATATATATATATATATATAATGTATGTGTGTGCACAAGACATGATTATAAGCGAATACTTGAAAGATCTCTTAAGAGAGGTCCCGAATTAGTAGTTTGATTCCCATTTCTATGTGTATTTCTCGCACTAACAATTATAAAGAAGAACAGAAATGTAGTAGTCGATTTCCCTCAATATTTGATCTCTTTCCACAAAACAGCCCTTGTCGCTTCGTCATTATATGCATTAGAGAATACATAGAATGTAACTGCTATATGCCAATCATCACACTGAATTGAGCATACTCCCTGATCTTCTTGTTCTTGGGTCACTTCTCCTTGTATCATCTACATGTGCCTTTCTCATCTACATGTGCTCTTTTTTGAACTGCTTGAATCTCCATCAATTTCTTCAAAACTTGTAGATGTTTTACTACCATTAGAAAGATTTCCTTTACCTTTCTTCGATGTAGCAAATGAATTTGATAGACTCAAATTTCCATGCAATCTTCCACTCCATGGATTTGAGTTGGAACCATTGATTGGTGATGCATCAGGTCCAATCAAAACTTGAGATTCTACACTTGATTTTTCTATATTTCCTTTGTCATTTGAGTCAATATTAAATCTATCTTTGGCATCTACATAGAAGCTTGACATTTCATCAAACACCACATCTCTACTTACCTTCAATGTTCGTGTTAGTGGGCTATAACATTTGTATCACTTTTGGTCAAGGGAGTATCCAATGAAGATACATTTTTCCTACTTTTGGATGAAGCTTCATCCTCAACTCATTTGGAACATGTACATATGCAATACAACCAAATAGTTTCATGTCTGATAACTTTGGATTTTTACCTGTAAACTTCTCTTCACGTGTAACTTGATGTATAACAAGAGTTAGAACTTACTCATGATCTATACAGAATTATGCACACCTTCTACACAATAACAATGATGCATATTCTTCTGAGCCATCAAGGCTCTTGCTATTTTTGTAATGTCTTTTTTTGCATTCAACAACACCATTCTGTTGTGGTGTGTACCTGCATGAAAACTATCGTCAAGCTCCAGGAATTTTTAGAAAGATATTGAAATCATTTGACATGTATTCACCTCCTCCATCAAATCGTAATGGCTGAATATACTTCCATGTGTGCTTTTCCACCATATCCTTAAAATTCTGGAAATGAGTGAAGACCTAACTTTTCTCTTTCATGAAATATACCCATACTTTCCTCGTATGGTCATCAATGAAAGTAACATAAAACCTACAAACTTGAATGGATGAGGTCTTTGCAGGACCCCAAACATATGTTTTAATTATTTCTAGCACATTCTCACTAACATGCTTGTCATGTGGGAATGGTGCTCTTCACTATTTAGAGAATTGAAATGCTACACATACCTTTTGCATCTATGCAACCTTGAAATTTGGTAGTCCATTTAAAATCTCCTTTGACTGCATCAATATCAGCCCCTACAAATTTGCATGTCCAATTCATTCGTGCCTGATCTCTATATCAACAATAAATCCTGCACCTTTTGCAAAAATCGTTGCATTCATTTTAGGAATGTTCACATTTAAGGTGAACATCCTACCCACTTTGTTTCCTTTGGCAATCAATCTTCTATATTTTTTGCACTCTTCTACATATAACCCATCAGCATTGAACCTAACTTCTAATCCCTATTCAACCATTTATCCAACATAAACTAGATTCTTTGTGATATTTGAAACATGCAACACATCAGCAAGATGTTTTACCCTCCCATACTCCATAGCTTGAAGAGAAAAACAAGAAAAAGATGGACAAGGCCCCTCACCACAAAGAGCTTAACCTCTGATAATGATAATCATTTATTTCAATGTTAGAGGTTTTTTTGACCCCTCAAGTGGCCATTATTGTCTAGTGAATCTCCAATAAAAGCTTTAACATGGAGTTCATCTATCTTCAAGAGATCAAAATTGATGATGAAGACCTTCAGAGAGACTCAAATGTATTTTGTGATCCCATGTCTAGCTCTCCACCATGCACCCTAGGGGAAATGGTGGCTTTGCTATCAACATTAGAAGCAGTTGGAACTCTAAACTTGTGGATACCCTTGTGAATATCCTTGTGGATACCCTTGTGAATATCCTTGTGGATAACAATCATTGGTGGATTGGGGCTTCCTTTTGGGATGATCTATAGTTCACCATAGTCTATGTGTATGCTCTGAATAATGGATTTTAAAGAGTTGCCACTTGGAAATCACTCAAATCTCCACCCTCAATGTCATTCTTGTGGGGACTTTAATATTGTGGAGGTTCTTGTGGGGTTATTGGTGGTTGTTAGAACGAGGTCTGGGACCAAGTCAACCTCCACCTTGATCTCATGGAGATCAAAGTATGAGGTTGGTTTCTCTTGATTGAACCTCCAATCAAGAGGTGACTTGACAAAAGCTAGATCTAAAAAGAGTTATGCTATGGAGAATACTATCAATAAGTGGTGCTCTCATCCCTCACCCAATGTGTGGATCGTGTTGTCTCTAATCATTGCCCAATTGTGCTTACCTTCAAGCCATACATCAATCTCAAGAAAGCCTCCTAGTTTCAAACCAATCCCATAACCTTTTCATTCCCCTTGGTCCAGCAAGAGATCTTTCCTGCTTGGAACTTGACCTTTAGTACCCACTCCTCTCCAGACAAGTGTTCAAGGATGGTATTCATGAAGACACAACACATCTTGGTCAAGACGCCCAAGAATCTCCAAAACATTTGTTGTGCCAAAAGGGAAAATCTTTATTGAAGGCTTAGGTGTCTTGAGAATGAAATAAAGAAAGGCCACTCTCAATACCAAAGAGGGCTCCGAAAAATTAGAAGCATGTTGAGATACAAAGAGGAAATTCAAAGAAATATTGTTCTGTAGAGTTTAAAGAATGGTGGGTAGGAAAAGCAGAGAAACGTACTAAAGAGATGTTTGGCCTCCTTAAGAAGAAGCAGTCAAACGAAGTGCTCCCTTTTATGACAGATATTGATGGTGTTGAATGTAAGACGAATGAAGAAAATAGTATGTTGATTTTCAATCACTTCACCCAAATTCTGGGGGTTTTCACACCTTTTCTGCCTCATAGATGTGATAGCATGGTGGCCATATCTAGAGTTAAAACCAAAAGAATTCTATGAAATATGAATCCTTATCTTGAAGCTCCAATTTTCTATAATGAGATTTTTGGAGCTATTGATGCACTTCCTAATGGAAAAATCCAAGGGATTGATGGCCATACTAGTAAGTTTTTCAAGAAGTTCAAGTACGTGGTGACTACTTTGGTATGGAAAATTGCCATATCTTTTAGTGCATTGCTCGATTGCGTCAATGAAGGCATTATCAAGATTATTCATTAAAAAGGCAGCAAAAAGGGCATTGAAAATTGTTGGCTAATAACAACGTTACAAACCAGTTATAAGATCCTTGCTAAGATTACTTGTAATCTCATTGCTTATCACCTTCAAAATTGGATCAATGAGGATCAGAAGCGGTTCATCATGGGGATGTCCATCCTTAAGTCTATCATTCATGTTTGGGAAGTCTTAACTTTTGTTCAAGATTCTACTCAAGATGTCCTCTTCCTTAAGATTGACTTGGAGAAAGATTATGACACACTCGAGTGGGAATTCATCTCCAATCTCTAAAAGATCTTGCTTGTGGCAAGAATTTTATTAAGATGATCTCTATCCTGCTAGGAAATGCGTGAGCTCAATTAAACATCAATGGCCAAATTTCTAAAGCTATTCATTTCAAATGGTCCAGCAAACAACAATGCCCCTTGGCTCCTCTTATTTCTGCAATCCATGTTGATGGTCTCAACTGTTGCGAACATTTGTTTTATGTAGGGTACAAGTTTCAAATTATGTAAATACCTTTGGGAAGTCTTCAAATACTTCAAGAAGGCTCATATTATTCAAAAAATGTAGCAAAAATACCACGTGAGTTCTAGAACATGGTGAGTCAAATTAGTGAGTCACAAGGGAGCTTCAGTGGTGTCCTAGTGGAAGGTCGATGTGGTTAGTTCTCAAAGTCCATCAATACTTTGCTTATTTGAGCACTTGAGTCATGTAATACCTCCATCCAAGTGTCTACCACGAATTTAGATGTATTATGAAGGTTTTAGATTAATTTCCCATGCTATAAAAAGAGGAGAAAAGTCGTGATCTTGTGGGATGTCCAAGAGAGTCATATGTGTATCTCTACACTGCTGTAGTTTTGTATGCAGAGATTGCAGAGCTTGTATCTCCCTCATTATATATCCAAATTACATGTTGGATAGCTCATTGGAAAGCTCTTACTGTCTACTTTCTACCTGTAAATTTTCATAATCATTGGATTTGTGAGCTGAGAGCAATACTCTCTACAAGTAGTGTGTGTTCTCTATTTTTTATCCCTGCTGAAGGTCTCCATTAAACCTCAAACTTGCAGAGGTCATATCTCCTTGTGTATGTATCCAAATCATGTGTTCTTTGACTTGTTAGAAAGCTCTTTAAGTCTAATTGTATTCTGGAAAGTTTCAAAGTCATTGGAGTTGTGAGTTAAGAGCAGTAGTCTCTGTAAGTGATGTGTGTCCTCAGGTTCATCTCTGTTTCAAGGTCTCCATTAAAGCTGCATATTGCAGAGGTCATAGCTCATTGTGTATTTATCCATTTGAGGTGTTCTATATCTTGTTGGAAAGCTCTTAGAGTCTAGTTTATGTGTGTGAAACAGTTTTGGAAAATTCCAAGTGAGTAAAGAGCAATTTGCTCTGCAAGAAAATTGGTCTGTGCATACAAGTTTGTTAAAAAGTCAACTAGGTCCTGTTGGGTTTCACCTACTTCTAGCTGTACTTTGGAGATCAATAAACTCCAACATTGGTATCAGAGCAAGTACTTGGAGGCTTGGAGAAGGTTATCATACCTTGACGAAGAATTTGAAGCTATCAAAGAAGCAGTTCATCATCAACACTACACAAAGGTAGAAGAAGATTGCAAGGAGGCATCTGAAGCAACATCCAAGCAAAGAAAGGTGCACATACCTCATTTACAAGGTAAATATTATATTTCTTCTCATCACACACATTGGAAAGGAGGCTTAAAGGAGGAAGCTTAGCATTTGTATTATGGGAGACCAACATGCACAAATAGAGAAGCTTGATAAGACCAATTATCAAGCATGGAAGTTTAGAATCACAGCATACTTGCAAGGTAGAGGCTTGTATGGTTTGATTGACGGCACAGATATCAAACCCACATTACCAGAGGACCCAAATCAGCAACAAATTGAGGGAGTTTAGACTTTGGAATGAGAGAGACAAAAGGGTTATATTCATTTTATCACAAAATATTCAAGATTCAATGGTAGGACACATACAAGATCTAGACACAAGTAGAGATGTTTGGCTTGCATTGGAAAGGTTGTATGCTACAGGTACAAGAGCAAGGAAGATTCAACTCAAAAATGAGTTGAATAACATAAAGAAAGATACAAGGACATCGGTCAATGATTACATATTGAAAGTTAAAGAGATTGCAGATCAACTAGGATCAATTCAAGCTCATGTGGAGGACGACGACTTGGTTGCACATACTCTCAACGGACTCAAAGATGATGAGAGATGGAAACCCTTCATTACTTCAGTTTATGTCAGAGGAGAATTACCAGATTTTGATAAACTTATTGCCCTCATGGTCACGGAGGAGATGAATCTAAATGGTTCTACTTCAAATCAAAAAGGATCTCAAGGACAAGCTCTTTATGTAGGATCATCAAGAGGTGGAAGCAGAGGTGGAAGAGGTTCAAATAGAGGTCGAGGAAGAAGGAGCAATGATCAAAGGACTTCAAGTGGCTTCTTCAACACAAGAGGAAGAGGAAGATCAAGCGCTAGAGGTACGAGAGGCTACTACAACTACAACCAAAGACAAAGGAGTAAAGATAATAAGAACAATTGCTATATATGTGGAAGGTATGGACACTATGCCAAAGATTGTTATCAAAATGAAAATAATCAAGGTGGTAATCGAAGAGGAGGCTATTCAAGAAGAGGTAAACAACAAGGAAATTATGCAGTTGAAGGTAAAAGTGATGATTATGATTCTCTTCTTATGATGAATGTAGAAACTAAGATGAATTGCAATAGTGATGTATGGTATGTAGATAGTGGTTGTTCTAATCACATGTCTCATGATGCTTCATGGTTTTCTAATATGCATAATCCGTCATGTAAAGGTCATGTTGAAACAGGAGATGATACAACACATAAGATTATGCAGGTTGGAGATGTTGTTATGCAGGATAAGAGCAAGAAAAATTGCTTGAAGGATGTACTTTATGTGCCAACGATCACTAAGAATTTGATGTCGGTTGGTCAAATGGTAGAAAAAGGTCTACAAGTGAGATTTAATCATGCAGGTTGCTTCATTGAGGATCCAAAGCAAAGGAGGTTAATTGCTAGAGGTCAAAAACAAGGTAGATTGTTTACATTCAAGGTAAACCGAAATCATACAAACTATTTCTCTTATGGTATGCATCGAATAGCAGAGCTTGATCTATGGCACAAAAGGATTGGACACATGAATGTACACAGGTTAAAGGAGCTATCAAAGAAGAGGATTGTTGAAGGATTACCTGATCTTACTAAGCAACATATGGTGCATCTTTGTGAAGCATGTCAAATGGGTAAGCAGAGTAGACAACCTTTCAAGCATACAAGCTATGTAAGTGATGGTTTGCTAGATCTCATACACACAGATGTGTGGGGACCTACTAAAGAGGCATCCTTGGTTGGTAATAAGTACTATGTATCATTCATTGACGATCATAGTAGAATGACATTTGTGTATTTTATTAAACATAAGAGTGAGGTCTTTGATTGTTTCAAGAAGTTCAAATCATATGTCGAAAAGCAAACAGGAAGGTATATTAAGAAGCTAAGATCCGATGGAGGAGGAGAGTATTTCTCTCAAGCTTTTACTGATTTTTTGTATGATGAAGGTATCAAAAGAGAAGTTACATGCAGGTATACTCCACAACAAAATGGAGTCGCAGAAAGAAGAAACAGAATCATAGCAGAAGCATCTAGAAGCATGCTTAATGATATGTGTTTGCCTAATTATTTTTGGGCTGAAGCTGTTAGCACAAGTGTTTACATTATGAATAGAGTTCCGACTGCTGGAGTTCATCATTTGACACCATATGAGGTATGGCATGGAAGGAAACCAAGTGTAAGTCATTTGAAAGTATTTGGCTGTGTATGTTATGTACATGTACCTAGTGAGGTGAGATCTAAACTTGATGCGAAATCAGAAAAATGTATATTTATTGGTTATGCAGATACTCAAAGAGGATATAGATGCTATAATCCTCATACCAATAAGGTTGTTGTGTCAAGAGATGTAAACTTTGATGAATCACTTTCATGGTATGCAGATAAGAATTGTTTGCAGGTCATGGATGAAAATGAAGAAGGTGTGGTTGAAGGAGATGAATGCATAGTTCAGCCATCAGGAAGTTTAAATGATGAAAGGAGTGGTTTAGATGAAGAAAGAGGATCACCTTTCAATGGAAGATTAAGGCAAGAGTCACCTCCAAGTGTTAAAAGTAAAGGTAAACTCAAACTTGTTGAAGTTAATGATGAAGGAGAGGAAATTAGTGATGTATGTGAGTATGGAGAATCATCAAAGGTTCCTAATAAGAAAGGAAGAGCATCTACATTGGAGGTAAGAAGAACTTCAAGAGTAAGTAAGCAACCTCAAAGGTATACTTATGAATCTTTCATGAATACTCATTATGCTTTTATGACAAAAGTTGAGCAGGAAAATGAACCCACATGTTATGATGAGGCCAAAGGAGATGAAAAGTGGGAGAAAGCAATGAGAGAAGAAATGGAAGCACTACAGGATAACAAGACTTGGAATTTAGTTCCAAGTACACCAAAGCAAAAGGTAATTGGTTGCAAGTGGGTTTTTAAGATTAAAAGAAATAGTGATGGTAGTGTGTCTAGATATAAGGCTAGACTTGTAGCAAAAGGATATAATCAAACTCAAGGTGTGGACTATGAGGAAACATTTAGTCCAGTAGCAAATATGGCAACGGTGAGAACTTTGTTGGCTTTAGCTGCAAGTAAAAGGTGGAATATATATCAACTCGATATAAAGAATGCCTTTCTTAATGGTGAGTTAAATGAAGAAGTGTATATGTCACAACCAGATGGTTATGTGGATGCAAAATGTCCTAATCATGTATACAGGTTAAAGAAGGCATTGTATGGTCTTAAGCAGGCACCAAGGGCATGGAATGCAAGGTTGGTAAAGTATCTTATGCTGCAAGGATACACAGCGAGTCATGCTGATCCTTCACTTTATGTAAAACATGTAGATGGCATGTGTGTCTATGTATGCATTTATGTGGATGACTTGTTGATTACAGGGAATGATGCAAAAGCAATTGATGAGATAAAAGGTGACTTGGGAAAGGAATTTAAAATTTCAGATCTTGGTTTGCTCAGATACTTTCTTGGGATTGAAATTGTGTATAGCGATGAAGGTATGTGGTTGATACAAAGAAAGTATATATGTGATATGTTGAAAAGGTTTGGTATGCAGGAATGTAAATTTGTTTCTACTCCAATGTAATGTAATGTAAAGCTAAGTGCAAAGGAAGGTGATGAGTTGCATGATATGAATGTATATAGATCCATGGTAGGATCTTTGGTTTATGCAACAAAAACTAGACCTGATATATGTTATGCAGTGGGAGTATTGTCACAGTTTATGCATGAACCTAGAGTACCTCATATGCATGCAGCGAAAAGAGTGCTTAGGTATTTGAAAGGTACCATGAACGAAGGATTATTTTATAGTCATGATGCTGATCTAACTCTTAAAGTCTTTAGTGATGCAGATTGGGCTGGAAGCAAAGATGACAGAAGATCCACAAGTGGATATGTGGTAATAGCAGGAAATAAGACATTAACATGGAGTTCAAAGAAACAGCCTACAGTTGCTTTATCTTCTACAGAGGCTGAGTATAGAGGTTTAGCATTGGCTACTACTGAGGTTATGTGGTTTAAAAAGTTGTTTCATGACTTGAATGTGTAGGTTGATGTACCACTGATATATGGGGATAACTTGAGCAGCATTCATATGACCTCAAATCCTATTTTTCATGCTAGAACAAAGCATATAGAGGTTCACTATCATTATGTTCGAGAGAAGGCCATGAACAATGAAGTGCAGGTTTCTTTTGTTGGAACAAAGGATCAAGTTGCAGATACCTTCACCAAATCCTTGGATGGACCAAAGCTTCAAAGATTCAACTATATTCTTGGCATGAAGGAACTACCCTTTGAAACTTGAGGGGGAGAATGTTGCGAACATTTGTTTTATGTAGGGTACAAGTTTCAAATTATGTAAATACCTTTGGGAAGTCTTCAAATACTTCAAGAAGGCTCATAGTATTCATAAAATGTAGCAAAAATACCACGTGAGTTCTAGAACATGGCGAGTCAAATTAGTGAGTCACAAGGGAGCTTCAGTGGTGTCCTAGTGGAAGGTCGATGTGGCTAGTTCTCAAAGTCCTTCAATACTTTGCTTATTTGAGCACTTGAGTCATGTAATACCTCCATCCAAGTGTCTACCACGAATTTAGATGTATTACGAAGGTTTTAGATTAGTTTCCCATGCTATAAAAAGAGGAGAAAAGTCGTGATCTTGTGGGATGTCCAAGAGAGTCATATGTGTATCTCTACACTGCTGTAGTTTTGTATGCAGAGATTGCAGAGCTTGTATCTCCCTCATTATATATCCAAAGTACATGTTTGATAGCTCATTGGAAAGCTCTTACTGTCTACTGTCTTCCTGTAAATTTTCATAATCATTGGATTTGTGAGCTGAGAGAAATACTCTCTACACGTAGTGTGTGTTCTCTGTTTTTTATCCCTGCTGAAGGTCTCCATTAAACCTCAAACCTGCAGAGGTCATATCTCCTTGTGTATGTATCCAAATCATGTGTTCTTTGGCTTGTTAGAAATCTCTTGAAGTCTAATTGTATTCTGGAAAGTTTCAAAGTCATTGGAGTTGTGAGTTAAGAGAAGTAGTCTCTGCAAGTGATGTGTGTCCTCAGGTTCATCTCTGTTTCAAGGTCTCCATTAAAGCTGCATATTGCAGAGGTCATAGCTCATTGTGTATTTATCCATTTCAGGTGTTCTATATCTTGTTGGAAAGCTCTTAGAGTCTAGTTTATGTGTGTGAAACAGTTTTGGAAAATTCCAAGTGAGTAAAGAGAAATTTGCTCTGCAAGAAAATTGGTCTGTGCATACAAGTTTGTGAAAAAGTCAACTAGGTCCTGTTGGGTTTCACCTACTTCTAGCTGTACTTTGGACATCAATAAACTCCAACATCAACTAACTTGTTAAACATCACACATGCTTAGGTCTTATTCATGATCTTATTCTTCCCCTCAATCAAGACCAGATGATCATGAGAATCTTTGTCAATGACACAAATGCTTCTGTGCATAACGATCTAGCTAGCAATGATACCTTTTGGTGTTACCTGGATAATTTTTGTGAGGCATCGAGCTTCAAAATAAACTACTCTAAAATTGCTTTCAAGGATATCATTGGGCATCCACCGCAAATTTTTTTTTACCATGGTTTTCAATTGATCCCCAAGGGTCAAATCCTCTAGCTACTAGGTATTCCGATGGGGTTCAACATTTTGATGTTTTAGTGATGGAAGTGGGCTCCTCCCAAACTTGATAAAAAGTTGGCCTAGTACAAATGTATGCAGATCAACCTAGACGGGTTGTCTATGGTGGTTAACACATTCCTTCTTTCTTTTATTAGTTACTTTTTATCTCTCTAGAGATTGAAAGAAGTAGAGATTACCAAATGAGAAAGAATTTGTAGAAAATTTCCTTGGATAGGAGATTGTATCACGAGGGGCATGCCTAAAATTCAATGGGCTACTTGCATAATCTAAAAAGACCAAGGTTGTTTGGGCATTCTTGAAATTCAAGGAATGGCCAATAAGTTTGCAGCCAAATGGTTAATTGAAGCATGGAGCAATTGGAAAGCCTCTTGGGCTAAACAAATTTTCAAAAACAATAGTTGTCTTAGGCGGGGTGGAAGGGTCTTCATCTTATCATTGTTTTGTTCTCCCCATATCCAGTGACTCCCAAAAACCTGAGCTTAGTTTTCTCTTTATGGAAGAGCTGGAACAAGATAAAATAGTATGTCAAGATAAATCAAGATTATATGGCACATGGAGAGGAGCTTTGATATCTCCCCTTGCCTTGTCTTCCTCCTCTACCTCTTCCTCTTGAACCTCCACCTCTACCTACAAAGTTTGCTTGAGAAGTACTACCTTCATCATCATACTTTTTGTTGTTGCCTTTAGCATCTTTATTCTTGTTCTTATTTGTATTTAGGGCTGAGGATTGATTACCTTTTGATTTTTCTCCATTCTTCATAAGTTTTGCCTCATGTGTGAAGAATTGTCCCATGAGGGTGTTGAAATCAGGAACGTGCATATCCATGTAGAGGTGATGGCTATGGTTAAAGCTTCCCATTTTTCATCTGTCTTTATTCCATCGATCATTTGCCTCACTATCTGCTCTTCATCAATGACTTCTCCAAAGCTCCTAAGTTGATCTACTATGTCCATTTCTGTGAAAAAATCATCACACCTTGCTTGGGCATCTTCTTGAGTGTAGTGAACTCCATCCATAGTTGGTTTTTTTTGCCTTGGTACTTGATGAGAAGAATGCTTCAAGAGAATTCCAAGTCTCTTGTGAAGTCTTGCAATTTGTGATGTGTGAAAGTACAAGTTAGTGATTGAGTTAAGAATATGTAACCTGGCAAGAGCATCCTTTGAGCACCATGTGGTTAACCTCTCTTGTTCTTCTTGAGTTGCTTGTCCTTTCCTTCTAAGGATTGACATCATCTCATCTCCAGAAATGTAATGAAGGAAATCCATCTCCCATGTTGATTTGTTGTTGCTTTGATACCACTATGAGGAGAGATGGTTGGGTATGCTCTAGAGATGAGCTAGTGTTGCACACAACATGATCTACAGTACCAAGTTGACTCCACAGATGCTTAGTAGACTCCCTTGGATTTAAAATAATGCATTTACAAGCACTATGTACTCAGGAACATCATTTTTACACCAAAACAGATAACTTTCATATGCAAGATTTGAGAGAAAACCTTCTATTTTCGGAATGCATGTGCTCGGTATTTTCCTCAAAGCTCACAACTTGGTATGAATTGACTAGAGATCATTTCCATACAACTAGTGCAAGTGTATAGCTAACTAAAGCAAGTTCTTATATGAATTTGGAGGCACTATACACTGAGAAATGAGTTAGCAACTCGGGGGGGTCATCCTGACATTTCAAGAACAAGATAATCTGCAGACATAGTTGACTTCATCAGTTTATATCTTGAGATTGGCTGATCCAAAAATAATGAAACTCAATACGTTGATATTAGAGATATCACTCTAAGAGTATAAAGTGAAATTGTGTCAAATGGTTGAGGACACACAGAGAAACTACTTCTGCAAAATCACTAAAATGATGAAGATGCAACAAAGAGTAGTAGACAAAAATGAACTTGATGAAGTGTATCAAATTATGTATGCTAATAAACATATGATACAAGGGAAGTGTAATGGACTATGTCATAAATATGTTGAACTCAAGGTATGCTCAAAGATCTATCTCAATAGCTATCTCAATAGCTCTCTTTTTCCCATGACTAAATCACCTCTGTTTATACTCATCTCATGAGCTTGAATTTTGAATTTCCCTCATCTAAAAGTGTTCCTACACTTTAGGGATGGTTTAAATTGATTCCTTCTACCACATTGATGGATAGTGTTAATCTCCAAAAGAACAAGCTACTCTTGAAGTTAGATCACCTCTATAACAAGAGTCACTCAAAGCTTCACCAATTTTAGAGGATCAATGATCAATTATAAAGATTTTGAAAAAACTGTGAAGAAGATGACTACACAGAAAGTCTGTTGCACGTATCTCTCTCATTAACTTATCAATTGTGTAAATTTTTTTATGAAACTTTTCACAAGGTTTCTCCCACACTTCAAGTTGAATCACTTCAAAAGATTCAATAGATCTTGAGAAATGATCTCAGCAAGTTACCTACGTCTAAAACTGCTCTTCTGAAAAGTCGATTCAGACATTTGTAACTTCTAACACTTGGTTCTCTCAATCTAGAACCTGTTTATACAAATGCTTTTAGCCATAGATGGCTTATCTTCTAACTTAAATTTTGACTCCTTACTCATGCAAAACTTTAACTTGTGCACTGAGAAATGATCAAATCATTGACCATCGAGATTGCACCTATTTCAGGAAATAGTGAACACTTCTTCACATATGAATGTTCCTATTCATAATTCTCACAGCCTGTTTACAATTAGGCTCTCAAACCTTAACCATACACTCACTAACTATGGACTTAGATGTCTACAAAAGGATTTTTGAAATGATTAAGCACAGAAGGAGAATGCACAGAAACATCGGGCACAATTTTCTTTCATTCCTAAAGGAATTTTTACAACTGGATGAGAGAGCTAATCTTCATACTTCTCAAGTGTCAATTCTTGTATTCTACATTCTCTCATATTTGCCGCGACATTTCCTTTATATATATATATATAGGCAAATATTTACAAGTTCATGACTATACAAAAGTATAAGTGAACTATCTCTGTATTAATGTACATATGTGTACACCTCCTCATCTTTTAGATGTATTCTTCCTTCATGCTTCACAACTTGAACCTTTTTCTTCAGTCTTTGACTTCAATTATTCATTAAAACATCAATTGTTGGTTGCCCTGCACCAAGAGCTCCCCCTCAATCATCAATTGAGGTTTTCTCTATCTTCTTTATACCTGCCATGTCTTTGAATCTCTGTAGCTTTGGTCCATCGAAGCTTTTGGTTAGCATTTCAGCTATCTGATCTTTTGTTGAAGTATGTATTACTTCAATCTCTTTATCCATCACCTTCTCTTTTAGAAAGTGATACTAAATCTCAATGTGTTTGGTCCTGGCATGAAAAACAGGATTAGCATCTAAATACAATGAACTCATGTTATCTCCATGAATAGTGAGTGTACTCTGTATGATGTCAAAACTCTTCATGAGAGTCTTTAGCCATATCACTTCCTTTGCAGCTTCCACCATACCTTTGTACTCTGCTTTTGTAGATGATAAAGCAACTGTGTGTTGCTTCTTTTAACACCAAGAAATTAACTTATCTCCCACATAACACAAGTATCCATATGTTGATCTCCTATCATCAGGATTACCTACCCAATGTGTATCACTATAAATCTTGATGTTTGTATCTGATGTAAAACCATAATACAAACCTTCTTTGAGTGTACCCTTAATGTACCTCAACACTCTTTGACCTACAATCCAATGTTCTTTCCTAGGGCAATGCATGAATTCAGATAATACTCCAACTGCATATGACAAGTCAGGCCTAGTTAATGTAGCATAGATCAAACTACCAACCAAACTCTGATATAGCTTCATGTCCTTGAACTCTTCACCTCCATAGCTACTCAATTTGTGATTCACCTCCATTGGAGTAGGTGCTACCCTACAATCATTCATCTTAAACTTGATCAACAAGTTTCTCAAATACCTTTCTTGAGTTACATACACCCCATGTTGAGTGTATGAGATCTCCATGCCCAAGAAATATGACGAGTCTCCCAAGTCACTGATCTTGAACTCTTTTTCCATTTGCTTCTTTAAGCTTTGAATGCCTTTCTCATCTGTACCTGTAAGAATTATATCATCAACATATATGCACATGTAAATGAATCCATCATCACTTGCTTTAACAAGCAAACTACTATCTGCCTTTGATACTTGAAATCCAAGTTCTTTCAAGAACTTTACAAGTCTATAGTTCCATGCCCTTGGGGCATGCTTCAACCATACAAAGCTCTCTTGAGTTTGCACACATGATTTGGATACCTTCCATCTCTGAATCCTTGTGGTTGCTCCATGAAAACACATCTGAAATATAACCATTTAAAAAAGCATTCTTCACTTCTAATTGACATAATTTCCAACCTTTACATGCAGCAATGGCTATGAGTGTCCTGATGGTTGTCATCTTTGCCACAGGACTATATGTTTCATCATAATCAATACCATATGTCTGAGCAAACCCTTTCACAACTAGTCTAGCTTTATACTTATTTAGAACTAGATGAGAGAGCTAATCTTCATACTTCTCAAGTGTCTAAACTCTTCTAGTTCTCTTCAATTCTTGTATTCTACATTCTCTCATATTTGCCCCAACATTTCCTTTATATATATATATATATATATATATATATATATATATATATATATATATATATATATATATATATATATATATATATATATATATATATATATATATATATATATATATATATATATATATATATATATATATATATATAGGCAAATATTTACAAGTTCATGACTATACAAAAGTATAAGTGAAATATCTCTGTATTAATGTACATATGTGTGCACCTCTTCATCTTCTAGATGTATTCTTCCTTCATGCTTCACAACTTGAACCTTTTTCTTCAGTCCTTGACTTCAATTCTTCATTAAAACATCAATTGTTGATTGCCCTGCACCAACACACATGAGTCATGGGTTCAGCTTCCTAACTTCACAAGGTTTCATATTCTCTTGCTTTTACATTTATTCAAGTGTAAATAGTCCTAAATTGACAAGAAGGTGTTCATATGTGGTCCTTCATGTGAGGTACATGAATTGAGAAGTAGTCCTGAATATTAAGACAAGAACTTACGCGTGCTGAATGTACCAACAAAGGTCACCAATTCCTCAAAGTCTAGAAAAGTATCTTTGACATACAGAGTTTGTTCACCTTTGATCAATTCATCCTGTCATACTCGACTTTGTTCGGCCACCAATATTTGTGTCATCCTCGAAGAAGATCCTATTTTTGGCTAGTTCACCAAAAGTAGGGGCTTTGATTGGGAGCCATTACAACATTTTTATGGGAGCAAGGTCATGATAGGATGAAAAATGTATGCAAGGAGTACTACCAACAACATCACACATAGGGGATGAGCGAGAACAAAGTGATGATCACATGAGAGCAACCGTCGGAATGCACTCCCTCTTTTTCCATCCATCCTGTCTCTTGGATGGGAGAAACCTTCAAATTAGCCCTCTATATGAAGGGAATTTCGACCCTTGAGCATCTTTGTATCGGTTAAAAAGCCACTCGTGTAGCTCTCACAAGGAGAAGCCCACAAAAGATCATGAAATTTGATAACGTGAGTTATTTTTATTGGAGGAGATGGTGGATAGATTCCAGAGGTGAAGTGGTGCTACAAAATCCTATTTCATATCATCCAAGAACAAGTTGTGGAGAGTATAGTAAACCCCTTGAGCTTCCCAAAAATCCCAAATAATCACCCATGTGCTTTGGAGCATGGTCCTCTAATCAATGGATCAAAACAGATGAGTAGAAAGTTCAACTATGAGCTAAGACTTGCTATTTTGGTCTCTACACATGTTCAATAAAATGAACAGTGCTTTCAACCTACTAGCAATTGAGTGAATTCCTTTTGGAAGTATCTAAATAACCTAGATAGCTACCAATCATGAGGTATTTCAATTAAAATCATCAAGTCTACACTTAGAATGATGCTTAGTAAGTTGGAAGACTAGCCTGACATTTTCGGGCTACTACAGGATGCAGACCAATGAGCAAAGACGTGATGATTTCTCAAGATTAGGAAAAGAAATGACAATGGAACTTTGTAGCTATAAAATAGACAGTATGCTGAATCTATATCATGTTGAATCACATCAATTGATCAATTATGCACCCAGAACAAGATCTGAGAAGTTCACTATTCTGAGATAATCATACCAGAGAAGAGAAGTAAAGATGTGATCAATGTATATGTATTAAATCCCATAGAAATACAATGACATTGGAAATGTATAATTGCATAATGTGAGGATAGTGAAGTGGCTATAGAATGAGCTCACTAATTACACAAGTCCCTCTCAAAATGATCTCAAAATTGGGGTGTATACAAATGAGATTTTGTTCCACTTTTATAGCTTGGAGTTGGAGCCATTTTTTAAATTCAAATTCAAGTTCTCACCATAAAGTGAATCCTAAATTGTAGGACTTACTCTCTCATCAATCAACTACCAAGTAATTTGAGATTTAATTCCTCCTAAATCCACATGATAGTAGTGCAATTAATATATACACTTTTATAAGGATAAAAGTAAATTGACTTTTAGAGGGGAATAGTCATATGTGACTGTATGAGATAAATGCTAATTGTCCAAATATGTAGGCTTGGACTTATTTGCACCAATAGATCCCCCTCAAGCCTAACATGCTTGTTCTTCATTTCTCTTTGATCTTCTACAATCCAATCATCATCTTGAACATGTTCAGCTTAGTTCCATCCAAGGATTATGTTAGCATATCTACACATTGCATATTTGCAGACACATAGGACGATTGGATGTCGTTGCTAAGTAGCTTCTCTCTTACATAGTGATATATGCACTTCAATGTGCTTAGTCCTTGCATGGTATATATGATTAGCAGTCAAATGAAGAGAGCTAGTTTTATCTCCAAAAATCATTGGAGTATAAGAATGTAATCCCAAATCTGTGTAAAGTAGTTTGAGCCACATAGCCTCTTGTGTTGCATTTGCTAAGCCTCTATATTCTACTTCTATCGATGACAATGCTATGATTGGTTATTTCTTTGATGACCATGATATTAGCTTTGAACCTACAAAAGATAAGTAGCCGAAAGTGCTCCTCCTATCATCTTCTTAGCCATCCCAATCTACATCAAAATATAGCTTGATATCCAAGTGAGATGTGAATGGATAAAATATTCCTTCATTTATAGTACCCTTTAGATACTTTAAGATGCTCTTGGCACCTTCCATGTGAGGTTTTCTTGGTGTATGCATACATTGACGTAATGTAGTTGCTCCATAGCATATTTCTACTCTTGTTAGGGTTGCATAATTGAGACTCCCAACAAGCCTTTCATAATTTGTAATGTCTTCAAGGAGTTTTCGCTCATGAGAACTAAGTTTATGATTGAGTTCCATAGGTTTACCTAGAACATTAGTGTTTTCCATCTTAAATGTAACTAACATATCATGAATGTACTTCCTCTGAGTAATAAAGATTGTAGAATCTCAACATACAAGTTCTAATCCAAGATAGTATGCTAACAAACCAAGGTCACTTATTTTAAATTCTTCCATCATGTGAGATTTGATTTGCTTGACGCCATTTTCATCATCCCATGTAGTGATAATTCCATGCACATAAACACATAGATAAATAACTTTTGAGTTAATCTTCTTTATGAATAAAGAAGAAAATGCTTTGCTAGCAACAAATCCTTGATCCTGCAAATATGTGACAAGCCTATGGCTCCAAGATCTAGGAGCTTGCTTTAAACCATATAGTGCTTTCCTTAGCTTGCATACATAGTTTTGTTTGTCCTTGTCTTCATACCTTGGTGGTTTAGCCATGCAACCTTCTTTTGATATCCATCCATTCAAGAATGGATTTTTAACATTTAGCTCATACAAGTTCCAATTCTTTGAAGCAGCAATACTTACTAAAACTCTGATTGTTGGCATCTTAGCCATAGGTGAGAAGGTCTCCTCATAATCCACTCCATGGGTTTGAGCAAAACCTTTTGCTACTGGCCTTGCTTTATACCTGTTGATTGAACCATTTTAGTTTCTCTTTACTTTGTAAATCCACCTAGATCCTATTATCTTCATGCTTGGTTTCTTGGGAACCAAATCCCAAGTGTTATTTTCTTGAAGTGCTTCAATTTCTTCCTACATAGCTTCTCTGCATTCTTTCTGCTTATTGGCTTCTTCAAATGAAGAAGGCTAATCTCACATAGAATCTTTAGTCATGTATATAGAGTGCTTGGTGACTAATGATGTGTCATATCCATACCTTATGGGTTTTTTACTCTCCCTTTGAGATCTTCTGAGTGCTTGATTGGATGACTCTGGAATGTCTTCCAATTGTTTGAACTTTGTCTTGCCCTTGGAATTTCAATCTTTGAACTCAATTTGTTCTTCATCTTCTTAGTTGACATCTTCTGATATTTGTGAATGTGCTTGAGTTAGAGTTTGAAAATCACTTTCCAAGTCATAGGGTAGCTTTATCTTCCTGCATTCATCTTCAAACCATGAATTATTTTTATCAAACACCACATCCCTAACTCCTTTGTTAGTGGGATTGTACAACCTATATACTTTCTTGTTTTTATCATAGCTCCAAAAACTTGGAGAAGCTTGTAGAAGGTAGAAAAGTGCATTTCGAAGCGATGAAGTTTGGTCTAGCCAACTGGCACAAGACCAGACCTTGAGCTTATGGAGACTCAAATAGACCATATAGTCATTTGATAAGTGCAAAGAAATGCACTATGCACTTTGAAGCATCAAGGAGAATAAGTCGATAAAAAACAGATAGGTTCGCACGTTGACTAGCTCGAAAAACTTACTATCTATGGAAGAGACAATGAACTTCAAATGCTCATAGTGACCAGCATGATTACAATTAGAAAAAATCCTTTTATGGGAGTGGTACACATAGGATTGAGTGTATAGAATGCACAAAATTATAAGGAATAATCAAAATATGCTATAGGAATGAATTAGACACTAAACGTTGGTACCTCCTATCTTTCAGGAATACGTAGAGATTGACCTCGAGACAAAAAAATTGAGATTTCTCCCAATTTACTAAACCAAATGCTATGAGAATTCACAAAATTAAACTAAACACTAATAACTTTCCCATGAGCCATCTTTCACGCAATTTGGACCTCTAGAGAGAAAGAAACAGCCTCTGCAAGATTATTTTTGGTGAAGAAGATGATGCAAAAAATCGAAGGAGCAAGACAACGATGGTCACAAGTGTATGTATATTGCTTCCATGTATTTTACAAGTGATTTCAATTCTTTATATAGACTCTAGGATGTTCCACGGCTTCTACAAGTGGATTTTGAATACAAATGAAGGTGATAATGGTTGTTGGAGGGAATCAATTCACTTTCCTACAATCTAGGAAAAGTGAAGATCTAGTTTGATCTACTTTTAGGTGATTGATTGCTTGATTGAATGCAACTCAACCACCACAAATTTTTGGGATTTGGGCTCTATCTTTCTACTTTTACATGTTTAAAGATCAAAGCTTTTACAATGGTAAAAGATCCATGAAAAAGCTTTTTTAAAAAAGTACAATAAGTGAGCATAAATAAAAAAACTCTCCAACGGATATTCTTTCGATGCGATAGGCTTTGATGTAGATCAAATCCACCTCAAGCATAGTGTAAGCTTGATGTTCCAACAACTCCCCCTCAAGCTATAGTGTGCTTGAGTCTTCATTCTCTAATAGGTTGAATACCTGCCATAGCTTTGAATCTACAAAGCTTTATTCCATCAAGTGACTTCATCATCATAGCTACTACTTGCTTTTCAGTTGGAACAAAAGAAATGTCAATCTCCTTTGCCATGAGCTTATCCGTGATGAAATGGTAATGCACCTCTATGTGTCTGTTTCTCACATGGAAAATAGGGTTTGCCGCTAGACGCATGGAACTTACATTATCTCCAAATATGTGAGGTTTGGAACTCACAAGTTCCAAATCTATATACAATGCCTTTAACCATATTGCCTCTTGAGTTGCTATGGTCAAGCCTCTGTACTCTACTTCGGTCGAGGATAAAGCAATTGTTGGTTGCTTCTTGGAACTCCATGATACTAGCTTTGAACCTACAAATGCTAAGTAACCAGAAGTACTTCTTCTATTATCCTTAGCTCCTACCCAATCGGCATCTGAATATATTTTGATATCCAGATTTGAAGAGTAAGGATAGAATATACCTTCATTGATTGTACCTTTGAGATACTTAAGTACTCTCTTAGCCGCATCCATGTGTGGTCTTCTCGGTGAGTGCATGAACTGAGTAAGCACTCCCACACTATAAGAGATGTCTGCCCTTGTAGGAGTAGCATATATCAAGCTACCTACCAAGCTTTCATACTCTTTAATGTCTTCAATTTTCTCGAATTCATAAACACTAAGTTTAGGATTCATCTCTAAAGGTGTACCTGTAAGTTTAGTGTTCTCCATTTTGAAATTGAGAAGTAGATTGTGAATGTATCTTCTCTGAGTCTAATACATTCCTTCATCTGCGTATATCACCTGCATACCTAGGAAATATGTGAGCTCACCTAGGTCACTGATTTTGAACTCCTCTTGCATGTGTCTCTTGATCCTTTGAATGCCATTTAGATCATCACCTGTGAGAATAATATCACTTACATATACACATAGATAGAAAACCTCATCATGATCCCTTTTGATGAATAGAGAAGGACCTGAGTTGCTTGGTCTGAACCCTTGATCTTGAAGGTATTTAACCAACCTGTAATTCCAAGCTCTAGGAGCTTGTTCAATCCATACAATGCTTTATTAAGTCTGCAAACATAAGATGGATGATTAGGGTTTTCAAAACTTGGTGGTTGTGACATGTATACCTCTTCACTTTTTCAACCATTTAAGAATGCATTTTTCACATCAAGTTGGAGGAGTCTCCAATTCCTTGCAACAACTACACTTATCAATGTCCTGATTGTAGTCATCTTTGCAACTGGTGAGAATGTTTCCTCGAAGTCTATACCATGAGTTTGTGAGCATCCTTTGGCAACTAATCTTGCCTTGTACCTACAAACAGGTCCATCTAAATTTCTTTTAGCTTTATATACCCATCTGCAACCAATTACCTTTTCATTCGGTGACATTGGAACCAAATCCCAAGTGTCCATCTCCTTCAATGCATCTATTTCTTCTTTCATGGACTTTCCCCAATTAGGGTTCCCTTTGCCTCTTCATAGGTTGAGGGCTCCTCTGAAATAGAGTCTTTTGCAAAGTAGATTGAATGGTTTGTAACAAATGTGGAATCATATCCATACCTTTCTGGTTGTTTCTTCTCTCTTGCTGATCTTCTAGGTGCTTGTTTGGAGCATTCTCCAACCTCTTGCATCTTTGCTTTGCCTCTTGACGTCCATAGCTTGTAATCCTTTTCTCTTTCATCTTGTTCATTGTCTTTATCACTTCTTGGATCCTAGACCTGTGTATCATGCTTGCTTCCTATTTGATGAGAATGAGAATCAAGATCATATGGTAGAGTTACCTTTTGTTTGTTTTCATCATACCAAGACTTGTGTTCTTCAAACACAACATCTCTACTTGTAGTGAATTGCTTGGTTGAAGGATTATAGAACTTGTAAACCATCTAAGTTGAATCATATCTAATAAACATTGCCTTTGTTGCCCTTTCATCTAGCTTACCTCTTATTTGTGATGGTACATGAACATAAGCTAAGCAACCAAACACCTTGCAATGTCCAAGACTAGGTTTTCTTCCATGCCATGCTTCATAAGGAGTCATACCTTGAAGTGATTCGGATGGTAGTCTATTGACAAGGTACACAACAATTGAAATAGCTTCTGCCCATAGATAATGTGGCAACTTCTTCTCTTCAAGCATTGTTCGGGCTGATCCAACCAATGTCTTGTTTCTCCGCTTGGCGATTCCATTTAGTTGAGGAGAGTACCTAGTAGTCACTTCCCTTTTGATGCCTTTATCCTACAAGAACTCATCAAACTCTTTGGAGACGTATTCTCCACCTCCATCAGATCTGAGCTTCTTGAGTGATCTACCTATTGATATATTTAGGTAGTGATGTGTGTGAACACTCTAGGACCGCCGGGGCACTTTTTTCCCTCTTTAGGATGTTTTTTTCCCCCCGCTTGTATATACGCCTATTGCCCTAATGGGCTACTTATCTTTGTACATTCTCTAGTAATACATTCAGTCTTGTGTGTTGTGCTACAAGCTTCTTCTTCTTCCTTGTGCTGTTCGCGTGCTTCCGCAAATGTCTAACTCCAACAATTGGTATCAGAGCAGGTTGTCGCTTCTTCTAGGGCGCCGTCGACACTCCTCCGTTTGGAGTCTCAGATTCACACGAAATTTGGTGAGCATACTCAGGGTGTTTCGAGATCAAACAGCTTCGCTTTGTGGTGCCGAAATCGCGATCTGAGCTCGTTTCGGCCTCCGAACGCACTATGCAGCGTTTGTCTGCTACAGGTCTAGTAGAACTCGTCTGGGCAGTTCCGTTCAACTTTTTGAGATACAGTCAATTTTCTGCATCAAGGTATTTTAGTCACCGGCCATGGCTAAAAGCAGTGATGTATTCCGTATGTTGGCTATTGAGGATAAGTTGGATGGTACCAACTACCCATTATGGGCTTATATGATGTGACATGTATTGGTTGCAAAAGGACTGTGGAACATTATGCAAGGTGTTGAAAGACGTCCTATTACACCTGCGACTACAGGTACTACAAATACAGGTGTTGGAGCTGATGAAGATGGTGTCGAAGATGATATTGTGCAGATTCTTGTTCGTGCTGCTGTTTCTGTTGCACCTACTGCAGAGTAGATTCGTTGGGATGGCAGAGATGCCCAGGCACATCAACGTGCCATTATTCCTCACATACGCTCTTGTAGAACAGCTAGGGATGCTTGGGATACACTTACCACGTTGTACCAAGCTAGGAATGAGGCTCATGTTGCTTATCTCCAAAAACAGTTGGAGAGTGAGCACATGAATGAAGGTGATTCTATGGACAGTTTCCTACGAAGATCAAAGATTTGAAGGAACAGTTGATTTCTACTGATGAGGTTATACCAGATAGCTCACTTGTGCAGACCGTTTCGAATGGTCTTCCTGACTCATATCAGAGCTTTGCTTCTACTCTTCGGTTGATGATGAAAGGCGATCCGAATGCCTTATCATTTGAAGAGTTATTCTCTGTTCTGTTGCAGGAAGATCAGTCCAGGCATAATAGGTCCATTATGTGAGTTGCAGATCAAGCTTTCCTCGCTAGTCAGAAGGGCAAAGGAAAATGGAGCTCTTCTACTAGTAAGCAGAAATCTGCAAATGCTGCACATTCAAAGAACCAAGACAAAGATGAGAAAAAATCAGAAAAGCAGAAATTGTTTTGTAAGTACTGTAAAGGCAATGATCATATCATAAAGAACTGTCCAAAACTGGCTACTAAAGAGGCAAAGAAGAAAGAGGCTGGAATGGTTGTTGCAGAGGCCTCTACACCAAAAACAGAGTCTGCAAATCTTATGCAGGAAGAAGAATGGGTGTTTACTACTGTCTGCAGTTTTGACCCATCTTCTCATGATCAGTGCATGTCTGTAGTAGACTCAGATGTTTGGTACTTTGACAGTGGGGCGACCAAACATATTACCTCGCAGCGTAGTTTCTTCTCTTCACTCGAGCCTGCCCCTACAGGGAATACTGTCACATGCGCCAATAACTCCTCTTATCCTATTATGGGAGTTGGTAAGATCATTCTGACTACTGCTGATGGTAGTTCTTTCACTTTGTCAGATGCTTTATTTGTGCTAGGGATCAAAAAGAATTTGTTATCAGTTTCTGCATTAGCCAAGATTGGCTTGGTTGTGAAATTCGTTGATGACAGGTGTATAGTCCATGATCTCTCAAATGGCGATGTGATTATTGCTTCTGGCATTTTATGTCGTGGGCTGTATAAGCTCATAGACTATGAAAGATCTGTGAATGATTCGGCATGTGCAGTTCATGATTCTCAGGCTATGTCAGATGCAAAGCTTTGGCATGCACACTTTGGTCATTTGAATTTTGTTAGTTTGTTACGCCTGCAGAAATCTGAAATGGTGTCCTCTTTGCCCAAACTTGAGGCACCTGGAAAACATGTTTGTGAAGGCTGTATTTTGGGCAAAATGCAGCGTTCTTCCTTTCCAAAAGATGGTTCAGTTCGGGCTACGCAGAAATTGCAACTTGTACAAGTGATGTCTGTGGTCCTATGCAGACACCCTCTTTTGGAAATTACCTTTACTTCGTGACTTTCATTGATGATTTTTCCAGGCATGCATGGGTATATCCACTCAAAGCAAAGTCTGAAGTGTTCATGTGCTTCAAACAGTTTTTGGTTTTGGCTGAAAATATGTCAGCATGTAAAATGGGCACCCTCCGTTCTGATCGAGGGGGGGAATATATGTCTTCAGATTTTAATGCATTTCTGGCTGAACGTGGGATAAAACACCAGTGTACAGTGTCGTATACACCTCAATAGAATGGAGTTGCTGAATGGAAGAACAGGTCTCTCATGGAGATGGCGAGGTGTATGGTCAAGAGTCAGAATTTACCTCATAGTTTCTAGCTTGAGACTATCATGTGTGTAACATATGTACTGAACAGGTATCCCACTAAAGCGTTGCAGTCTATCACTCCATATGAGGCTTGGCATGACCGCAAGCCATCTATTGCTCATCTGCGTGTTTTTGGTTGTTTGGCATATGCATTAGTGCCTGAACAACATCGTAGAAAATTGGATGATAAGGGAGTAAAATGTATTTTTGTTGGGTACAGTTCTGAAAGTAAAGGCTATCGTCTGTATCATCCACAGACTAAACGCATTCTGGTTAGCCGTGATGTTGTCTTTGTGGAAGATGCTATTTAGCCATTGCTTTCATGTACTAAGGAGACATCTGTTAGCTCCAAAGACATGTATGATACTTTGATGCCTCTTTTTACAGGTGGACAGTCTAGTGCGGGTCCTAATGAGGCAACTTCTCAGCCTTTGTAGGTTTCATATGATGATGTAGATCATTCCATTTCTAATGCAGATTTACATGATGCACTTGCTAATGAGAGAGCTAATATTGAGCAGGCAAAAACTATGCCAAAATGGCTAGTGCAGACTTTGCGTGACCGCAAATTAGATGCACCTTTGTCATATCGTACTTGTTCAGGCTCTCATAGTGCCTCCTTTGCATCAGATTGCTATGCTATGGCTGCATCTAGTCTCTGTGATTAGAATGAGCCTGTTTCTTTTGATGAAGCACAGAATTCAGAAAATTGGATGGCTGCTATGCAATCTGAATATGATGCTATAATGAAGAATGGTACATGGTCTTTATGTGACTTGCCTCCTAGCAAGAAGGCCATTGGCACTAAGTGGGTATACAAGCTGAAGCGTAAACCTGATGGTACAGTTGACAGGTATAAGGCTAGGCTTGTTGCAAAGGGTTATGCGTAGGAAAGAGGCATTGATTTTGATGAGACCTTTGCACCTACATGCCGTATGACTACTGTTCGGAGCATTTGTGCACTTGCAACCCATCATGGTTGGAATGTACATCAGTTGGACATTAAAAGAGCATTTCTGAATGGTGACTTGCATGAAGAAGTGTATGTTTTCAGCCCGGTGGCTTTGTGCAGAAAGGGCATGAAAACCAAGTGTGCAGGTTAAAGAAGGCGTCATATGGTTTAAAGCAAGCACCACGTGCTTGGTATGAGAAGATACATGCCTATCTGATTGCACATGGTTTTGAGAACAGTCCAACTGAAAGCACCTTATATATTAAGCGTGCTAATGATGTGCTTTTGATCATTGTTTTCTATGTAGACGACATGCTGCTCACTGGTCCTATTGAGAAGCATATTGCTGATTTCAAGGCTGATTTGCATGCCTCATTTGAGTTGTCTGATTTGGGGCATTTGCATCACTATTTGGGCATTCAGTTTATGCAAGTTGATGGTGGAATGGCTTTGTGTCAAACGAAATATATTGACACATTATTGCAGCATTTTGGCCTTGAAGATTGTAAGCCTATTGCCACTCCTATGGAGACAGGTTTACGATTTTGTCTTCATGATGCTGGAGATGCATTTGATGCTGTTCTCTATCAGTAGGCTGTTGGATGCTTGATTTACTTATGCATTACTTGGCTAGATATTCAGTTTTCTGTCTCACAGATGAGCAGGTTTATGCATTGCCCAGGAGTCATGCATTGGAAGGCGGTTAAGCGCAACTTTCGCTACTTGAGTGGTACTCGGCTACTTGGGTTGTTTTATCCCAAGGGGGGATCACTACCGCCAGATTTGCATGCTTTTTCTGACTCAGATTGGGCTGGTTGCTATGACACTTGTGTGTCCACCAGTGGCTTTTCCTTCATGCTTAGTAGCTCATGTATATCTTGGTTGAGCAAGAAGCAGCCTACTGTGGCCACTTCCAGTTGTGAGGCTGAGTATAGGGCAGCTTTTAGAGCGATTGTTGAGTGTGTGTGGCTCAGATGCCTTATGGCTGATTTAGGTGTTGGCCAGTCTTCTGCCACCACCATCTTCACTGACAGTCAGAGCACATTGGCAGTTGCGAGGAACCCTGTGTTCCATGCTCGCACTAAGCACATTGAGGTCAGGGAGAGGTTCTCTGCTGGGGAGATCAGCTTGGCATATGTGGCCACACAGGAGAACATTGTAGACCTTTTCACGAAGGCTCTGCCTAGGGAGAAGTTTGAAGCTTTCCGCAAAGCTTTGGGCTTACTTCCTTTTGTGGAGTGATTTCCACATAGCTTGGCACTTCCTTATACATGAGTGCCAGCTCCTTGTTCACCGCATCACTCCCAGGGGGGATTTGTTGATATATTTAGGTAGTGATGTGTGTGAACACTCTAGGACTGTCGGGGCACTTTTTTCCCTCTTTAGGAGGTTTTTTTCCCCCGGCTTGTATATACGCCTATTGCCCTAATGGGCTACTTATCTTTGTACATTCTCTAGTAATACATTCAGTCTTGTGTGTTGTGCTCCAAGCTTCTTCTTCTTCCTTGTGTTGTTCACGTGCTTCCGCAGACGTCTAACTCCAACACTACCTGTATGATTCTCCACATGTACAAGATACTTTTTGAAGCAATCAAGCACTTCATTCTTACTCTTGATAAAGTATAGAACACTCCATCTACTATGGTCGTCAATAAATGAGACATAATACCTTGATCCTGCAAATGAAGGTTCTTGACTTGGTCCCCATACATCTGTATGTACTAAGTCCAATAAGTTGTTGTGGATGTAGCCTTTGTGGTTGAACGATTTTCTTTGGGTCTTCCCAATCTGACATGCATCACACCTGTTGATCATGTGTTGCTTTGATATGTTTGGCAGTCCTAGAACACTTTGATCGTTGCATATATCCTTCAAGGTTCTTTCATTCACATGAGCAAGTATCTTATGCCACACTTCAAGCTCACTTAGGGTTTGAGACCCAAAAGTGAATAGAGCTATGTTCCTGGTTTCTCCTACTTCAAAAGTAAAGAGACTACCATGCTTCTCACCTCTGGCTATCTTCTTGAAGCCTTGACATGGATCTTCCACAAAGGCTCCATGTTGGGTGAACCTAACTTGCAAGCCTTTTTCAACTATTTGGCCTACACTTATTAGGTTTTTAGTGATAGTGGGTACGTAGAGAACCTTACTCAGAATGTTTTTCTTGCCATTGAAAGCTTTGACATTACCAATCTTCTCCACATTGTGCTTTGTGTCATCCCCTATTTGTACTCCATGTCTATGCTTTGGAATTTCCAAATCAGATAGAAGAGCAATGTTGCCTACAACATGATTCGAACATCTTAAATCTATGTAGAACAAATGATCATCTTCTTTACCTTCTTTGTGGCTTAGATTCATGAGAAGCAATGAGTCTTCATGTGTTTGATCTTCTGAATAATTGTTGTAGTCCCTTTTATTATAGCCTCAATTGTTATTGGTGAATTTGTGTCCAGCTCTCCCTCTGTTGTTGCCATATCCACCTTTTCCACTTCCTTTCTTAGTCTCCCCATTGAACCAGCAATTATGAGTGGTGTGGTTGGTCTTATCGCAAAAGGCACAAGGTTGAACATCTCACCTTTGTCTTTGTCTTGCTTTGGTCCTTTCTTCTTCGCTTTCCACTTGTGAAGTTGGCTTGGAAAGTCTCTTCTTCATCTTCTTCCTTCTTCTTGCATTTCTGCCTCTTATCCTTCTTATGTGCATGTAGAGCACTAGTTGAATTACCATGATAGGAATTACCTTCCTTTATTCCATTGTTGACTTCTTGATTGAAGAGTTTTCCAAGAAAGATGTTGAAGTCTAGAGTTTGCACATCCATGATGAGATCATAAGCCATCATGAAGGATTGTCATTGCTTATCACTTCGAATGCCATTGAGAATTAGCCTCATGATAGCCTCTTCTTCAATCAGCTCTCCAATGGATGCTAACTGATCCGTAACCTCCTTAACCTTGGTAACAAACTCTCTGATGGTTTGTTTAGGTCTCTTTTTCATTTGGTTGAACTCGTTCCAAAGATGATTATTTCTTGCTTTAGTACTAGTAGAAAAGAAAGTCTCGAGGGCATCCCAAGTCTCTTGATACGTTTTGCATCCTCTAATATGTGGTAATAGAAAGTCAGAGATAGAGTTTAGTATGTATGAACTTTCTTGAGCATCCCTTGCGCACCAAAGTGTGAGCTTATCTGTCTCCTCTTGTGTAGGTCCTCCTTTGGATCTTGGAATAGGCATAGCCTCTTCATCTGCTACAATTCCATAAAGATTTCTACCTTGCAAATAGGCCTCCATTCTGATTTGCCAAGCCACGTAGTTGTGTCAATCAAGTTTCTTGATCATTGAGGAAAAGCCCTCACCCATCTTGATCTAGCTCTGATACCACTGAAAGAACTTGGAGAAGCTTGTAGAAGGTAGAAAAGTGCATTTCGAAGCAATGAAGTTTGGTCTAGCCAACCGGCATAAGACCATCCCTTGAGCTTATGGAGACTCAAATAGCTCTTATAGGCATGTGATAAGTGCAAAGAAGTGCACTATGTACTTTGAAGCATCAAGGAGAATGAGTCGATACAAAATAGATAGGTTCGTGCATTGAGTAGCTCGACAATGAACTTCAAATGCTCATAGGGACTAGCATGATTACAATTAGAAAAAATCCTTTTATGGGAGTTTTACACATAGAGTTGAGTGTATAGAATGCACAAAAGTATAAGGAATAAGGATAATATGCTATAGGAATGAATCAGACACTCAACAGCGGTACCTACTATTTTTCAGGAATATGTAGAGATTGACCGCGAGATAGAGAAACTATGATTTCTCCCAATTTACTCAACCGAGTGCTATGGAAATATTTAAACATAAACTAGACACGCATAGCTTTCCAATGACCCATCTTTCACACAATTTTGAGCTCTGGAGAGAAAGAAGCAGCCTCTACAAAATTACCGTTCACAAAGAAGATGATGTAGAAAATTGAAGGAGCATGACAATGATGGTCACAAGTGTATGTATATTGCTTCAATGTATTGTACAAGTGATTTCAAATCTTCATATAGACTCTCGGAGTGTTCCAAAACTTCTACAAGTGGTCAAATGAAGGTGGGAATGGTTGTTGGAGGGAATCAATTCACTTTCCTACAATCTAGGAAAAGTGAAGATCTAGTTTGATCTACTTTTAGGTGATTGATTGCTTGATTGAATGCAACTCAACCACAACAAATTCATGGGATTGGGGCTCTATCTTTCTACTTTTACATGTGTAAAGCTCAAAGCTTTTACAATGGTAAAAGATCCATGAAAAATCTTTTTTTAAAAAATACAGTAGGTGAGCATAAATAAAAGAACTCTCCAACGGATATTATTTTGATGTGATAGCCTTTGATGTAGATCAAATCCAACTCAAACATAGTGTAAACTTGATGTTCCAACAATAGCCAATGAATATACACTTTAGCTTTTGGATCAAGCTTGCCTCTAATCTCTAAGGGTATATGTGCATAAGCAATGCACCCAAAGATTTTATAATGGTCTAAGGAAGCTCTATTGCCATTCCATAATTCATAAGGTGTCATTCCATCTCATGATTCAGATGGAAGCCTATTAGTTAAGTATGTGGCTATGGAAACAACCTCTACCCATAAGTAGTTTGGAAGTGTTTTTTTCATTCAACATTGATCTTGCAGCTTCTACTATTATTGTATTCCTCCTCTCTGCCACTCCATTTTGTTCAGGAGTGCATCTTGTTGTGACCTCTCTCTTTATACCTTTGTCCTGTAAGAATAAGTCAAATTCATGCGAGAAATACTTACCACCTCCATCAAATCTGATCCTCTTTAAACTTCTACCTATTTGGTTCTCAACCAATGCCAAATACTTCTTGAAACAAGTGAAGACTTCATCTTTATGCTTCATGAAGTAACGAATTGTCCATCTACTATAATCATCTATGAATGAAACATAGTACCTTGATCCTAATATTGATGGCTCTCTGCTAGGATCCCACACATTTGTGTGCATAAGCTCCAAGTAATCTTCATACATGTATCCCTTTCTATTAATGGTTGTTTGTGTAATTTGTCAAATTGGCATGCTCCATTTGTGTAATTTGTCAAATTGGCATGCTCCATTTGTAAATCATACTCTAATCCCTTCATATTTGCTTTAGTGTAGCTTCACCTATATGACCTAGCCTTTTATGCCATATCTCTAGCTCAGATAGGGTTTGATCTTTGTAATTGAGGATTGCAATGTTTCTCGTATCTTCAACTTTAAATGTAAAGTGTCTACTAGATTTCTCACCTTTTACAATCCTCTTGAAGCCTTGTGGAGGGTCCTCCACATATGCTCCATGCCTTGTGAATCTAACCTGTAAGCCCTTCTCAACAATGTGCCCAACACTGATTAGGTTTTCTGTTATGGTTGGCAGATATAATACCTTACTTAAAAGGTTCATGTTATAACTATCAAATGCTTTAACATTTCCAATCTTCTTAATAGAGTGTCTTGTGTCATCAGCTGTCTACACTTCATTCTTCCCTTTAGGTTCTTCAAGATTAGATAGCAATGCTACATTTTCAGCCACATGATTGGAACAACCAAAATCAATATAGAAGAGATGCTCATCATCTTTACCTTACTTGGTTGTCATATTTTGATACCAAATGTGAAGAAATCTCACTGTAGTATACACAATGGAAGTTATTGAACCTCTTCTAGAAACTACCCTGTTAGACACATACTAAAAATTATTCCTACACAACATAGAGATTCAATGCCTTTGATATTTCTTCCACACATATAGACAATTTTTGCTTTCCAACAAGCTAAAGATCACTCCATTTGGATTTCATATGACTAGAAAACTAATTGTCTAAATATAGACTACATGTCAACTTAGGTTAAATAGAAAATTGAGGTTCATGCAAAATGATTCTAGTAATTACTTGAGACGAATCTAACATAGATATTTGAGAAACATAGAGTAGAAGACATAGGATTTCCAACATGATATTATATGCATCAATTCGATTAGTACATCGGGTGATATGACCTTCAGGATGTGGTTGTGAAGAGAAAAGATATGTGGTTGGAATAGCTATGTGCCTTATAGAGCAATATTTAGTGCACTTTTGATAGCCATTCCTGAGAGAATGACCACAATATGCATGTGCCCCATATCTTTATCATCTACACAAATGTTCACAATCAAAAGCCTTCTATATATAGAGATATGTGCATGAGAGTTTGTGTCTCTTCATGCACTCTTGCATCTTCTGTACCTATTGACCTTTCACTTCTTGTCCTCTGTCCTTCCATTACCTTGTGTAGCTTTTGGTGCTCCGAATCACTTAATATGGATACATTTCACCTTTTTTGAGTATTCCATCCCTCTTATGATAATTTGGCTTTTACCCAAGCCATAAACAAATTTTCTTCTTTTACTTTAACACTCTCCTTTAATGTTATGAGTGTACTCTCTATATTTTCAAAGCCTAGCTTCCTTTTGAACTTACAAAAAATACATAAATGATGGAGATAAATAATGAGAGGTGATTATGTGTCAAGCCTCACAATTGGAGCTTGCAAAAGTTCCATAACTTTCAACAATTGGTTTGTTAATAAGCTATTTTTTTCTACCAAATAAACACCTCATTCTCAATCTTTGCATGTTCTAAGAGATAATGTTATGAAAGTGAGTAGCGGTCTATGTATGCATGGCTAGTGAAGGAAATAGCTTGTCTGTATTGAAGGCATTGTTCTTATCATAAGGATTCTTGATGAAAACCACTACTTTTTTTGAACTAGCGAAAGATAGAATCTTCTTTGAGAATGGCAGAAAGCTTGGTAGTACAAAATACTTGAGTACGACAAGATGAGAGATTGTAGTAGTTCTTCTTCCACCCACTCACCTCTATGTATAGCAATTCCTCTACTTTATCTTACTTCATGCAACCAATGCATGAGTGCCAAGTGGCCTTACACCCTTCACCCTCAAATAGAGGTGGTTCACACTTAAAAGTGTTATAATGTTTCCTTCCCCTTAAGTTTAGGTTTGTCCTCAACCTACTCATTTAAGGCATCAATGAGTAAGAGAAAGAACATATATATGAGTTGTTCCCACTAAACCCCACGTACCTAGTGTACATGGTCATCTCTCCATAGTGTTCCCCCAGATCCTTCCCCTTGAGAAGACTCTTAGAAAATTTTCATAAATGTGAAAAACTATCTATAAAGGGTACTAAACCACTCCTAGGTAGCACTATCTTCTGAACTATCTTTCCACTTAACTAGGTAATCTTTATATAAATAAATCCTCACCATTGTTTCGCGAGTACATAGTATTTTTTTGGGCTCATGTGGAACATATTGAAAAAAATAGGCTCTATGACCTTAGGATCTAAAATGGGGTTTTCAAATTCACCTAATTTCTTTTTTAACATACTAACATGAAAGACATGATGAATCTGACTACTATTTAGAAGTGTGAGCTAATAAGCCATCTGAACTATTCTCTTAAGTATTGGTAAGAGATCACAATACATAGGAGATAGTTTAGGACAAGGTCCTATCCTCATGGTTTGAGACCTAGAAGGAACTTTAAGATAAACTTGCTCTCCTACCTCAAAGTTGATGTATCTACTTTGAGGGTAAGCATAGGCTATAGCCCACTCATGAGCTCTCCTAATGTTGTGTTTTGCAAGCCTAAGCATATCATTCATCGCTTCCAAGAAATCCTTTGTGGAGCGAACTCTCTCATTCTATAAGCCAACTGCATAAGGAGCTCTTCGCTAAAAACCATACATTAGCATCCAGAATTACCCAGAACAAATTGTGCCCTCTCTATGTCTTAATTCATCCCACTATGAACTCCATGGAGATACTCTCCCACTTTGTATTGGGAATATCCAAGCAATGGAGCAATCCTCTAATATTTAACCTTCCAGCTCTATTGACATAGCATTTCATGCACTTAAGCACATACTCTTGTACATCCTTCTAAAGTCTAAGCCAATAAAAGTGCCTCTGAACAAGATCATAAGTCTTGTTAATTCCTAGGTTTCCTACACTAGGTGTGTCATGACACTCATAGAGAATGTATCATCTCATCTCAAAGCCTCTAGGGGACACAAACCTTACCCTATATCAGATAGCCATTATGGATATTGTAGCTCTTCCACTTAAATCCCTCCATAGTACCCATCGATACTTCATCCTCATGGAAAACCCATACAAGATGATCCCCTTTCTCTATGACCTCCCAAATCTCTGAATATGCATGATCAAGTCTACACTTCCATCTAATGGACTCAAGTAAGTCACTAGTGCATAGTCAAACTCTTGAAGGGTCTCTGCCCATCCGACCTTATGAACTCTAAGATATGTTTGATTAGACAACCATTTAATACTCTCTTCATCAAACACTATCGTAACCTTGGCACCATACAAAATAATGATGCCACTTCTTTAAAGCATGGATAATTGCATACAACTCCATCTCATAGATGGAATAATTCCTCTAAGCTGATTCTAACTTCTTACTCTCAAAGGCTACTAGTTGACCATCCTCAATCAAAATTCCTCCTATAGCATAATCACTCATGTGAGTCTCAACCACAAATGGTTGATTGGGATTTGCTATTTGTAACAATGGAGCTCTAGCTATTGCTACCTTTAATCTTTCCAAACTTTTTGTTTTTTCATATCCCCAATGAAAGGCTTTCCCTTTCCCATTAAGTTGATCTATCATTGGAACATCAATCTTGGCATAATTCTTTATGAATTGTCGATAAAATTTGGATATAACTAGGAAGACATCCAGTTCTTCAAAGGTTTGTAGGATGGGGCCACTCAATCACAGTTTGCACCTTCTTAGGATCCATCCAAACTCCATGCTTGGAGATGATATGGTGAAGATATCTTGTTTAAAAAAAATCACACTTTGCCTTTCTAGCAAAGAGGTAATTTTCTCATCACACTTGGAAAACTAATCATAAATGTTTCAAATGTTCTTAATACAACTTGATTTAGATGAGATTGAAAACTTCAATTAAAAAATTTCTTGGATAGGGCCTCAAAACACTATTCATGAGTGTCATGAACATGGGTGGAGCATTAGTGAGACCAATGGCCATCACTACAAACTCATAATGGTTGTACTTGCTCCTAAAAGCAGTCTTTGTTATATTTGCTACTTTTATGGGTGTCTGATGATAGCAAGATCTCAAATCAAGCTTAACAAAATACTCAAATCCTTGTAAGTGGTCAAATAAATCATCCAATCTAGGCATTGGGAATCTATTCTTAATAGTTACCTTATTCAATGCTTTATAGTCGATGCAAAGTTGCATAGAGACATCCTTTTTCTTTTCTAGGAGCATTGCTAATGCCCATGGAGAATTACTAGGCCTAATGAACCCTTCCACTAAGTAATTGTCTTTCTGCTTCATGATGTTGTGCTAAACTACATCTGTAAGGAGGCTTACAAAAGGGTTTAGTGTCATCAACTAGGTCAATGGCATAAGAAATGCATCTTTATATTCAAACATGATTTTCTTAAAACTTTTAACTAAACTTTTAGACAAAAAATTGTAATAGAAAGTCCTATCCTTCATTACATTATGTGGAAAAAAAGATAAATCTAAAATGTTATAATTGTCAAGTGGCTGATGAGCATCTAGTACAAATAAAGAATAAATGTCATGCACATCATGTGAATCAAATAAAGTGTCTAACTGCATGCATGAAATAAGAGGTGCACTCGATACATCTCTTTCACCCAAAATACGAAATTTATTTCATTCTTTTAAAAATTCAATAGTATTGTTCTAATAACTATGCTTAATTGTATCCCCTAGACCCCATAATTGTTCTCTACCCAACACTAAGTCTTTCATGTCCATATTCATAAATTGGAGATTCAAGTGATCAACATATCCTTGCATCTTAGTTTCCAAATTAGATACCTTAGTATCACAAACTCTTTTATCATTCCCTTGCATCATAGATTCAATGTATTTATGTGCAGTGAGTTGTTGGGGAATATTAAACTTTCTTAGTAGGGTGTAAATTATAAAAATGATGATTCGTACAATCATCAATCATAATCCCGACTATAGTCCCATGTACATGACAATGAAGTTTAACCAAATCATAGGATCCAAATTGTTGTGACCATATATATTGAGTTAAACAACATTTATGCTCGACATCTCATGCATAACTTCCACTTCTTTGTGGCTAGAGCTACCATGAATAGGAAGTGTTTGCATGACATGGATTTCTTTCTTGCCTTTATCTAAGGCTCTACTAGTCCCTCGTCCTTGCTACCTACCTTCCCCTTACATACTCGGCAATTCTACTAAGAGTGGCTAGGAGATAAACACCTAAAGCATAAGTTATCCTTCTTGACCTTTTCAAACTGATTTCTAGTAAGTCTTATTGATGCAAAAGAGTTCAAGCCTACATACTTGGACAATTAGCATGTATCTCATAAAGTCACATATGGCTATTCCCTTGCAAAAATTAATTACCTTTTATCCTTCTAAAAGTGCATATGATAATTGCACTAACTGCATGTGGAGTTAGGAGGAATCAAATCTCGAATCATTGATGGAAAATAGATGAGAGAATAAAGCCTAAAGTCTAGGACTCACTTTATGGTGAGAATTTGAAGTTGAATTCAAAGCTTGGCTCCAACTTTAACTATAAAAGTAAGTCAAATACTTGCATGACATGAGCCTGATTGGAGAGATAAATTGAGAGGGATTTGTGTGATTATTGAGATCATTCTTTAACCACTTAATTACCCTCACATTGTGCAATTATACATTGCCAATGACATTGTATTTCTATGTGATTTAATACATATACATTGATATCTTCTCTACTTCACTTCTTTGCTATGATCATCTCAGAATACTGAACTTCTCAGAGCTTATTCTCAATGCAACATTGATCATTTCATGTGATTAAAAATGATATAGATTCAATATAATGTCTACTTCATAGCTACATAGATTCATTACCATTGCATTTTTCAATCTTTAGATATCTTCATATTTCTGCTCATGAGTCTGCATATTGTAGCACCCTAAAAATATGGGGATAGACCTTCTACTTGCTAAGCATCATTCTCACTGTATAATTGATCTTCTTTATTGAAATAACTTATGATTGGTATTTATCTTACTTAATTAGATATTCCCAAAAGGAATTTAGCTAATTGCTAGTAGGTTGAGAGCACTGCTCATTTTACTGAACATGTGCAAAGACCAAAATAGCAAGTCTAAGCTCTTGGTTCAACTTTTTACTCATCTATTTTGATCCATTGATTAGAGGATCATACTCCAAAGCACATAGGTGATTATTTGTGATCATTGGAAAGTTGAAGGGGTCTACTACACTCTCCACAACTTGTTCTTGGCTAGTGTAAAGCAAGGTTTTGCAGCACTACTTCATCTTTGGAATCTATCCACCAACTCCCCCAATAGTGGTGTCAGAGTAGCAACAATCAAGACGGGAGATGGATTTCCATCATTCATTGAGAAATTGGACAGAAGCAACGATCCAGAATGGTCCCTAAGAATGCAAGCCTATCTCCAAGGAAGAATCTTATATGGATACATCTTTGGAGATGAGGAAATGCCAATATTCAGAAGCAAACATCAACCTACAAGAGAAGAGAAAGAAAGGCTAACTACATTGTGTGCAAAGGATGCTCTAGCCAGGTCTTATATACTTAATTCAACATTATTTTCTTATTACCTCACATTAGGAATTGAAAGACCTCCCAAGTGACTTGGGAAGTACTTCCATCATACGTCTCATCAAATACAAGGGCTAGGAGGAACCAACTATGGATGGAGTTCACAAGCTTGAAGAAGAAACCAAAGAAAAGTGTAACTGATTATGTAACCAAGATGAAGGATGTAACTGACCAACTTGGAAGCATTGGAGAAGAGATAGAAGAGGAGAAGATAGTAAGGTAGCTCATAAATGATATCAAAGCTGATAATAAGTGGGTTCACCCCAATAATGGACCTATATATGGATATGCAAATACTTGACCTCAATGCATTGATGGGACAAATCTTCACACATGACACAAAGCTCAACAAAAATGGAGACAACTCTAGAGCTAATCAATATTCTGCCCTTTACACATATAGAAATAAAAGTAAAGATAAAGGAAAAGTTAAAAAGAATGAAGAAGAGGCTAGTACCTCTCAAGTGAACTTCATAGGTAGAGGAAGAGGTACTAGAGGAAGGGGAGAGGAGGAAAGCAAGATAGGGGGAGATCATACAACTGAAAAGGGTATATGAATGAAGACTACTTGGAGCTTGTGCACACAGATGTGTGGGATCCTAGTAGAGAGCCATCAATCTCAGGGTCAAGGTACTATGTTGCTTTCATAGATGATTATGGTAGATGGAAAATGCTTTACTTCATGAAGCATAAAGATGAATTCTTCACTTGTTTCAGAAAATATTTGGCATTACTTGAGAAGAAAATAGGTAGAAGCTTGAAGAGGATTAGCTCTGATAGAGGTGGTGAGTATTTCTCACATGAATTTGACTCATTCTTATAGAAATAGGTATAAAGAGAGAGGTCACAACAAGATACACTCATGAAAAAAATGGAGTTTCAGAGAGAAGGAATAGGCTGATAGTAGAGGCTGCAAGATCAATGTTGAATGAAAAGAACCTATTGCATTACCTATGGATAGAGTTTGTCTCCATAGTGACATACTTGATTAATAGGCTCCCATTCAAATCCTTGGATGGAATGACACCTTATAAGGCATGGAATGGTAGGAGACCCTCATTGGACCATTGTAAAATCTTTGGGTGCATTGCGTATTCACATATACCCTCATAAATTAGAGCTAAGCTTGATCCAAAAGCAGAAAAGTGTATATTCATTGGCTATGAACAAAAGCTGAAGGGATATAGGTTGTATAATCCCACTAACAAAAGATTTACAGTTAGTAGGGATGTGGTGTTTAATGAAAATAATTCATTCTTTGAAGATGATTGCAGGAAAATTAAGCTACCTTGTGATTTGGAAAGTGATTTTCCAACTCTGACTCAAGAAGAACCACAAACATCTGAAGATGTCAACTCATAAGATGAAGATAAGATTGACTTCAAGGCTTGGAAGTCAAAGGGCAAGACCGAATTCAAGCAATTGGAAGACATTCTAGAGTCTTGCAATCAACTACTCAAAAGATCTCAAAGGGAGAGTAAAAAACCCATAAGGTATGGCTATGATACATCACTAGTCACCAAGCATTATGTATACATAACTAAAGATTCTATGTCAAAAGATCCTTCTTCATTTGAAGAAGCCAATAAGAAGAAAGAATGGAGAGAGGCTATGTGGGAAGAAATTGAAGCACTTCAGAAGAACAACACTTGAGATTTGGTTCCCAAGAATCCAAGCATGAAGGTAATAGGATCCAAGTCGATGTATAAAATCAAGAGGAATTCAGATGGTTCTTTAAAGAGCTATAAAGCAAGGCTAGTAGAAAAGGGGTTTGCTCAAACCCATGGAGTGGATAATGATGAGACCTTCTCACTATGGCTAAGATGCCAACAATCACGGTTTTGTTAAGTATTGCTACTTCAAAGAATTGGAACCTATATCAGTTAGCTATTAAGAATGCATTCCTATAAGATCACTTACCTTGGTTTTCTAACATACTTTCTTGGAATAGCACTTGTATATACAGATTGTGGTGTCTTTATTACTAAGAGGAAGTTCATTAATGATATGTTGGTTAAATTCAAGAAGGAGAACACTAAGATTGCAAGTACACCCATGGAGCTCAACTACAAGCTTAGTTCTCATGAGGGAGAACCACTTGAAGACATTACAAGATACCAAAAGCTTGTGCGGTGTATCAATTATGCAACCCTAACAAGAGGGGAAATATGCTATGGAGTAAGTATATCAATCCAATTTATGCATTCACCAGCGAAGCCTCACATGGAAGCTGCCAAGAGGATATTAAAATATTTAAAGGGTACCATAAATGAAGGGGTGTTTTATCCATTCAATTTTGATTTGAATATGAAGATGTATTCTGATCCAGACTGGGATGGCTCCAAGGATGATAGGAGAAGCACTTCTAGCCACTTATCTTTTGCAGGATCAAAGCTAATATCATGGTCATCAAAGAAACAATCGATTGTAGCATTTTCATCAATAGAAGCAGAATATAGAGGCTTAGCAAATGCAACACAAGAGGCTACGTGGCTCAAAGTACTCTTTATAGATTTGGGGTTACATTCTTATACTCCAATGATTTTGGAGATAATAGTAGTTCACTTCATTTGGCTACAAATTGTGTATATCATACAAGGACTAAGCACATTGAAGTGCACTACTATTATGTAAGAGAGAAGCTACTCAGAATGGACATCCAATTGTCCTATGCATAAGCCCATTTGCAATGTGCAGATATGCTCACAAAGTCTCTGGATGGAACTAAGATGAATAGGTTCAAGATGATGATTGGCTTGTAGGAAATCAAAGAGGAATGAAGATAAAGCATGTCTTGCTTCAGGGGGAGCTGTTGGTGCAAAGGAGTTCAAGGCTATGTACTTGGACAATTAGCATGTATCTCATATAGTCACATATGACTATTCCCTTGTAAAAGTCAATTATCTTTTATCCTTGTAAAAGTGCATATGATGATTGCACTAACCCCACGTGGAGTTAGGAGGAATCAAACCTCGAATCGTGGATGCAAAATAGATGAGAGAATAAAGCCTAAAGTCTAGGACTCACTTTATGGTGAAAATTTGAATTTGAATTCAAAGCTTGGCAACAACTTTTAACTATAAAAGTAAGTCAAATACTTGCACGACATGCACCCGATTGGAGAGATCAATTGAGAGGGATTTGTTTGATTAGTGAGCTCATCCTATAGCCATTCACTATGCTCACATTGTGAAATTATGCATTGTCAATGGCATTGTATTTCTATGTGATTTAATACATATACATTGATCACTTCTCTACTTCACTTCTCTACTATGGTCATCTTAGAGTAGTGAACTTCTGAGAGATTGATCTCAATGCAAAGATAATTTGACACGAATTAAAATGCTATAGATTCAGCATGCTGTCTACTTCATAGCTACAAAGATTCATTATCATTGCTTTTCTCAATCTTGAGATATCTTCATATTTCTCCTCACTAGTGTGCATACTATAGCACCTCGAAAATGTCATGATAGACCTTCTACTTGCTAAGCATCATTCTTAGTGTATAGTTGATCTTCTTTATTGAAATAAATCATTATTTGTAGCTATCTAAGTTAGTTAGATATTCCCAAAAGTAATTACCTAATTGCTTGCAGGTTGAGAGCACTGTTCATTTTACTGAACATGTATAGAGACCAAAACAACAAGTTTAAGCTCTTGGTTGAGCTTTCTACTCATCTATTTTGATTCATTGATTAGAGGATCATACTCTAAAGCACATAGGTGATTGTTTGTGACCATCAAGAAGCTTAGTGGGTCTACTACACTCTCCATAACATCTTCTTAGCTAGTGTAAAGCAGGGTTTTGCAGCACCACTTCATCTCTAGAATCTATCCACCATCTCCTTGAACAAGTCTAGGCCCTCTTTGTTTTTTAACTATGAATTTCTTTTAGCTAGGACTACCCATTTCTTAAGCTTAGTCATTTGCATGTGTCGCAATGTTTGGTGAATATAGATGGCAACATGACTATTATCCTCATACAATTTAGTTCTTCTAACGTTTTAGGAGCATTTCATCATACCTAAAACTGAATTGCTTTAGAAAGCCCTCTAACAAACCCTCATACCTTTTGAAAATCATCTAGACCCTTTAGTTAAGCATATTTTATCTATGGTGGGAATTACTTTTGTGTGATTGTGTCAACAGTGGTATCAGAGCCAAGGCATCCACGGAGCTGGTTTCGGCATGCAATTGCCATTCACGACATCCGTTCCATTTGCAATTCGGCATTCATCTCAACCATCTGGTCTAGGTTTTTTGTTCATCAAGTTCGTTTTGTTCTTTGGTTAGTTTTTTTTTTTCACATTTGGTACTGTGCATTGTCACATTGTACTCTGTGTCACATTGTCACCGTGTACCCCCTATCACATTGTCACACTGTACCCCCTGTGCACATTGTGCTCTCTGTAATCCCTGTACCCCTTATGCTCATTGTGCTCATTGTGCTCCCTGTACTCCCTGTATCCCTTGTGCTCACTGTGCTCCCTGTACTCCCTGTATCCCGTGTGCTCATTGTTCATAGTTCGAGTTCAGTTTGGTTATCAAATTCGGTTATCAAATTTGTTTATCAATTCAGTTATCATTCGATTATTCCTTTGGAGTTTATCAACTCGGTTATCATTGGGTTACTCCTTCGGCTTACTCCAACGTATGGACAAATGCATAGAACTATGGCATAACTTTGGCATCTTTCACTTATCTAGCACTCATGGTTCTCTTGGTTCACTTTGGTTCCCTTCGGTTCTATTGACAGTCGTGGGCTATGCGTGAACCAATTCTAACATATGAGTGGCAATAAGGGCTTAGTTATTTCCCTATTTATTTTAGTTACCCCACATAGTTCCGTATTTAGTATGTAGGGGATTTGAACCCATAACCTCATACTACCAAGAGATAAGTCTTATCCACTGGGTTTTCTCTCTTTTTGATATCCCATTACTTTTAATAAATATTTAACATAACTTATCACACTTTCTTACCTTATTTATTTATTTATTTATTAATTAATTTAATTTTATATTTATATAATTATTCTTATTTATTTATCACACTACTCCTACTTATTTATTCATTTATGATTAATAATAATATCATTGATATTTATTATTATTATTTTTTAGTTATTATTTATACACTATTGTTAAAATTCTTTTCCTATGCTTAGACCTAGGTTTTGGATCTCTACATAAGGCCATGGACCCTACTCAAAATATTGATGACTTTAGTTCCTCACTCCTACCTGGGGTATCAATCGAGCAACAATTAGAGCTTTTGCGGCATGAACTCTAACATGCCCAAAATAAAATAAAAGAATGTGATGCTGCACTCCAACAACTACAAAGTGATGACAATAACCTAGTTAGGGTAATGAAGGCCATTATTACTCCTCAAGAACAAAGCACACAGTCCAAGATTGGTGCTGTTGCAGAGCGAAGAAAAGCACAAGGCAGAGAAAAAGACGAGCCCCAAAATTTTTCGATTTGGACACCTTATTTTTGTATCATAATCATTTTGTAATATATTTTCCGATGTAAACGCTCTGAAGGAGTCCTCTAGATGTATCCCCATAGAAGATTAGTAGCTTACTCATGTAAACTAGTAGGAAATTAGCCTTTTAGTGAATAAAGTGCCAATCTCTTGTGTGAAAGGACCATTTTTAGGGCACATGTATATAAGTCAATTTGCGACTCTTTGTAAGGACTTTTTGCCATTGTGAGAATCAAGAGCACAAAATTTTGAATTTGTGTCTTCTCCTCTCTGTATCATCTTCTTTGTGAGCTTATATGCATGTTTGTTGCTTGAAAAGAGTGTTAGGAAGTGTTGTCTATCCATGAAAGTGTTTGTTTGCTGTGGTTAAGGTGTGTGTGAAGTGTAGGAGGTGCTGAAGTGTAGGAAGGTTGTTCCCACGACTCTGTATTTTGCTCATAATTTGAAGTAGGAGCATCAGAATTGAGTGAAAATACCACCATTGGATGCGGCTTCTCAAGAGCTTTGAAACACATGGGCTATTTGATATATTCCAAGTTCGGAGTTGAAAGAAAAGATCAATTTACTGTTGGCTGCTGCTCCAAGTATCGTGACACCATGATTGGTAGTTGAAGCTTGTTTGGATTAGTCTTTGCCTTGTTTGCACTCTTTGGGAAGCTCATTTGCATTGATCGTCATTTCAATGCATGTCTTCATACACTCGGCTAGGTTTAGATACTCATCGGATTGATAAATAAAGCGTGAATCCCCACTATATGCACTTGAGGGGGATCGAGGTATAGTCTCTTTCTTCGCAAGTCCCTAGGATTGTCCTTAGGTACACACGTTTTTGGCACCGTTGTCGAGGAGTGTCGAATCAAACCGAGGCATTCGTGTGATGGTAACTAGCTTTCAGCATTGAAGCAAGTAGAGGAGTTGTGAATTTCTCTTCTTTGCTAACTCACATTCATCCACACTTATTACTTCTCACTCTTGGAGTGTGTGTAGTGAGTTGTTAGTCTAGGGAAGTGAGTGGAGTGAGTAGAGTAGGGGGAGTAAGGGAGTAGGTTAGGAAGCTAGTGTAGTTATTAATCTTAGCTTTGTTGAAGTCTTTGAAGTTAGGAGAATTTTTCAAAAGGTATAAAAAAACAAAAAAAATTGTCTTTTTTCAAGTCACTTGTCTCTAGAACAAGTATCGTGAGAGCAATCTGTCGCATGTCATGAGCTGAGATCAGGATTTGTGAGCTTTGCAGAGTGAGCAAGAGAGATAAGAGAGTGGGAAAAGCTTCCAAGGTGAGCACACTACTGATTCTTTGTGCATAACCCTTGTTGAAATCAAGTTTTCAAAAAAAAATGACCTATGTCAAGTATCGTGAAGGCCATTCTGGGGTAGAGAAGGATTGTTTCCTTAATCCAGGCTAAGAGGGGAGGGTAGATGCAATCTAAGAACATGTGCATGAACTCAAAATCTAAAAAACACTTGCAAAAAAATTGAAATAGTGTCAAGTATCATGTTGTCCCGCGGTTGAGGTATCGCGATACCTAGGTATTGTGAACTCTTGTGGTCGAGTATCGCGATACTTGCAAGTGGCCGAATATCGTGTATCGTTGAGAAATCCTCACAATACCCACCACATATCATGTATCGTGTATCGCGGAAATCTGATAGCGATACCTGTCAAGTATCGTCTATCATGAATCTTCAATCATGATACGTGTGACATATCGAGTATCGTCAAAGTCCTTCCGCGATACTTGCTGGATATCGAGTATCGCTGGAAAATTCTCGCGATACTTGTCAAGTATCGACTATTGTGTTCACAGAAAATGATCTCTGTCTAGTATCGACTATCGTTGAGAATTCCTTTGTGGACTATTGGGTATCGTGTACCATGAGTTCTAATCGCGATACGTATCTGATATTGTGTTGCGCAGAGGCGGCTTTCCCGATACCTGGCAAGTATCGAGTATCATGAGACACAGCAAGGTCAAGTATCGTGTATCAAGTTCTTCAAGTATCGAGTATCATGCCCAGTCAAGTGGTTGAATATCGTGTATCATCTTGTTCACATGTCGAGTATCGTGGTACCCTTCTAGTGTGTCAGATATTGAGTATCGTGACATACTCTGTTTGGGTGAAGTATCGAGTATCGTGGACTTTTTTGGGGTTAAGTATTGTGAGTTGTGGATTCATTGCCAGTCCTATTCCAACCAAAATTTCTCCAGAAATTCTGACCCTCAATAAAGAATTATAGGGGTTGGAGGTTGATTAAGGTTAATCAGAGCTTTTAAGTGAATGAACCTAAGGTCTGGGAGAACCCTACGAAGCCAAAGAAGTGTAATCTCTTCAGTGGGAAGTGTAGTCGAACCCAGTAGCCGCTCACATTATTCTGAAACCTCTAGTGAGTCAGAGGAAGAAATTCCCATGGCTTCCGAGGATATGCAGAACACTATACCAATGATTGGCATGATGTCAATTATTGAGGGAGAATATCGAACTTCTTTGGAATATGTGAAAACCAACCAAAATGAGATACCTATCTACCTAGATGGTCTAAACCGATTAGTGGCCAGATTAAAGAAAGCCTCAAATGCTTACATAGTGCCTAGGCAAGCAATTAAGTATGCAGGAGGATTTTATATGGACAAGAGAGACATCCAGTATGTTGTTACGGAACACCCTGAAAGTATCAACAAACAAGGTGAAGAAGATAATGCTCATAACCCTAATGCAGAGGGACATGAAGAGCAAGTGACCACTCCTAGAGGGAGATCTACTGTTGTTAGGGTTTGGAGAGGAGACATGGTTCCCCAAGATGACTCCTTAATGGATGCGTATTTGTTCAATGGAATGGAGCATCTCCTTAGAGCCCACTCTTCATTATGGGAAGTAGCCCCTAACCTAGTTACTGTCTACGAATTACAAGATACTGAATTTTCCACCATCATCACATATTTGGATAAAAACCATAGGAGGTACTGGCCTCTAACAGAGTTAGAAAGAGCAGGGTTGAAATATCAGAACATTCCGTTATTCCTCAGAACCCTCAAGGAACCTTTCAAGATAATTCATATCATCAGTCTGGACAAACACAACAAACACAAATCCCAATTAGACCCCATGTGTAGTTTGCTATGCCTACAAATAATCCAAACTATCGGCCTCAGCCACCTGTTGACCCAAGGAATAGAATCCATGTCCCAAATAGACCACCTGTGGTAAGAGAACCTGTTATACCAATAGCAAGACCAGTTTTCCCTGTGAGGCCTAGACCACCTGAGGCAGGAAGAAGATTAAGACCCATTCAAGTTGCCAAATGCATGAGAACCCATTATGATGGCTCTAGTGAACCTTACAATCATATAGCTGAATTCAAGCAAGTTATCAAAGCCGAACAAGTGGAAGACTTCTTAATCCAATATGAATCCTTTGGTCTAACTTTGACAGACACGGCTTTAGCTTGGTTCTAGCCATTAGACCCTAATAATTTTCAAAACATGGAACAAGTTTACCAAGAATTAACTGAAGAATTCACCAAATCTGGGATTAATAATAACTCTTCCTCATTGATCCATAGTTTTAAGAAAGCTCCTACAGAATCAATGAGATTGGCGGCAAGAAGATTCAAGCAGTATGTGGATAGATGTCCAGTGGAAGAGAGACCCACTCAAAACAAGATGGTGTCATTGTTTTTGGAAGGGTTAGTGAATGGATCATTAAGATCTCTTGTATCTGTGAAAAGAGTTCAAACTCTGCAAGAGTGTATGAAAGAATGTATTGATCTAGAGGACAACCTAGCGGAAGATCTGAAAATGCCTCAAGGTAGCATAAAAAGTGAAGATTCAGTCAGCAGCGCATCAAACCCTAAGAACAATGTAGAGGAAATAGCCGATTTAGTAGCAAAAAATTTGAATGTTCAAGGACAGAGGAACTACCCCAACAACCCAATGAGAGTGCCCATGCTTAGAAGATGCATGCATTGTGGAGGTGATCATCCCTCTCACTTGTGCACTAGGGGTGTAGCCGCACCACTTGCTTATGCTTACAATAGACCACCTATTACGGGCCCTCTATAATATTGCAGCATAGAACAAAATTACACAAACCACAGTACAGAAAACTATCCTTACAATCGGCAATCAAGAGTAGTACAACCACTCATGAGACCTTATGGATACCCTCAGAGAGATCAAGGAGGAGAAGCCTTTAGATATCCTACGTATCAGTAGCAGGCACCAGCACCACGACCCTATGCTTATTAAAGTTACACTCAACCACAACCGGTTTTAGGGCACCAACCGCCCCATCCTCAAAATGTTGTCCCAGTGAAAATAGCTCAACCTGAAGAAAACTTAGAGAGAGCAATAGTTCCAGCCACACCATTGACTAGTAATGAACCATATGACTCATCCTATGACCATAGTCAAGAAAACTATCCCAATTATGAGAGCTCTATGATAGAATATGACAAATGTAGGAACCATATACATATGGCATGGAAGCACCAAATAATTCTTACGGATATGAGCAGGATTATGTGCCATTGATGTACACAGCTCCCAGAGCACCCATACCCTCCCGACCCATGAATAGACCGCCTGTACCTAGAGGACCATGTTATAGATGCGGAGGTGATCATTATATCAAAGAATGTACACTACCAAACCCACCACCACCAGTTTGGGAAGGATACTGTAGTGACTGTGGTAAAGAACACCTTTTCAGAGATTGCCCCAAAAAAGCCTAACAAAGTTAACTTGAACGTGCAAATCAATGTGATAGAAGTGATAGAGTCATCAGGGAGTGATAAGGAGTACATTGTGCCATTGAAAGCAATAACAAGAGCTAAAGCTAGAGAGACACAAGAAAAAACTGGGGAGAATGACCAAAGCGACAGAGAGGTGAATACACCCACACCTGAAAGAGTGGAAGACTCGAAAGAACCTGGAAAAAGTATCACAAGTAAACGAACACAGAGATGGAAGAATCATAGAGATAGGATAAAGGAAAAGAAAACTACGGCAACAGATGGAGAAGGAAAAAAATGAACATGATCAAAAGGAAAAACAGAAATTTGAAGAAGAAAATAAAAAAGGAAAGTATAAAAAAGAAGAGATAGGATCAGTTCTAGCAGATTCCATGTCGGAAGAGTTAGCCATGTGGATTGAGGCATATCAGGCACGAACCAGAGCAGGACCGACCATTGAACAAAATGAAAAAGAATATCCTAGAGGTGACTTAGAGAAAGAAAGGTTGGAGATTTGCAAGAAATTAATCAAAGTAGCTCAATAGACCTTAGAGAAACCTATATGTAGACTACCCAATTCACGAATTCCCGAAGAAGAATTCCAAGAGTGTGTCATCCCTAATGACCCCGAGAAAATCAAAGAAGGTGAGACACATAATGAAAAACACAGCGAGTATAAAAGGGAAGGATCCATTCTCCCCAAAGTAGATGGAGAATGGCCTAAAGACTTGTGGGCAAGAGTCCAAGAAGACAGATGGAAGAAAGTGGAAGGAATAGAACCACCCTTTGAAGAGCTAGAAGCAGAAGGTGAATTAGAACATTCGATATCTGAGCTGAATTTAGAAGGATTATTACCCTTTGATCAAAGTGAAAAGGAAAATGACAGAATAAAGGCTTTGCCAAATTACACAGGAGAATACAAACATAATTCGGAATTATACTGCATTCCCTCAATAAGAAAAAAAAGAACAGAACACATCAGTCCAAACATCGGACATCATACAACACCTTAGAAAAGTAAAAATCCCTTGTACTCTGACATTGGAAGAACTTTTGAAGGTCAAACCATATTTGAAGGAGAAACTAACTAGCCAATTGGAGACCAAGTCAGAAGAGAAGGAAATACCTAATGAGGTAACCACAGTAAAAATCCCGGTCGATAAGGTTGGAGATTTCAACGAAGGAGATGAAGGAAACACTTGTCTTCCAATTACCTATAGGGGTTACACCACTAAAGCCATCTTGGATTCTGGAGCTGGAGTAGGAATTGCAACTAAAGAAATCTGGGAGAAATGGGGAAAACCAGCTCTAAGACCAACACGCATGAAGATACAAATGGCAGACGGACACACAGAATGACCCTTGGGATTATTGGAACGGGTAATTTTTACCACTTGCGGAGTTGAATTCGAGCACACCTTAGCGATATGTCAATTTAAAAGGGCTAGCAATTATGAAATGATACTTGGAAGACCCTTCATGAGACAACTAAAGGTAGTGCAAGATTGGGGAAAAGACGCAGTATACTTACAACATGAAGGAACCACAACAAGAATAAACCTCCACACATACACGTATCAAGATGTTCCCCCCTTGCAATGGAATCAGATTCATAAAGAGGAAGACGAGCAGTCAATTCACAGTATAGGTTCAGGTGATCAATCATGGATAAATGAAGACACTCATCTATGGATATGCCAAACTGCGAAAAAAGGAGGAGGATAGAAGGAAAGGATGGCAGCAAAGGCAGGGAATTGCTAGATCTGTACAAGATCCAGCTTACATGCCTCAAGTATTCCTTGATGAAGGATTCGAACCTCATGGTTGGATGGAGATTTTAACCACTCTCGACGTGTGTGTAAACGAAGAAGTGATAACCATGAATGAATGCATTGACGAGGAAGGCTATGATGTTAGTCTATATGTGGTAGTTCTTCAAGAGGCTGAAGAAGGGGAAGTAATTGAAAAATAATGGAAGGAGGATTATGAGAGCATTGAAAAGGAACATGAACATATGGAAACGGAAAATGGAACTCAAGGAGTAAGTGTCATACTTAATGAAATAAATCAAGAAAGGACACAAGAAGAAGAGCTTGGATTAGATAAAGCAAAAAAGGATGAAGACAACAAGCCTCAGGACCAATTTGAAGTGCCTGCCCACTTCAAAAAATACGAAGTAGAAGAGAGGAAAATTGCTATTCAAATGGCAAAACGAGAAGCACAACCAGGAATAGCTTATGACAATAAAGAACAAACCAAGAAAATTGTAGTAACCTTGGAGGAAGGAGAAGAAAGGTGTACTTTTATGGGTCAAGATGTCTCAATGGAGGAAGAACAAAAGTTAATACGACTCATAAGGGAATATAGGGACGTCTTTGCTTGGACATATAAGGATTTGAAAGGAGTAGATCCTTCTATATGTGCCCATAGAATCCCTATGACATCTGAAGCCAAACCCTCAAAACAAAGACCTTGCACATATAACGACGTCTACTCAGCAAAGATCAAAGAAGAGATAGATAAGTTGTTAGATGCTGGGTTCATTTATGAGATTGAACACAGAGAATGGGTATCACCTTTGGTGGTTGTACCAAAAAAGAATCGTAAGCTAAGAGTATGCATTAACCTGAAAAAGGTAAATGCTTCCACCATAAGAGATAGTTACCCATTACCCATTACGGATCATCTTTTGGAAAGAGTGGCAGGGAAGGAAGTTTATAGTTTTTTGGATGGCTTGTCAGGGTATAATCAGGTAGCCATCGCTCCTGAGGACCAACATAAAACAACCTTTGCAGCTGAATGGGGAGTATACACCTTTAGGGTTATGCCTTTCGGCATAACCAATGCCCTAGCCAGTTTCCAAAGATTGATGTGCCATGTGTTCAAGGAGTTCCTGAGAAAGAGTATGGAGGTATACGTGGATGATTTATGCACTTATTCAGCTATACGATCAGAACATATCCCTAAACTAGGAAAGATCTTTGCCAAATGTCGACAATATAGAGTATGCCTCAATCCAAAAAAGTGTGTCTTCATGGTTCGACAAGGAAAGATATTAGGACATATTGGCTCTAAGAATGGAATCTCAACAGATGAAGACAAAATCAAAGTAATTCTGGATTTACCGAGACCAAAGACTGCTAAAGAAGTACAAGCATTTATGGGACATTGCGGATACTACCGAAGATTTATACATATGTATGCCATAATTGCTAGACCTCTTTATGCATTATTGTCTGAGTTTAATTGGAATAAAGAATGTGAAAAGGACTTTAACGAATTAAAGAGTCGATTAAGTTCAGCCCCAATCCTTTGAGTACCTAATTGGAACAAACCATTTCACATTCACGTAGATGCTTCCAAGTTTGCCATTGGTTGCATCTTAGCTCAACCCGCAGATACAGGAAAGTTAGATCACCCTATAGCCTATGCCAGTAGACAATTGAATCAAGCAGACAAATTATATTACGACCGAAAGAGAAGGTCTAGGAATGGTGTACGCAGTAAAGAAGTTTCGACACTACTTATCGGCAAACAAATTCAAATTCTTCATTGATCATCAAGCCCTACTATACTTAGTCAATAAGCCTTGTAATACGAGACGATTAGTACGATGGTTTCTATTGTTGATGGAATTTGATTTTGAAGTAGTTGTCAAGAAAGGGAATACCCACATTAGAGCAGATCACCTATCAAGAATGACACATGGAGAACCACCCATAGGAGTACCAGATGATCTGCCTGACACATACCTTTTTAATCTCGAAGTATGTCCCCAATGGGCAGAAAAGTTGATCCCAATACTCACATATGGACCCAAACATGGGATCTCACCAAACCAAAATCAAGATTTATGTAAGACTAAAAACCTTCATATCATTGTTGGAATCCTATATCACCAAGACTCAAGTGGATTACTCATGAGATGCATGGAAGAGGAGGAACAAGAAATGTGGCTTCAAAAAGCACATGTAAATCAATGGAAAACTCATTTAAATGCAAACAAAAAATGGAAAACATTGAAGAGATTAGGCATATATTGGCCAACCATGCAAAGGGATACACATAACTATGTATCAGCCTGCCCAACTTGTCAAGAACAGAATCGAGAAGAGAACTCTAATTTATGCTACGCCACCATAGCACCAAGATGGAGCATGCGTCTCGTGAAGTTCTTGAAGACCCAAGAATACCCAGAAGGAGCCACTCTGGCAAGGAAACGTGCACTTGTAGAACAAATCAAGGACTATGCTCTCATAGGAAAACAACTCTTTAAGTGAGGAAGAGATAATCATTTATGACTGTGCATTCATGAAGATGAGGATCTTGCTGTTCTAGAAATGGCACATACAGGAGCTGCAGGAGGACACTTCTCTACAGATAAAACTACAAAAATAATTCTTTTTGCAGGAATGTGGTGGCCAACTCTACATCAAGATGCAGCAACATATGTGCAATGATGTGATACATGTCAACGAACGAAATATCCAATTAGAAGAGATGAAATGCCATTAAAACCCATGATGAGCACCAAAGCTTTTACTAAATGGGGAATAGACTTCATAGGACCTATTAGCCCACTAAAGGATCTTATACTAAGTACATAATTGTAGCCACAGACTATTTGACCAAATGGGTTGAAGCCAAAGCAACCAAGAAAAATGATGCAAGAACTACAACCAAGTTTCTCTTTGAGAACGTTTTCACTAGATTTGGACTGTCGATAGAAATTGTGAGTGATAGAGGCACACATTTTGTGAATGAATTAATAGAAGCTTTACTAAATGAATTCTTGGTAATTGATAAGAAATCAGCCCCATATCACCCGAAAGCTAATGGACAGGTCAAAAGTTCAAATAAAATCTTGTGCACTATTCTCACTAAAATTGTTAACAATGGAAGATCTGATTGGCATAAACAATTACATCATGCTTTATGGGCATTCCGGGTAGCCTACAAAACAGCTATAGGAACTACTCCTTTTAACTTAGTGTACGGACAGAATGCTATTTTGCCAATTGATTTCTTAATACCCACTCTCAGAGTAGCAACAACTTACAAGTAGACTGGACATGAACTATCAGCTCAATTGGATCAAATAAAAAAGTTGCATGAAACCAGGTTACAAGCAATAGCAAGAATTTATCCTGCAAAAAGACGATAGAAGGCATATTTTGATGCTCATATTAAAGATAAAAATTTGAAGGAAGGAGATTTAGTTTTGGTATATACTCTGAAACAACATGCTAAGAAACTGCAAAAACAGGGATATGGCCCGTTGATCATCAATTGCATATCCACCAGCGGAGCCATCATTTTAGCAACTCTGGATGGAGACGTATTGCCAAACTATATTAGCGGATGTCAAGTGAAAAAATATATAGAGCCATTGAATGAAGAGATAATGTCACAATAAATAATGGGTAAAAATAGGCACATAGAGGAAGAAAGAATACGAGAAGAAGCTAGGCAAGAAGCACTAGAACGAATCAGGAAAAGAAAAGAGTGGATGAGAGAAAGAGATGAGAGATATCGACTAGGTGAGGAACTCGTCCCAATGGCTAATTTTAGAGCCACTAAAAACCTAGGTCAGCAAATGACACAACCTTATTTGAATTTGGGTGCTGGAACAAAAGAGTACCACTTGGTGGATGCTCTCATTGACACAGGAGCCGCTGTAAGCTGCATCAAACTTTCATTGACCCAGAAACTCAAGGAAGAATTATGTCCATCTAAGGCACAACTTATAGGAATGGGAGGAACCGTTATTCAATGTATCGGAGAGATCACATTACTTCTACATCTTGGAAACAACACAATGGAACAAAAACTCTTAGTATGTCATCACCAGGACTTATTAGAAGAGCATGTGTTAGGCCAAGATTAGATATACGAATATGAAGTGACTATTCAATTGGCCTTAGGATACATCTCGGCCAAGATAGGAAATCGTGAAGTATTCAGCATGCTAGACGAACGACCAATCAAAGCCAAAAGTATAGAACCAAGGACTCACTTAAATGAGCACAATGATGAATGTATGTTCACTCACACTATGGAAACCCCTTCGTCGAATACTTCATGTGCGAACACCACGAATCCTGATTGCACACAATTCTCTAATCTAGTCAATCACATGATTAGTGTCCTCTCCAAAAACAGTCTCAGTGAGGAACTGAGCACCAGAGAGACAAGTCAGCAAGCGTCTTACGAATCTGCACACATAAGGATATACCCCGTTCCTTACAATAGACAGGCTTGGATCCGAAAAGATCAAGTGAATGTGTATCTTCTGTCAAACAAATGATACAAACGGCCATGGACACGCAACAGCAAATGATGGACACAGATGCGGATTACGACAAGGGCATGCAGGAAAAGAATCAATTTCAAATCATGAGTGAATAATTGTCTGCACAGCTCATCCAGGCTCAACAAGAGATTTCAACCAAAGGAACGGAGATAATCCCAGTTAAAGATCAATATAACACCTTGATGAAACAACATCATCAACTCCAGGCACAATTAACAGATTTACAAAGACAACTAGAAGCCAGCGAAGCAGACAAGGAGAGAACGAAAGTTAGAAGAAACTTGCTAGAAACACAATTAAAAGTATACATGGAAGAAAATGATAGTTTGCGTAGCAGAAATAAAGAATTGATGAAGGCATTACTCTATGACCAGCCTATAGAAAAACAAGAGACTTCTGCTACTGAACAGAGAGAATTAAGAGATCAGATTGGGAAGCATGCAGAATTGCTGAAGCAAGAGAAGACCTTAAGAGAAGAATGGCAACGTAAGTACGTTCAGGAAACCACTGAGTTAAAAAAGTAGCTGCATACGGCCAATGGAAAACTTGCAGTATGTTACAATGAAAATATGGATCAGGTAGCAGAGATTGGTAATGTACCAAAGAAGCACTATGAGCAGCTATGCAAGAGGTTGAAGAGAAGACTACACGCCTTCCACAATTAGCAACTAAAGCAGAAGAGCAAGTACCAATCGGGACACTGGCAATGTTCTCCTGTGTGGGCACATATGCCAAGCTCATCTCCCCAGCAAAGAACCTCTCCTTGAGATAGTGATAATGCACCTCAATGTGCTTAGTGCGAGCATGGAACACAAGGTTCCTCGCAACTACCAATGCCCTCTGACTGTCAGTGAAGATGGTGGTGGCAGAAGTCCGACCAACAACCAAATCAACCATAAGGCTTCTGAGCCACACACACTCAAGAGTTGCTGTGAAAGCTGCTCTATACTCAGTCTCACAACTAGAAGTGGCCACAGTAGGCTGCTTCTTGCTGAACCGAGATATACATGAGCTACCAAGCATGAAGCAAAAACCACTAGTGGACACACGAGTGTCATAGCAACCAGCCCAATCAGAGTTAGAAAAAGCATGCAAATCTGGTGGTAGTGATCCCCCTTGGGATAAAACAACCCAAGTAGTCAAGTGCCACTCAAATAGTGAAAGATACGCTTAACTGCCTGCCAATGCTTGACTCCTGGGCAATGCACAAACCTCCTCATCCGTGAGAAAGCAAACTGAAGATCTGGCCAAGTAATGCATAAGTAAATCAAGCATCCAATAGCCTGCTGATAGAGAACAACATCAAATGCATCTCCAGCATCATGAAGACTCAATCGTAAACCTGTCTCCATAGGAGTGGCAATAGGGTTATAATCTTCAAGGCCAAAACGCTGCAATAATGTGTCAATATATTTTGTTTGACACAAAGCCATTCCACCAACAACTTGCATAAGCTGAATGCCCAAATAGTGATGCAAATGCCCCAAATCAGACATCTCAAATGAGGCATGCAAATCAGCCTTAAAATCAGCAATATGCTTCTCAATAGGACCAGTGAGCAGCATGTCATCAACATAGACAACAACCATCAGAAGCACATCATTAGCACGCTTAACATATAAGGTGCTTTCAGTGGGACTGTTCACAAAACCATGTGCAATCAGATAGGCATGTATCTTATCATACCAAGCACGTGGTGCTTGCTTTAAACCATATAATGCCTTCTTTAACCTGCACACCTGGTTTTCATGTCCTTTCTGCACAAAGTCACGAGGTTGAAAAACATACACTTCTTCATGCAAGTCATCATTCAGAATTGTTGTTTTAATGTGCAATTGATGTACATTCTAACCATGATGAGCTGCAAGTGCATAGATGCTCCGCAAAGGTCTCATCAAAATCATTGCCTCTT
>CM035422.1:72361323-72408823 GCA_020310875.1 Ceratopteris richardii
CATACATGCATGCATGCATATGCAGACATGTATGCATATGCATACATGCATTCATATGCATACATACATGCATGCATATGCATACATACATGAATGCATATGCATACATACATGAATGCATATATATACATGCATGCATATGCATACATGATACATACATATGCTTACATGCTCAAGCATGCATATGCATATGTAAGCAAGCAACCACATGCTTACATATGCATACATGCGTAAGCATGCATATGCATATGTAAGAAAGCAAGCATATACATACATGTATATGTATATGTATGTATACAAGCAAGCATATGCATACAAGCTTATGCATGCATATGCATACAAGCAAGCATATGCATATGTATATGTATATGTATACATGTATGCATATGCATATGCATATGCATACATGTATGCATACACATACATGTATATGTACATGTATGTATACAAACAAGCATATGCATATGTATATGTATACATGTATGCATATGGATATGCATATGTATACATGAATGCATATGTATACAAGCAAGCATATGCATACAAGCTTAAGCATGCATATGCATACAAGCAAGCATATGCATACAAGCTTAAGCATGCATATGCATACAAGCAAGCATATGCATATGTATATGTATATACAAGCAAGCATATGCATATGTATATGTATATGTATACATGTATCCATATACATACATGTATATGTACATGTATGTATACAAACAAGCATATGCATATGTATATGTATACATGTATGCATATGTATATGTATACATGTATGCATATGCATATGCATATGTATACATGAATGCATATGTATACAAGCTTAAGCATGCATATGCATACAAGAAATCATATGCATACATGAATGCATATGCATAGATGAATGCATATGTATACAAGCTTAAGCATGCATATATATACATTGGATGAGATGAGATCTTCATGTTGCATCAGATGGGATCTCCACGTACACCTTGGGGTGCACATGATCATGATGAATCGAAGATATATCATATCCGTAATGGAGCTCCAGTTATGGATGCGGCGGGGAAGTCAATGCGACAACGTATACGACAACTCTGCTTTATCAAATTCGGTCATTCAGTAATGCTAAAATGGGCCGAACAGGATAGAGACTCTAAAAATCATATCACACAATGCATATATGAAGAGTACTGGCCAGCACCTGGCAATCCTGTTGTGAGTTCCGATTGGATACAACATACAGCATGCGAGGTCATGTCGCATCCACGATCGGAAGCTCGCGATGCTTTCAAAGCAGGCTTACCAAAGCCTGTATAGCTAGACGCCAAAGAATGGGAATCGATTCAGGATGAACATCAACATACTCCTGATCGGTATCGTCAACAAAGAGATGCGGCGGCCACACGGTTAGATACGGTTGGAACATCGCATTTAGGTAGCGACGGATACGATAGTATGCGCTACCAATTTGTAAGTATGATGTTAATTATTGAAGTTGTTTGTGTTAAGTATATTATGTATATTCATCTAACATTTTGCATATTTACTATAGGAGTTGGCAGTGGGTCGTCCTCCAACGCGAGCTGAAGAATCGTATGGATATCGACATGGACTAACTGCACTGTTACAAGACTTAGAGGGACACGTGCAATCCTCTCATGGGAGAATACTCTTGATTAGGTAAAGTTATATCTTGGTTTCGTGTTTCTAGTTGTTGTTTATAAATGTCATGTTGATTGGTCTTATTTTATACATATGTTTTGTTGCAGGATTGTAGGTGTAAATATTTTGATCAATGCCACAATTTTGTATCACACTCGCATACGACAATGATGAACCATAATTTTGTATTCGATTCCTATTAAGTGTTTTGTCACATTGCCACAATTTTGTATTACACTCCTATGTGGCAATGATGTACCATAATTTTGTATTCATTCCTATATGTAAGTGCTTTGCCACACTTTTGTACATTTTTCATTTATGGAATATACGACTTTCTGTACATGAATCATTGTTCATTTTTGTTCATATAAGTTTATGTTTTGGTTGCCATTAGAGTACATAACACATGTAATCAGTTGTGCAGAGTGTATTGTCTTTTGCTAAACAACATCATGCTTTAGTAAAAGACAACACACTCTGTCCAAAAAAATTTGTGCAGGTATGGTCGTCGGTATACGCGTCGGTAAGTCCAGTATGGTCGTCGGTATATGTGCCGGTACACCCAGCGGTTGTCGGTATAGACGTCGGTATATGCGTCGGAAATACTGATGCATATACCGACGCCTATACCGATGCTTATACTGGTGCCCATACCGGCGCTTTGGTTCCGACGCCTACACTGACTGCAACACCGATGTTGCGAAGAAATCACGCCCATTCATTTGCCTCGGTAGCAACCTCGGTATACCCTCAATATGTTGTAGTGTAGTACCTGCAGTTGTAACAGTTGCAGGTGTGATAGGACATTTTTCGACACCCTGCACAATGTTCCACAGTCCTTTTGCAACCAACACATGTCTCATCATATAAGCCCATAACGAGTAGTTGGTACCATCCAACTTATCCTCAACATCCAACATATGGAATACATCACTCCTTTCAGCCATGGTTGGTGACTAAAATACCTTGATGCAGAAAATTGATTGTATCTAAAAAAGTTGAACAGAACTGCCCAGATGAATTCAACTAGACCTGTAGCAGACTTCAAGACGCTTATACTGGCGAGCAGAAACAGGTATATACCTTTGGCACAAAAAGACAAAATAGCCTACACAAATGCTGTGATAGTGCGTTCGGAGGTCGAAACAAGCTCAGATCACGATTTCCGCACCACACAACAAAGTTATTTTGATCTTGAAAACACGCTGAGTATGCTCACCAAAAATCATGCGATTCTGAGACTGCAAATGGAGGAGTGTCGATGGCACCCTAGATGAAGCGACGATCTGCTCTGATACCAATTGTTGGAGATAGATGTCTGCGAAAGCACGCGAACAGCACAAGGAAGAAGAAGAAGCTTCGAGCACAACACACAATACTCAATGTATTACTAGAGAATGAACAAAGATAAGTAGCCCATTAGGGCAATAGGCGTATATACAAGCCAAGGGAAAAAAACCTCCTAAGGGAAAAAAGTGCCCTGGCGGTCCTAGTCTGTTCACACACATCACTACCTAAATATATCAACACATTGACTATAGAGCACTCAATAATATCACAATTAAAAATAGATATCCTATTCCTAGGATAGATGATTTGCTAGATAAACTTCGTGGAGCACGTCTCTTTAGTAAAATTGATCTTAAATCTGGTTATCATCAAATAAGAATGACACAAAATGATATTTATAAGAGTGCTTTTAGAACTCACGCTGGTCACTTTGAATTCATGGTAATGCCTTTTGGACTCACCAATGCACCTACTACATCTGCATGCATGATGAATAACATTTTTCTTGAATACCATGCTTTTGTTCTTGTTTTCTTCGATAATATACTTATCTATAGTAAGAATGATGATGACCATGAAAAGCATTTAGCAACAGTTTTAAATTTCTTATGCAAAAACAAACTTTATGCAAATCTTGAAAAAGAGTTACTTTTCCAAAGAGAATTAGAGTATTTAGGCTATATTGTTTCAAGTCAAGGCATTCCTGTCGATCCAAAGAAAATTAAAGTAATTGAAGAATGGCATGTATTACAATGTGTGAATGATATACGCTCTTTTCTTGGATTAGCTAGTTTTTATAGAAATTTTGTAGAAGGCTTTTCTTATTTGGCACTCCCACTCACACTAATATTATTGAAGAAAAAATTAAAATTTGTGTGGGGATTAGCACAACAAGAAACTTTTGAAAAACTCAAACATGCACTTTTCATGCAGCTGTTTTGTAATTACTTGATTTTTCACAACGTTTCCATGTAGTTACAGATGCTGGTGGCTCAGGTATGGGTGTTGTATTGATGCAAAATGATCATAATTGCATTTGAAAGTAGGAAACTTAAACCTTCAGAAAAGAACTACAGTACATATGATAAGGAACTTTTGGCTATTGTGCATGCTTTAAAAATTTGGAAACATTTTTCATGGGTTCAAAAGTCATAATCAAAACCGAACAACAAGCTATTAAACATTTACTAAATCAACCACTGATTTCTGATAGACACACCAAATGGGCTTCATTCATACAAACTTTTCAGCCTATGATCCAATATCAACATGGCAAAGCTAATGTTGTAGCTGATGCCCTTAGTCATTTCCCATCCCCACAAACAAAATAATATTTCTATTGTTCATATTCATTCATTTCATGGCATGATTCCTACTTATACATCTAACTTGTATTTTCCACAAACATGGAATGTTTTCAATAATTCTACCACATTTAGTAAGGATCACTGCACTTTTCATAGTGGATTCTTTATTTTGATCAAAGCTATGCATTATACAAGGTTTTAAAGAATTTGTTATGAACGAGATGCATGAACCACCATATATGGGTCATAGGGGCATACAAAGTACTATTTCTACATGTAAAGAATTCTTCTTTTTGGCCCAATATGGAAAAGGATATTACACAGTATGTTTCCCATTGCATTGTGTGTCAACGTGTCAAAGGACATCATGGTAAAGCATTTGGATTGTTAATCCCACTTCCCATACCTAATGGACCATGGGAACAAATTTCTATGGATTTTATTACTCGTCTTCCTACAACTTCATCACATAATGATATGATTTCGACAATTGTTGATAGGTTTAGTAAAAAAGCATATTTCATCCCTTGTAAAAAGACTGTTTTTGCACTTCAAGTTGCTAAGTTATTTATTAAATGTAATTTTCCACATCATGGTTTTCTAAAAGTTATTTTGTTAGATCGAGATGTTCGTTTTTGTAATCACTTTTGGTTCGCATTATTTAAAAATTTTGGTTCTAAAACAGACTTTCGTTCCGCATTTCATCCTGAAAGTAATGTCTATCCTTACTCTTCAAATTTTTATATCAAAATCTATTCAGATGCAGATTGGGAAGGAGCTAAAAGAAGTACTTCTGGTTACTTAGCATTTGCAGGTTCAAAGCTAGTGTCATGAAGTTCCAAGAAGAAAACAAGAGTTGCTTTGTCATCAACTAAAGCAGAGTAGAGAGGTTTGACCATAGCAACTCAAGAGTCAATATGGTTAAAAGCATTTTATATAGATTTGGGACTTGTGAGTTCCAAACCTCACATATTTGGAGATAATGTAAGTTCCATGCATCTAGCAGCAAATCCTATTTTCCATGCAAGAACCAAACACATTGAGGTTCATTACCACTTCATCAAGGAGAAGCTCATGGCAAAGGAGATTGACATTTGTTTTGTTCCTACTGAAAAGCAACTAGCAGATATGATGACGAAGGCACTTGATGGAATAAAGCTTTGTAGATTCAAAGTTATGATAGGTATTCAACCAAGTAGAGAATGAAGACTCAAGCATACTTTAGCTTTAGGGGGAGCTTTTGAAACATCAAGCCTACACTAGGGTTGAGGTGGATTTGATCTACATCAATAACTTTGGCTTGAATTACGTTGAAGGAATATATGTTGGAGAGTTCTTTTACTTATGCTCATTTATTGTATTTTCTTAAAAGATTTCTCATGGATATTTGACCATTGTGAAATCCTAGAGCTTTACACATGTAATCATAGAAATATAGAGCCAAAATTCCATGAATTTGTGGTGGTTCATTTGCAATCAAATCAATCAATCAATCACCTAAAAGTAGATCAAACTAGATCTTCACTTTCCTTGTGACCATCATTGTCTTGCTCCTTCATTTTTCTGCATCATCTTCTTCGCCAATAGTATGCTTGCAAAGGCTACTGCTCTCCCTATGGAGCACCAAATTGGATGAGAGATGGCTCATTGGAAATATAGTACTTTCTAGTTTATGCCTATAATTGACATAAATTTTGGTTGAGCAGATTGGGAGAAATATCAGTGTTTCAGTCTCGAGGTTAATCTCTACGTATTCCTAAAAAGTAGGAGGTACCACCATTGAGTGTCTTGTTCATTCCAAAAGCATATTTTGCTTATTTCTTGTTCTCTTGTGCATTCTATACACTCAAACCTATGTGTATCACTCCCATAAAAGTTATTTCTTCATATTTTAGTCACGTTGGTTGCTATGAGCATTTGAAGTTCATTGTGTCATCCATAGATAGTAAGTTTTTTGAGCTATTCATTGCAAACCTATATGTTTTGTATCGACTCTTTCTCCTTCATGCTCCAAAGTAAAAAGTGCATTTTATTGCACTTATTGCAGGCCTATATGGTCTTTTTGAGTCTCCATAAGCTCAAGGGCTGGTCTTGTGTGCCGGTTGGCTGGACCAAACTTCGTCGCTTAGCAACTCACTTTTCTACCTCCTACAAACTTTTCCAAGTTCTTTCATGAATCACTTTAATGAAGACTTATCAGCATCCTATAGAAGGAGATGCAGATTCAAGCAAAGAATCTTGGATGAGCAACTATGCATAATTGTATGTGAGCATTGTATGCATGCTTTTTATATTGTGTACAATTTATTTGAGTGCAATATTATATTATGTACATGGTCGAAATGCAAGATTATGGATACCATTATATGCTTATGCATGGAGGATGCTTATGTATGCATGCTTGTGAACTTTGTGCTCAAGATGAATGACAATTTTGGACAACCATGCTTAGGCTGAATATACATTGAATTTCATGTTGATGATTGATGTCTAATATGCAACAATGTCTGCATATGTGGTCATATATATATATATATATATATATATATATATATATATATATATATATATATATATATATATATATATATATATATATGTGTGTGTGTGTGTGTGTGTGTGTGTGTGTGTGTGTATGTGTGTGTGCATGTTCCATGATATGCGGATGAGCAATAGGCTATTTTATAAATCCTATACAAGCTAAAATTCTTTTAGGTTTATGTAGCCATAATAATTGGAAAAAAGAGAGTTGAATATATGCTCAAAGGATTCGTGATTTTTATACATGCTTATATATATATATATATATATATATATATATATATATATATATATATATATATATATATATATATATATATATATATATATATATATATATATATATATATATATATATATATATATATATATATATATATATATATATATATATATAAGCTGAAAATGTTTAGGTTTATGTATTCATATTAATTGGCATAAAGATAGCTGAATATATGCTCAAATGATTGTTCATTTGTATACATGCTTATGTGTATTTGTTAGCATGATAATGAAGCTTTAAAGGTTGTTCATGTTCAGCAATTTATGGCCTGAAACACCATATGTTTGAATGCCATTAAGAGTGGTAAGATGCCACGGTTCTATGTATGAAATTTGTGGATGTATTTCATTGTGGGTACAACCCATTGAGGTAAAGTTGCAAAAGAAAATATGTATGCTTATGGTATGATATCTAAATGTTTTTGAATTTCTGAGTTGAGATATAGGGATTCAATGCAATTCTCATATTTGTACAAGCCAAATAAAGTGGACAAAGCTTTGATGAAGCAACAGAGAGCTTTGAGCCAAAGTGAAGGAAGGAGCCCAAGCTAGAGGCTTTTCAAACAATCAAAGTATTGAAGGCTTGAAGATTGGAACCCAAGTTGAAGGTGGTAAAATCAAGGATTCCCATGAGAAGAGTCCTTAAGCTTTCAAGGAGTAAAAGCCTCCAAAGAAGAGCTACCATAAAGTGTTGAAGACTCAAGAAGGGCTTGAAGAAATTCATGAGGGTTGCATGGAGCAACAAGTTAGATGGAAGAGTCACCTGAGAGAATTTTGACAAATTGATTGAAGTAAAAAAAGCTAAAGAAAAGCATTTGCAAAGATAAGGGTTGAGAAAAACCCACATTGTGTGTGGTGGTAAGTTCCAAGCATATACCAAGTGAAGGTCTACTCAAAGTTTGAGGCTAGTAAGACCATCCCAAGAGGAGTGGCAAGACTATGTAAAGGAAAGTAAGAGTGTCCCAAGAGAGTGGCAGGAGTATGTTAAGGCAAGTAAGAAGAACCCAAGAGGAATGACAAGCCTCTATAAAGGCAAGTAAGACCATCCCAAGGGGAATTGAAAGCTTATGTAAAGGAAAGTAAGACCATTTGAAGAGCAATGCCAAGCCTTGTTATGTGCAAGAAGCACCAAGGACCAAGTGAAGGTCTACATAAAAGTTGATGCTAGTAAGATTACCAAAGAGAGTGGCAATCCTATGTAAAGGCAAGTAAGACCATCTGAATAGGAGTGGCAATTGTATGTTAAGGCAAGTAAGGCCATCCCAAGAGGAATGGCAAGCCTTGTTATGTGCAAGAGGCACCATTGTTCACATTAAAGATTTCTTGTGTTGTTTTGTAGGTGAGGAAGAAAGCTTGGAAGATATGGAAGCTATAAATGATTAATGTTGGGAATTGAACTCACAACCTCCCGGTTAGGAGTGCCATGGGCTAACCACTTGCCCCAAAAGCCATGGCTGAGGATTACTTCCTAATCCTCTCTCTTAAGGCGTAATTCAACCATCTCCTACTAGGATTATGTGGCATTCCTTCCCCCTTAGACTGAGCATTGTCCTCAATGCTCACTTGTAGACCCTTCTAACTCTTGGACCCACTTTCCATGCATGAGCGCTTCCACCAACCTCAAACTCCAGCACATGGACCAGATTTGGACCTATCCCACCCTCCGTGGGTGCCCAAATTCCCATGCGCCTTCATCCAAGGCCAGTTTCACATCACCATGGATAAGTGCTTTTTCCAAGTGCCCACAAATGAGGCGGGAACCTCCGTCTCGCCCAATTTCTCAACTAGGCTCTGATACCACTGTTGGGAATTGAACTCACAACCTCCCGGTTAGGAGTGCGATGGGCTAACCACTTGCCCCAAAAGCCACAGTTGAGGATTACTTCCTAATCCTCTCTCTTAAGGTGTAGTTTAACCATCTCCTACTAGGATTATGTGACAATTAACATGAAGAAGAAATCATGAAAGAGTTCATGTATGATAAGCAAATTGTTTATTTTCTAGGTACATAATTAGTCATGAATAATAAAGAAAATATTATGAAGTAAGAGGGATTTAGCTTGCAAGGATTGGAAGATCCAAGAGGAGTCCAAAGGTGACAAAGTGTAGCCAAAAAAAATTTCAGATTTGGAAGAGACATAATTTCACTCAATTGAAGAGTAAGATCAGCCATAAAAGGTGATTTCCAAGAATTAGGAGGAGCCACCTCTAAGGAAGGAGTCCTTAGAAGGCAAGGACTATCAATTAATCATAAAAAAAGTCATGAACATAAGTTAGAAGAAAGCATGACAATCATCACGACATCAAAAGGAGAGAAAATTGTAGCCATAGAGAAAGTCAAAGATTATCCAAAGACAAAGGAGGATCAAATCAAAGCACAAAAGCTAAGAATACATGACTCCATGAAGGTATAGAAGAAGAGAGACTTGTGAAGAGAGGACAATAAGAAAGAGAGTGCACCAACTAAGCTATATACAACCAATGTGATCTCATTTCATGGTATAAATTTGTATGAAGCATGTTTAATGATAGGGATTCACTACAATATTCTTAGTGTGAGCATAAAACACAAGGTTCCTTGCAATTTCCAATGGGCTCCCACTTTCAAGAAAGATGGTGGTGGCGGAAGACTAAGCAACACCCAAATCAGCCATAAGGCATCTCAGCCATGCACACTCAATACTCATTGTGAAAGCTTCCTTATAATCAGCCTCACAATTAGAAGTGGCCACAATAGGTTGCTTCTTGCTCAATAGAGATACACATAAGCTACCAAGCAGGAAGAAAAAACCATTGGTGGACACATAAGTGTCATAGCAACTAGCCTAGTCAGATTCAGATAGAGCAGGTAAATTTGTAGTGATCCTCCTAGGGATAAAACTATCCAAGTAGTCGGGTACCACTCATTATAGCAAAAGATGCACTCAACCACCTACCAATGCTTGACACCTGGGAAATGCATAAACATGCTCATTTGTGAGACAACAAACTCAATATCTTGCCAAGTAATGCATAAGTAAATCAAGCATCCAAAAGCATGCTAATAGAGAACAACATCAAATGCATCTCGAGCATCAGGAAGACTCAATTGTAGACCTATTTCCATAAGAGTATCAATAGTTTTGCAATCTTAAAGGCCAAATTGCTGCAATAATGTGTCAATATATTTTTTTGACTCAAAGTTATTGCACCATCAACTTGCATAGATTGAATGCCCAAATAATGATGTGAATGCCCCAAATCTGACATCTCAAATGAGGCATGTAACTCAGCCTTAAAATCAGCAATATGCTTCTCATTAGGACTTGTGAGAAACATGTTATCAACATAGACAACAATGATCAAAAGAAATCATTTTCATGCTTTCTCAAAACCATGTGCAATCAAGTAGGCATGTATCTTTTCATAACAAACACGTGGTGGTTGCTTCAAACCATACAATGACGTTTTCAACTTGCACACTTTGTTTTCATGCCTTTTTGGCACAAAGCCATGGGGCTCAAAAACATACAATTCTTCATGCAAGTCACCATTTAAAAATGCAATATTAATGTCCAATTGATGTATGTTTGCACCATGATGAGTTGAAAGTGCATAGATGTTGTGAATAGTAGTCATTCAACATGTAGGAGCAAAGGGCTTATCAAAATCAATGTCTCTTTCTTGAGCATAAGCGTTTGCAACAAGCCTAGCCTTACACATGTCAAGTTTTCTATCAGGCTTATGCTTCGGCTTGGATACTCACTTAATGCTAATGGCGTTCTTGCCGGGAGTCTAGTCACATGGAGACCATGTACCATTTTTCATAGTATCATCATATTCTAATTTCATAGAAGCCATCCAATTTTTAGAATTTTGTGCTTTATCAAACAAAATAGGCTCATCTGCATCACAAATACTAGAGGTGGCCATAGCATAGCAATCTGATGCAAAAAAAACATTATGAGAGCCTAGATGCATACGATATGATAGAGGTGCATATAATATGCTATCTTGCAAAGTTTATACTAATCATTTAGGCATATTTTCCCCTCCTCTATATCAAATCTCTCATCAATAAGTGCATCATATAAATCTTCATCAGAAATGGAATGATCTATATCATCATGTGCAACTTATAAAGGCTGAGAAATTGACTCATTTGGATGAGCACTAGATTGTCCACCTATAAAAAGAGGCACCAAAGTGTCATACACATCTTTTGAGCCAACAAATGTCTCGATAGTACATGAAAGTAGTGGATAAATTGCATCATCCACAAAATCAACATCACGTCTAACCAAAATGCATTTAGTATGTGGATGATAGAGATGATAGTCTTTGATTTCAAAACTGTACCCAACAAAAATATGTTTCACTACTTTATCATCCAGTCTCGTGCATTGTTGTTCAAGCACTGATGCATATGCTAGACAACCAAAGACATGCAAAAGAGCAAAAGATAGCTTGTGACCATGCCAAGAATCATATGGAGTGATAGACGGCCATGTTGTAGTGGGACACTAGTTAAGTACATATGCTACACACATAACAATCTCAAGCCAAAAACTATGCGGTAAAGCCTGAATCTTGACCATACATGTTGCCATCTCCATGAGTGAACTCTTCTTCCTTTCACAAATACATCTTGTTGAGGTGTATATGACATTGTAAATTGATGTTTTATCACATGTTCAGCCACAAATGCATTCAAATAAGAAGATATATATTCCCCCTCGATCAGAATGGAGGGTGCCCATTTTACATGCTAAAACATTTTTAGCCAGAACTAGAAATAGTTTGAAGCACATAAACACTTCCAAATTTTCTTTCAATGAATATACCCATCCTTGCCTGGAGAAATCATCAATGAAAGTCACAAAGTAAAGTAGTTCTAAAAAGAAAATGTTTGCATAGGACCACAAACATCATTGGGAACAAGCTACAATTTTTTACTAGCTCATATTGAACCATCTTTTGGGAAGGAGTAACACTACATTTTGCCCAAAACATAGCCTTTAACATGTTTACTAGTTTCCTCAAGTTTGGGTAGAGAGGACACAATTTCAGATTTCTCTAGGCATAGCAAACTAGTAGAATTCAAATGAACAAAGCATGCATGCCATGTTTATGACATGATTTCTCCTACATCATTTACATTTGTACCCCCATCAGTGCATCTCCATTTTGTATCTAGGTGGCACTGCATTTCCAATTTATTTCCATTTTATATTTTATACTTTTTGTATTTGGGTACCTTGCCATTTCGTAGTACCATTGTATTCATTCTTCTTTAATGGAAATTTATCCCACATGGGATGTAATTTGGAGAGCCGCTCCCAAATCTATATAAGGAGGGCATCTACCCCCATTTGTACTTGGTTAGAAGCTTGAGGAGCCTTCTCCATGCTCTTGTCAAGCTCATTTCTAATCCGTGTGAGTTTACCAATTTCTTGCTCTACTCACTTTGAGTGTCATAATCTTTCTTTTGTGAGTACACTCTTCTTTTCATTTTTCTTCCATGCGTGTATTGTCTACATGGTATTAGAGCACTAGGTGGAGGTCTTGGTGGTGTGTTTGGTGGATATTTTGGTGTTGGCGGTGCTTGAGTGTTGGCAGTTTTGTTTTCTCCTCATTGGGAGAAGATTTTGCTACTAGTTTATGCTCTTTGGGCCTCCTTTTTCCCATTTTCCCACCCTCCCACCCTTCTCATTCCTCCATTTTCACACCCCTTTCTATCACTCTTTCCCACCCCCATCATTGCACTTGGTGATTAAGGACGTGCTTCATAGTCTTCCCACAGTACTTATGGTATTTATGATGCATTTCCACATTTTATAGTACTTACAAGCACTCTTTATCATGCATATTGGTGATATTTTTCAACGCATTTGATGCATCGCAAGTTTGTGGAGTGTTTAGAAATACTTCTGTGAATCTTCTTGGAAGTGTTGCTCAACCTTTGTGGCACTTGTGTCTTTGCAAGTCTCCATGACTACATGATATCAAGTTGTGTCCCTTGCACGCTCTTAAGAGTGTCTTATCATCCATTAGTGTAGTGCAATGCTATCCACGATGAGGATATTCTTGTGTGTAATCATAATCCATCCAGTCCTTTTGAATATAGCATTGAACTTGCCACGAGAATTCTCCACTCAAGGTGTCAACACCCACTTCTAAAATTCATGTGATGCAACTATGTAAATACCATAATGACACCTAAGGTCAGCCTTGAGGAGGAAGAGCTGCATGCCCAATCGTAGCAAAATCGATAGCATTAGCAGATTGGAGCCTTGAGCATAACAAGACGAGGTGCCACCTTCTCAAAATGTCTTTGTGTGAGTTGTCTACACCACAACAAGAAAGCCTATTTGAGAGAGCATCCAATGATCTCTACAATCGACCGTCTCTATAGCACGAGGATCTCGAAAATATGAGCAATTGACATTCTCTCTAGTATAGGTAGGCCAATCTTCATTCCTAGAGCTCACAATATCTCTCGAGCGCTCCAACAAACTATCTCCTCTCTATAACACACAAAGAAGATGATAACTTATCCTCATAAAGGGAATGCCAAGAGGAAGCTACTCCACAGTCAAACTATCTTGCAAGAATAGACATGTGCACATGCATGTCAATAGGTCTAGGGCAAAAACATTGTGGTCTCTATTGGGCACTACCTCAAAGCCACCGGTGTCGTCGAGATTTTCTCTCCTCTCTCACTTGTGAAGGCCTACAAAAAACATATTTGGTGAAGGTAGCCGGAATTCCCTGAGAAGTCCACGATGCATCAAGGATGTCAAAGGAAGCTCACATACAAAGTTTCAAAGAAATCAAGAAATTCCATGGTAGCGGTCAAAGCTGGTCAAAGTTAGGAAATTAGGGCAAAAATTTCATTGTCACCAAATTAGATGAAAATTCATATACTTGTAAATATTGTCAAAGGCAGTCTATAGCCCAAATTTCAGTAGAAAATGGATTTTGTAGCACATTGATATGCTATGTTCATTTTGTAAAAATGTAATTTTTCTAGTTTGACCCTACAAATTCTTGTATAGAAATTTATGTTAGCCATATGGTTTGGCATGTATAAAGACCATATGTGGCTACATATTTGTACAAAGTTTCAAGGCTATCAGAGCTTCTTAGAGACCTTAATGCCACCTTGCAAGCTCCCAAATGTAGACAAACTTGTACAAGGAAGATTCAGATGGAAGTTTTTTTTGCATATTCCTGAAGGAGTTCTTTGGAAACATAGTCCTACAAAGTTTCATCTTCATCAAAGCCTATTTGGAGGGTCAAAGAGCACAAAGTCAAGTTTTTAGGATCAGCACAGTTTTCTAGTTTAAGCAAATTGAAGGGTTGAAGGGCTACCACATGGCGAAAGCTGAACACGAGTTTTTTCATAAAAGAAGACTTTTTTGACAATCAAAGATCAATAATGCAGCTTTTCTCCAAAAATAGTGGCTTATCTTATCCAAACTGATGTCAGCACTGATCCGACGGTCCAGATCATCCCCAGATCCAATGGTGGAGAATGAAGGCGCCTAAATTTCACTCCTTTACACTAGATTTGATAGAAAGAACAATTCCAAGCCATTGATTTGATTAATCAAATGGTTGTAATCGAAAGTAGTGATCCTAGAGTTGAGAGTTGATTTCTGTAGATCCAAGGGCCCAAATTCATTCAAAAAACTATATAAACCCCCCTCCATACTCCTAGAGCATCATTGTTAGGCATCCATAGGGTTCTTGCTAGCTTACGGTTTCCTTGAGATGATCACCCTCGGTTGAGCGAGTGAGGATCCAAGGTGAGCTAGTATGAGTATAGTACCTAGTTTCAAATTTAAGTTAGAACTCCAATCTAGGATAGGCTCTTGAAACCAGCATCTCTATCTTGACTCACCCTCGGTGGAGCGTGTGAGTGAGTTAGAGCTGGTTTTAATGATTCTTAGACTTCTTTAGTTAGACGTTACGAGCCTAGACATACATAGGGTCAATGAAGTGGAACTCACCTTCTTACGTGTGACATTCGGTTGAACTGTCATGGTTTGAAGGTCGGAACCGCCTTTGATCAGTAGACAGCTTAGCTTGACGTACCATGAAGATCTTATACATGTATCTTAATTCAAATCCTTTTAATTCATGTCACTTGTTACTTGTCTCTTGTCTCGTCTCTCAGTCTCTTAAGTATTTTTACATGTCTTCTATTTTCTTCTATGTGTGAGAAGGCTCCGCAGTATTGCGTTGAACCAGTGAGGATGTTTCATTGAGCTTGTGAGTAAACTCTATCATCATAATTCACTTGCATGCATATAATGCATACATACCCATACATATTGATTAGTTTCTGAAAGTGTATAAGAAGCTCCAATATTAGACCATTCTTCCTTTCGAAATTGATTTATGTGTAAGGATTCCATCTATTCTCGTCATGCATACATACCATCCAAAGAAGACTATGCATATGGATTAGAATTAGGAAGTGTTTAAGAAGCTCCTTCAATGGACCATTCTTCCTTCCAAATTTGATTCGTGTGTATGGTTCTCTTTCATTCTTATCAATCATGTTCATAAATCTAACTTGCACTCCTACAATCTCATTCCCATAATCATTTCAACATCTCTCTCTTCTCCATACTCAACATTAATTTCACTTTCATGTCCTTAAACCTTCCAACATTCATTAGCTTCATACACCCTGTGTGTGCCACGACCGGACCCGATCCACCCGGATTGCAATCACCTCCACACCGGACTCTTCCTGCTCAAGATCCCTCAGTTAGATGACCATAATGAGGCTTACTTTTATACAAACTTCTTATACTAAGTATTTGAAGGAACCGAGCAAGAGCCTAACAAAGAAAGTGATATAGGAGTCTCAAATGTGTGCAACGTTAAAGTTAAGTGAGCCTTAGGTCAATTACCCCAAGCCTGCAATGAGTTGACCAAAGTCCATATAACCACATGTAACACTTCCTCTGAGGCTTCGAAGATGCTTCAAGACTCATATGAAGACAACACTCCCTCCAAGATATACTCCCTAGAGGCAGAGTTTCATAAACTATCCATTAGGCCCTAGGATCCTATTTCCAAAGTCATTTCCACATTTAAGGACTATCAACATAAACTATCATTATGTGGTCATCAAGTTTCTAGTGAAGATATGGCCATCTGCCTTCTAAATAAGCTCCCTAGATCTTATGAGACATTAGTAACCACCCTTTAAAATTGCAGCCAAAATTTTAACTTTGGAAGAAGTTCGATGACTTTTGCTCCTCCATCACTCTAGAGCAAAGTGGGCATCCTCACAACAGACCATGATGAAGGCTAAGGGACCCTTCCACAAAGCAAAAGATGCTAGTCATAACACAGGCAACACTCCCAAAAAAGCATCCAACACATCATCAAAGATGTTTACGTGTAACTTTTGTGATAGAATAGGGCACATTGAAAAAAATTGCTACAAAAAGAAGAATAATCTCAAGCCTTGTAGCTCGACGAACCAATCAAAACCCTCCCAGTATAGGTCTCACTTTTCTAAGGAAGAACTATTTATTTCAACAGAAGACAATGCCATAGTGACTTCGAGTTCATCTCAAGAGTGGATCTTTAACAGTGGAGCCACCTCTCACATGTGCAAAGATTGAGCATCCTTTCAAGAGATTGAGGACCATACTAGAAAATTGTACCTAGGCAAGAACAAGAGTCTACCCATTGAAGGGAAATGAAAAGTACAAATCACCAATGATCAAGGGGAATGCAAATCACTATCCAATGTATTATTTTCCCCTAACTTGTGCATGAAATTACTATTTGTTAAGGCCATCCGCGACCACGATAAACAATTGTTACTTGATTACACTTTTGTTAAGGTGATTGGTCCTAAAACCAAATACATCATTGCAGAAAGCCTAGAGGAAAAAGGGCTATACAAACTCTCCTCCATTATATCTAAGGAGTCTCTTTCTAGTCATTTGGCATCAAAGGTATGGTGCGACCTCTTATTTAACAAGGATTTTTGCATCGAAGATAGTTAAAGGATTTCCCAAGATCAGGCAAGCCAAAGATGTCTGCCAAGCTTGCAACCACAATAAACAAGTGTTATTTGATTACACTTGTTAAGGTATTGGTCCTAAAACCAAACACATCATTGCACAAAGCCTAGAGGAAAAAGGGCTATACAAACTCTCCTCCATTATATCTAAGTAGTCTCTTTTTGGCCTTTTGGCATCAAAGGTATGGTGACACCTCTTATTTAACATGCATCTTTGTTGACATATGAATACCCCTTCCTTTACTAGATCAAAATACTTCTTTCTTCTAGTAGATGATCACTCACGATACATTTTGGTATATTTTTCGAAGTTGAAAGCAGACACCTTCTCTACGTTTTGAGAATGGATCACTCAAGTTGAGAATGAAGTGTTCAAAACAGCAAAGACTATTCGATCAGATGATGGTGGTGAATTTATCAATCACGACTTTGACAATTTCTTAAAGAAAAAAAGGATAAAAAGACAATTCACTCAACCTCATACTCCATCCTAGAATGGATTAGCTGAGAGAAAGATCCAAAGTGTAATGAAAATGGCACAAACCATGCTTCACAACAAAGAATTACCTTTCAAGTTTTGGGCAGAAGCAGTGCACACTACCATGCACATACTCAATCAAGGCTTCACTAATGCGTTGGAAAAAAAGACACCCTTTGAAGCCTACTATGGAAGAAAGCCTAATGTCAATTACTTTTGAGTATTTGGAGGTGAAGTTTTTGTCCATGTGCCAAAAGAAAATCCAAGCTATAGTACAAGTCTATGAAGCATAAATTCATAAGCTATGATGAACAGTCAAAAGCATACAGATTGTATGATCTTGAAAACCACTCTATCACAATTTCAAAAGATGTAATCTTTCATGAAGCTTCAACATACTCAATTAAAGATCCCAGTACAAGTTTTAGTCTACCCATTTACACTTGAGAGGGAGACCCAATCGTTTTCAAACACAACTCAGAGGCAAGTACTTCAAATCAAACAAGAAGGTCACAAATGCTCATTTAAAAGAAACAGGGAGAACAAAGTCATTATTAAATCATGCATTGATGCATTAGATCTAGCAGATTCCAAAGCCTTCCAACTACAAATAAGCTCAAGGACAACCTAAGTGGGAAGAATCTATGTAAGTCAAAATAGATGCAATCGAGAAGAAGAACACTTAGACACTTGTTCCTAAGCCTACACATCATCAAGTCATAGGAGTTAAGTGGCTCTATAAAGTCAAGTACAAATCAGATGGCACATTGGACAAGTATAAAGCAATACCTATAGCTAAGCCATATAAGAAACAACATGGCACTGGTTATGAAGAAATATTTGCCCCTACTACAAGGTTTACCACTATAAGAATCATTCTAGCACTAAGTGCACATTTCAAGTGGCCCATCTACCAAATCGATGTAAAAAATTCTTTCCCAACGAAGATCTTCAAGAAGAAGTATATGTTGACCAACCTAAAGGTCTCAAGATCAAAGGAAAGAAAGATCAATCTACAAACTTTACAAAGCACTTTACAGACTTAAGCAAGCTCCTAAGGCCTAGTATGAAAAGATTCACAAGTTCTTTGAAGATAAAGGATTTCAAAGAACTAGTGACGATGCTAAGTTATACATCTATCAAAAAGAGTCCTTAATTTACATCATCATCCTCTATGTAGATAACATGATCTTGACAGGTTCAAATGAAGAACGCATCCAATCCATCATTACAAACCTCACCTTGAGTACTCTATGAAAAATCTCACTCTACTTCACTACTTCTTAGGTATGGAAGTTTGGTAGACAGAAGAAGGCATATTCCTATCACTAAAGTAGTACTCTGATCTTCTTTCCAGATACAACATGGACTAGTGTGCCTTAGTATCTACACCACTTAATCCCAACATCAAGCTCACATTGGAGGATTCATCATCACTTGTGGATGTGTATACTTATTGATAGCTTCTTGGCTCATTAATCTACCTCGCCAACACTAGATCGGATATTGCCTATGTAGTTGATATCGTGTGTCAGTTTGCACATCAGCCTTCTCAAACACATTGGGATGCTACTCAGAGACTACTTGATACCTTGACCTCACCCAAAATCATGGTCTTTGATAGAGAGGGAGCATTTAACTCATCATATATTCAGGTTCAAATTGGATTGGTGATCTTCATTTATGATGGGTCTAGTTCTGGATACATATTCTTGCTTGGTAGAGGACCTATCTCTTGAACAACTAAGATGCAGCCTAGAGTTGCTCCATCATCCATCGATCCTAAGTACCAAGCATCAAACTTTGTAGCATGTGAGGCCATTTGGACTTGACGTTTATTATCTCACATTGGACTTTTGCAAGTTACTCCAATATGCATCTGCACAGATCATGTTGAGAGAGATGGATGGATATCACAAGAGGATGACTTCATACTGCTAATCCCTACTTTATATCTGCCCTCTTTCACTTCAGAGTTTGATAGTAGGCCCCCTTAGCTTGCTAATGACACTAAATAAGTGCCTATGTACTTTGGAGATGATGCCTCAAACAATTAGATCAAAACAGATAACTTTGCACCTAGCTAGTGATAAAAAACTTGCTATTTTGATCTTGATACCTACTGGATCTTTTGCTCAGTGCTCACAATACAGCAGCAATTAGGAACTTCCTTTTGATGGTATCTAATTAGCTTAAGTAGCTAACAATTCCAAGTAAAATCACTTAAAATGATCAACCATACACTGAGGAATCATTTTAGCAAATGAAGCCTTACCCTCGACTTTTTAGGGACTATACAAAAAATGACTAGTGAGCACTTCGAGGTGGATTTCTTCCAACTGGCTAATGCAAACTTCCTAAACTTTTTATAACATAAATTAGACTTTGAGCTCGTTCCAACAAGCTATAGAACACTGAAAATTATCGAGAGATTACTGAGATACGAGCATTCAAAGTACATTGTAGTGAGTAGACATAGCAGAGAGATGAACAGAGATGATCAATGATGTAATGTATTAGAGAACAATGTTGTACATGATTATTTGCATATTAATGATGCCCAATGATAGTGATATAAGTGAGCTAAGATGTAAGCTACTTAGCCACTCCAAAAGATAATCAATAAGCTCAGAAATTGGGGCTATTTTGGTTGCAAGACTACAAGTCTCTTTTATAGTGACTTTCTTCAAATTTGAATTTGAAAATTCAAATGAGGCTCCACCTAAAAGTGATTCCTCTAAATGCAGAGATATTCTCTCATGAGAAACTTGTAGTTCTTTATTCTCCTGAATCCACGAGATGAGTGGGATTACAATATTCTTTCAAGATCAAAATCTTTTACAAGTGGTAAGTATCCAAGTATTACAAGCAATGGTTCACATAGTTGCACATATTCTCTTCCATGTCTAGCCAAGTGTGAGGGCTTGGATATTTGCACCAATAGCTCACCCTCAAGCCAAACATCTTGGCTTGCTCTTCTTCATCAACCCTCTTGAATGTCCTACAATCCAATCATAGCTTTAAACCTGCAAAGTTTAGTACCATCAAGTGCTTTGGTCAATAAATCTACACATTGCATATTTGTGGAAACATATGCCAATTGAATCTCCTTGCTCAATATCTTCTCTCTATCATAATGATAGTGAACTTCTATATGCTTGGTTCTTGCATGATAGATAGGATTGACTGCAAGATGTAAAGAACTTGTATTGTCACCAAAAATCATAGGTGAGTGAGTATGAAGTCCCAAATCTGAATATAGCAATCTAATCCATATGGCTTCTTGTGTAGCATTGGCTAATCCCCTGTATTCAGCCTCTATTGAAGATAAAGCAATAGTAGGTTGATTCTTGGAAGACCATGAAATGGGCTTATCACTTACAAAAGAAAGATAACCAGAAGTACTCCTTTTGTCATCCTTACAAACTGCCCAATTTGCATCTCAGTATAGCTTGATGTCTAAATATTATGTGTATGGAAAGTATAGACGTTGATTTTGAGTACCCTTGAGATACTTCAAAATCCTTTTGGCAGCTTCCAAGTGAGGTGCTCTAGGTTTATGCATGAATGGACTTAACACACTTACTCCATAAGCTATGTCAATCCTTGTCAAGTTTGCATAGTTTAAACTCCCAACTATGCTTTGATATCCTGCAATGTCTTCGAGAAAATCACCTTTATGAGCACTCAAAATATGACTTACCTCCATAGGGGTGCTAGCGATCTTGGCATTCTCCAAGTGGAACTTCTTCAACATGTCCTACACATACTTCCTTTGAGTAATGTAAATTCCAGAATTTTTGTAGACCAATTCAAGTCCAAGAAAATATTTCAGAAACCTAGGTCACTAATTTTGAACTCTTGCATCATTTGGTTCTTGATTTTTTTGATGCCATTGGCATCACTACCTATCAAAATGATGTCATCAACATACACACATAAATATATCAATTTTGAGTTGCTCCTCTTGACAAACAGAGGAGAATCTGCCTTGCTCATTATGAATCCTTGATCTCAAAGATAGGTAGTTAACCTATGATTCCATGCCCTAGGTGCCTACTTCAAACCATAAAGTGTTGGTGTAAATCACAAGCCTACACATTTGGCTTGAAAGATATCTTGAAGACCCTACATATGTGAAGAATCATAGGAATTAGTGCTAGTGGTTAATTACCACTTTATCTCTTTGTAAAAGTCAAATTGACTTAGAACATTTTGTAATCACCTACCAAAAGGATTTGTGGAAAAACGTAGCTCTTTGATTGAAGGAATATCTCCTAGGATATAGGAGCTTGATCATAGGGAGCCAAAAGTTTGAATTTGAATTCAAATTTATACTCACTATCTATAAAAATGGACATGAAAAAGTCACGGGCAGAACTCATCACTCCCGAGCTTCTCATTAGTAATTTTGAGTGTGTGTGTGTGAGGCCTACACTATAGCCTATCTACACCATTAGGAAATGGTTTTCATGCCAATGGATTTGTATACAAGTGTTCATTAATACATATATTCACATTGTTCATTTCTGAGTTCTCTGTCATACTACTCAAAAGTCTGTCAAATTGTGAAGTGCATATCTCAGTCATTTCTCCATCAAATTCAGTGATTCGAAGCTTGTTGGATTCAGCTCAAAGTTTTCTAAATATTTTCAAAGTTTGAAGAGATTCTATTCAGCCATTTCAGAGAAATATGCATCGAGGTGATCACTGGTCAATGTCTGCTACAGTCCTAAAAAATCGGGGGTATAGCTTAACTTGCTAAATTGATTTCTCTTAGCATAGTTTATATTTTTACATCATTTCACTTGAAATAGTTAGCTTGCTAAAATAATTAGATACCTCTAAAAGGAATTTTTCCAGTTCCTGTTGTGCTGGTCATACTGAGCAAAATACCTAGCAAGTGTTAAGACATAAATAGAAGGTTTTCTTGAGTTTGTGAGTTTCAAAGTTATCTGTTTTGGTTCAATCATTGCACACATCATTTCCAAAGTACATAGGCCGTTTTATGGTGTCATTGGAAAGCTAAGGAGGTCCACTTATCAAGCCTGAAGCAAAAGAGGGCTGGTACAAAGCACGTTTTAGAAGTACCTACTCAATATCTTGGAGCATCCATCCATCTTTCCCAACAGTGGTATCAGAGCAAACTAAAGTAAAAATGGGAGATGGTTTTCCTTCATTTATTGATAAATTGGACAGGAAAAACTATCAAGCATGGTCTCTGAGGATGAAGACCTACTTACAAGGAAGGAGTCTCTATGGATACATCTCAGGAGATGAGGAATTGCCCTCATTCAAAACAAGAGGATTGCCAACAAAGGAAGAACATGAAAAGCTCAACACATGGTGTGCTAAGGATGCATTGGCAAGGTCTTATTTACTCAACTCCATTTCTAATTTTCTTTTGCCACATATTAGAAATTGTAAGACATCCCAAGAGACTTGGGAAACCTTGTCATCTTATTTTTCCTCCAACACAAGGGCTAGGAAAAATCAATTGTGGATTGAATTCACAACATTAAGGAAGCAACCTAAGCAGATTAGTTAGCAAGCATAGGAGAAGAGATTGAAGAAGAACAGATTGTGAGGCAAGTGATCAATGGGATCAAGGGTGATGAAAAATGGGAAAGCTTCACCACTGCCATGGACCTTTACATGGACATGCAAATTCCAGATCTTACAACTCTCATGGGACAATTGTTTACTCATGAAGCAAAGCTCAACAAGAATGGAGATACATCCAAAGGTAATAACTCTTCTGCCCTATACACTGATAAGAAGTCTAAAGATAAAGGCAAGAGCAAGAAGGTGGAAGATGAAGCCTCTACCTCCCAAGCCAACTATGCAGGGAGAGGTAGATCATCAAGAGGAAGGGGCAGAGGAGGTAAGCAAGGTAGGGGGAGATCCTATAACTCCTCACCATGCAACATTTGTGGTTTATCAAATCATACTACAGATGAGTGTTTCAGGAATTACAAGAATCAGAGAGGAAGAGGATACCAAAGAGGTGGATACTCACAGTCAAGAGGTAGATTTAATCATCACCAAGGCTACAACAACAACTACAACAACAATTACAACAATAATTACAATGGCAACTACCAAGGAGGATTCAAATCTAGAAAGGACTACAAAAACTACACAGAGGAGCAGGATGACTCTCTTTTGATCATGAACATCACTTCAAAATCAGGTACAAATGATGACCACCTATTCTACATTGACTCAAGGTGCTCAAATCATGTAGCTGGCAATGTAGCACTACTCTATGATCTTGAGGAACCAAAAGGTAAGCATCAAGTCCAAATAGGTGATGACACCAAGCACTCAATAGTTCAAGTTGGAAATGTTAAGACTTGTGATGGAAATCAAAATTTGTTGAGCAGGGTACTCTATGCACCAACCATTACCAAAAATTTGATGAGTGTTGGGCAGATTGTGGTGAAAGGTTTGCAGGTTAGATTCAACCAATATGGAGCATTTGTGGAGGATCCAAGACAGGGGTTCAAGAGGATTTCTAAAGGAGAAAAATCAGGTAGACTTTTCACTTTTGAGTTAGAAGACACAAAGAATATTGCACTATACAGTTACAAAGATCAAACACTTTCAGAATTTGAGATTTGGCACAAAAGATTAGGGCATATAGGAGAAAGAACTTTGTAGCAAATATGGAGGGACCAATGTGTGCTTGGAATACCTAATGTATCCAAGCAACATATGATTTACAAGTGTGGTGCTTGTCAATTTGGAAAGTCTCACAGGTTGCCCTTCTCAAGGAAAGGTTACACGCATGAAGACTACCTAGAGCTTGTCCATACAGATGTATTGGGACCAAGCAAAGACCCTTTAGTCTTAGGATCAAGGTACCATGTATCTTTATTGATGATTATAGCAGATGGACTGTATTGTACTTCATGAAGCACAAGGATGAGGTGTTTAATTGCTTTAAAAAATATCTTGCACTTGTTGAGAATCAGAAAGGAAAAAATTTGAAGAGGCTAAGGTCAGATGGAGGAGGTGAGTACTTCTCCAATGAGTTTGAAAACTTCTTGCAGGACAGAGGCATCAAAAGAGAAATAACCACAAGGTATTCTCTTGAACAGAATGGGGTAGCTGAGAGGAGAAATAGATTAATTGTTGAGACAGCTAGGTCTATGTTGAATGAGAAGAAATTACCTAACTATCTATGGGCAGAGAGTGTTTCTACTGCCACTTATCTCATAAACAGGTTACCATCTAAATCCCTTGATGGGATGACAGAAAGACAATAGTTACGCAATATAACACAGGAGCAATAGTAGAGAAGATAACAGATATAGGAGAATCTCAACAATTTTCTACTAGCAGCAAGTACAAAGATGATGGCGTTGTCCACCCGTGCGCTCTCAAGGTAGAGCTTAAATGGTGATCTAGACAACTCTAGATAGGGAGATACAAGGTAGAGGTATGCTGGCTCAACTCGGTATCTTAGGAAGTGCAGAAGTCATGTATATATAGGATCATGGGTGGCCTGCCATGGACGGCTATACATGGGCGGTAGAGCGTGGGCGGCCACCGCCCGCGTAATTGCCATACACGGCTTAGACTGGTTGAACCGACCTAACAAATATAAATGATTTCTGACTCCGACAGGGAATATTCCATGGAATATTCCCTTTACCGTCGCGCCGGGGGCGCTGCCCCCGGACCCCCACCAGGGGGCCCGCTGGCCCCCTGGGACCCCCCAGCCAGGGGGCCCGCTGGCCCCCTTGGACCCCCCAGCCGGGGCTGCTCACCGCTGCCCCGGACCCCACAATTGGGGACCCTGGTAACTCCCTTTCCTTATAATATCTTACATGGTCCAATATGACCTTCATCCAACATTCAAGTTGGGATTCCCATCAATTGGGTAATGCACGCTTGGCTTCTCCTCATAAAGGGGGCCTTACAAAATGTGCATACAATCATGAGGGGTAGACATTGATCATATACTAACACCCCCCCTCAATGTTTACCGATGATAAATCAAGTAGGTCTCGGTCCTATGCCCATCTGTTGAAAATGCTTGTTGAGCTGCTCTCTTCCAAGTGCTTTAGTGAATATGTCAGCACAATTTGCCTCTGTTGGGCAATATTCTAGCTCCACAATTTCATCTTCAATTAGCTCACGAATGTAATGGTACTGTACTTCTATGTGCTTGGTGCGAGCATGAAATACTGGGTTCTTTGCAATAGCCATACAACTTTGATTATCACACTTGAGTACAATTGGCATATTTGATGGAAAGCCTATATCTGCAAGAATTCTCCTTAACCAGACTGCCTCACAAGAAGCAAAACAAGCTGCTTTGTACTCTGCTTCAGTGGAGGAGAGTGCGAGAGTTGGTTGCTTCCTACTTACCCAAGAAAATATTCCTGAACCAAGTGAGAAACAATATCCAGAAACTGATTTTCTAGAATCACAATCTCCAGCCCAATCTGAATCACAATATCCTTGGAGTGTATCACCTATGGTATACAAAATACCAAAATCCAAGGTTCTTGCAATGTACCTTAGAATTCGCATTCCAGCATTCCAGTGACTCTCCTTAGGTTTGTTGGAAAACCTGCTTAACACTCCAACAGCATAGCAAATGTCTGGTCTAGTGTTGCACAGAAAAATAAGACTTCCAACGAGCTTCCTATACTTCTTAGCATCTACATCAGGCATGTTATCATCCATAGATAGCTTATGATTTACCTCCATAGGTGTGCTAGTTGGTTTGCAGTCCATCATTCCAAATGCCTTGAGAATTTCTTTGGAATATTTTTGTTGTGAGATGAAAATGCCATCCTTCCTTTGCCATACTTCAATTCCCAGACAAAAATGGAGTAGACCTAAGTCTGTCATTTCAAACTCAGTTCCCAAGCTGATCCGAGTTTGATTGATGAGTTCCTGATGATCTCCTGTAATGATCAAATCATCTACATATACAATGACAACAACTAGCTTGCTATCCCTTTTCGTTACATACAGGTTAGCATCAGAAGTACTTCTTTCAAAACCCATATTTTTGAAAAAATGATCTATTCGTTGGTACCAAGCCCGTGGAGCTTGCTTAAGTCCATACAAAGCTTTCTTCAACCTGCAAACTTTATTTTCTGAATTGGGCACCTCAAAACCTGGTGGTTGAGATACATATACCTCCTCCTTGAGGTGACCATTCAAAAATGCAGATTTGACATCCATCTGGAAAATAGGCCAAGACTTTTGTGCAGCTACTGCAAGTACCGTCCGAATAGTTGTCATGCGTGCTGTTGGTGCAAAAGTTTCTTGAACATCAAATCCTTCAATCTGTGAAAAACCCTGTGCAACTAATCGTGCCTTATACTTTTCTAATGTTCCATCAGCTTTATACTTAGCTTTCCAAATCCATTTAGTACCTATTACCTTCTTCTTTGGCGGCAAGTCGACTAGATCCCATGTATCATTTTTGAGTATACTATCATACTCAGACTGCATTGCCGCTCTCCAATCTGGATCATCAAGGGCTTCTTCAATGGTGGTAGGTTCCTTTATCGAACCCATGATATCTGCCATTAGAGCCATGTTAACAATGTGTTCTGAGGCTCTCCTTTGCTCCTCTATTCTCTTTGATCTTCGTAATCCATCCGATGATGATTCTGGTACATCTACATGTGGATTGTGATCATCAAAGAGCTGTTGTGCCCACTTCGGTAGTGGCTTACGCTGTGCAGCTACAACTGGTTGGCTTTTTATTGAGGAAATTTCTCCATTAGATGTTTCCTCCTCCTCAACTTTAACCTGTCTTTTGATAGGCACAAGGTGAGATATTTCTCCGCTTGATGAGATAGTAGATTTACCTTTATCTTCTACTAAGTGTGGTCGTTCATCAAACACCACATCTCGGCTGACAAAAATCTTCCTTGCCTCAGGATCCCATAACCTGTATGCTTTAGACTCTTCACTATATCCTAGGAAGACACACTTTTTGCTTTTTGAATCCAACTTTGATCTTGTTGAATCAGGAATATGTGCATAACAGAAACAACCAAAAATTCTGAAATGCAAAACTGAAGGCTTTTTACCAGAATATGCTTCTTGAGGAGTCATCCCCTTTAAAGCTTTTGTGTAGCTTCGATTGAGGATGTAGACTGCTGTATTGACTGCTTCTGCCCAGAATGAATCAGGCATGTCTTGAGCCTTCAACATACAACGAGCCATTTCAACTACTGTCCTGTTCCTGCGCTCAACAACGCCATTTTGTTGGGGTGTATGAGCTGTGGTAAGTTGCCTTTTCACACCATGCTCCTTACAGTAATTGTTGAATTCTGTTGACAAGAATTCACCTCCTCTATCTGTTCTAAATTTCTTCAGTTTCCTTCCTGATTCATTTTCTACATACTTATGCCACGTTTTAAATTTTTCAAAAGCATCAGCCTTCTCTCGAATGAAATAAACCCACATCTTTCTACTATAATCGTCGACTAACAGCAAGAAGTAGAAAGATCCTCCTAAAGCAGGTGTAGACATTTTACCGCAGAGATCAGCATGTACCAACTCTAGAGGAGCTTGAGATCGATTGCTGGTCTCTCTTGGAAATGCCTTTCGTTGTTGCTTGCCCATCATACAAGCTTCACAAGGTTCCTGCAACTCTGAAAATGCAGGCATATGAGCAACCATCCCTGTTCGTTGCATCTCCTTCAAAACTGCAAATCCGAGATGCCCAAATCGTCGGTGCCATAACCTGCTTACATCTTTATCTTCTGTAGCAGTTAAAGCACTTAACTCATACAAGTTATCCCGTCGTATGCCTTTACCTACAACATTACCTGATGAATCCATGATTTCCGCACCACTCTTATTGAAGTGAACTTCGAGTCCACGATCTGTTATTGCAGAAACTGACAACAAATTTCTTTTGAGTGTAGGTACATAGAGAACATCGGATAACTTTTTCTCAACACCTGGAGAAGTGATAAAAGAGATGGTTCCAGTTCCTTCAGCTGGACACTTGGAGTCATTTCCCACCACTACATTGATGGATTCCCGCAGAGGCACTAGGGAACTATACCAATCCTTTTTACTAGTCATATGGCGAGAAGCTCCACTATCTAAAATCCATGGCTCATCAACACGAGCTTGAGCAGATGAACATACCTCTTCAATAGCTACCCAAAGTTCCAGCTCTGTGTTGTTTGCAGACTCTTTGTTCTTCCATGATGATTTTACAGTCCCATTCCGTTCATCAGCTTGCTTCTTTCTGCAATCCTTGATGGCATGGCCTTTCTTTTCACAATAGAAGCAACTTCCTGTGAACTTTTTCTTCTTTGGCTTCTTCTTTGATCCCTCTGAAGAGCCTTTACCTTTTGCATTTGCTGAGAATGCAGCATCAGTTGTACTTTGCCGATTCTTCAGCCGCATCTCTTCTTCTAAAAGCATGGCACAAAACTCTTCAAATGTAAGAGGAGTTGGCCTTACCTGAGTGTTAAGGGCTGTTACTAATCCATCATACTTTGCTGGAAGAACACGTACAGATCTTCGAGCCAGCTCTTCTGGTGTTATAACAACACCAACTGCAGCCAATTGATCTTGAAGATGCTTTATCCGTTTGATAAAATCTTCAGCCTTTTCAGAATCAGAATGCTTTTCATTTGCCAACTGATTTTCTAAATTCTGTATCCTAGTGTGGTTCTTGGTCTCATATTGTCGAGCCAATATGCCCCAAGCCTCATGTGCTTTAGTAGTATGTTGAACTAAAGTAAGCACAGAATCACTTACACTAGTGACAATCGCACATAATGCATCAGCATTCCGCCTCTTCCAAGCTCGTAGAAGATCTGGATCTGGCTGAATCATCAATCTTGAATTTGCTGGATCTTCAACTGGTATAGGCTCTGGATCCAATCCCATCGGTCCCATGACAGTGTCAAGTAATTCATAGGAGTCCAAAATTGCAGAAATTTTGAACTTCCAGAGTGTATAATTGGTTCCATCCAGCTTCCCTTCAGTGAATGCAGGTGGACGAATTCGAATAGGTGCAGCATTAACATTAGCTGAAGCACCAAGACTACTATTCGACGATGAAGCCATCATGTAATCACTCGAATAATCTACTGATATTCTAGTCTGCTAGTAGGCTAAAATAATGATACTTCTCAAGCTATTCGAACCTTACAGCTCTGATACCAAGAAAGACAATAGTTACGCAATATAACACAGGAGCAATAGCAGAGAAGATAACAGATATAGGAGAATCTCAACAATTTTCTACTAGCAGCAAGTACAAAGATGATGGCGTTGTCCACCCGTGCGCTCTCAAGGTAGAGCTTAAATGGTGATCTAGACAACTCTAGATAGGGAGATACAAGGTAGAGGTATGCTGGCTCAACTCGGTATCTTAGGAAGTGCAGAAGTCATGTATATATAGGATCATGGGTGGCCTGCCATGGACGGCTATACATGGGCGGTAGAGCGTGGGCGGCCACCGCCCGCGTAATTGCCATACACGGCTTAGACTGGTTGAACCGACCTAACAAATATAAATGATTTCTGACTCCGACAGGGAATATTCCATGGAATATTCCCTTTACCGTCGCGCCGGGGGCGCTGCCCCCGGACCCCCACCAGGGGGCCCGCTGGCCCCCTGGGACCCCCCAGCCAGGGGGCCCGCTGGCCCCCTTGGACCCCCCAGCCGGGGCTGCTCACCGCTGCCCCGGACCCCACAATTGGGGACCCTGGTAACTCCCTTTCCTTATAATATCTTACATGGTCCAATATGACCTTCATCCAACATTCAAGTTGGGATTCCCATCAATTGGGTAATGCACGCTTGGCTTCTCCTCATAAAGGGGGCCTTACAAAATGTGCATACAATCATGAGGGGTAGACATTGATCATATACTAACAATGACACCCTATGAAGCACGGCATGGTAAGAGACCATCACTAGACCATTGCAGGATATTTGGATGTGTAGCATATGTACACATTCCTTCTCAGATAAGAGGTAAACTAGACCCAAAGGCTGAAAAGTGCATCTTTATTGGGTATGATCTAAATAAAAAAGGTTAGAGGTTCTATAATCCTACCAACAAGGGATTCATGGTAAGCAGAGATGTTGTCTTTGATGAAAATGATTCTTGGTATGAGAATGAATGCAGGAAGGTTAAATTACCCTATGATTTGGAAGAGGAGTTTCCAAGCCTTGCAAAGGAGGAACCCACTCTGAATGAAGACACAAGTTCAGATGATGAAGACACTATCAATCTTAAAGAGTTCAAGGCATGGAAGTCCAAGGGCAAAATGAAGATGAAGAAGCTTGAAGACATACCTGAATCTTCAACTCAATCAATCAGAAGATCTGTGACAAAGAGAAAGCAAAAAACCTATCAGATATGGGTATGATACATCTCTTGTTACTAAACATTCTGTTTATCTTGCCAAAGATTTGTCAAATGAAGAACCAGGATCATATGAAGAAGCCATAACCAAATCAGAATGGAAAGAAGCTATGGATGAGGAGATTGAAGCACTCAAGGAGAGTGATACATGGGAGTTAGTACCAAAGAAGGACCCCATGAAGGTAATACGATCCAGATGGATCTATAAACTTAAAAGAAATTCTGATGGCACAATTAATAGGTACAAAGCCAGATTGGTAGCCAAGGGTTTTGCACAAACCCAAGGCATTGACTATGAGGAGACATTCTCACCTGTGACCAAGATGCCAACTATCAGAGTGTTGGTTAGTATGGCTGCATCAAAAAATTGGAATATGTACCAATTGGATGTCAGGAATGCTTTCTTGAATGGATGGATTTCAGAGGAGGTATATATGTCACAACCTCCTGGCTATGAGGACCCTAAGAAGGTAACATATGTTTGCAAATTAAAAAAGGCTTTATATGGATTGAAGCAGGCACCTAGAGCCTGGAATTACAGGTTAACTACATACCTCCAAGACCAAGGTTTTGTTATGAGCAAGGCAGATACTTCTCTATTCATTAAGAGAAGTAATTTAGAGGTAATATACCTTTTTGTTTATGTTGATGACATCATAATTACAGGTAATGATGTCAATGGAATCAGACAAATCAAGAGCCAGATGATGAAGGAGTTCAAGATCAATGATCGTGGTCTATTGAAGTATTTTCTTGGGCTTGAGTTAGTCTACACTAATTCAAGGATATACATTACTCAAAAAAAATACATACAGGATATGTTAAAGAAGTTCCACTTGCAGGATGCAAAATAGAAAGCACTCCAATGGAGGTAAATCTAAAACTAAGTGCCCATGAAGGTGATGAAGTCAATGACATTACAGGTTATCAAAGTATGGTGGGTAGCTTAAACTATGCTACCTTAACAAGGATAGATATTGCATATGGAGTTAGTGTGCTAAGTCAATTTATGCACAAGCCAAGGATACCTCACATGGAGGCTGCCAAGAGAATCTTGAAGTATCTCAAGTGTACACAGAACCATGGTTTGTATTTTCCTTACACTTCAGATATTGATATCAAAATTTATTCAAATGTAGATTGGGCAGGATGCAAGGATGATAGGAGGAGCACTTCTGGATATATTTCATTTGCAGGTGATAAGCCAATATCTTGGTTTGCAAAGAAGCAACCAACTGTAGCATTGTCTTCTAGAGAAGCAGAGTATAGAGGGTTGGCTAATGCCACACAAGAAGCTATTTGGATTAAGCTTTTGTCTACAGAATTAAGTTTATATACTAGGTCATCAATAATCTTTGGAGATAATACAAGTTCTCTTCACCTTGTAGCTAATCCTATATATCATGCTAGGACCAAACATAGAGAGGTCCATTACCATTATGTGAGGGAGAAGTTGATAAGCAAAGATATTCAATTGACCTATGTATCAACCAATAGGCAATGTGCAGATTTGTTGACTAAAGCTTTGGATGGAACCAAACTTTGCAGGTTCAAAGCAATGATTGGATTGCAAGATATACATGAAGATTGAAGATGAAGACCAAGCCAAAATGTTTGGCTTGAGGGGGAGTTGTTCGTGTGAATCACAAGCCTACACATTTGGCTTGAAAGATATCTTGAAGACCCTACATATGTGAAGAAGCATAGGAATTAGTGCTAGTGGTTAATTACCACTTTATCTCTTTGTAAAAGTCAAATTGACTTATAATCTTTTGTAATCACCTACCAAAAGGATTCGTGGAAAAATGTAGCTCTTTGATTGAAGGAATATCTCCTAGGATATAGGAGCTTGATCATAGGGAGCCAAAAGTTTGAATTTGAATTCAAATTTATACTCACTATCTATAAAAATGGACATGAAAAAGTCGCGGGCAGAACTCATCACGCCCGAGCTTCTCATTAGTAATTTTGAGTGTGTGTGAGGCCTACACTATAGCCCACACCTATCTACACCATTAGGCAATGGTTTTCATGCCAATGGATTTGTATACAAGTGTTCATTAATACATATATTCACATTGTTCATTTCTGAGTTCTCTATCATACTACTCAAAAGTGTGTCAACTTGTGAAGTGCATATCACAATCATTTCACCATCAAATTCAGTGATTCGAAGCTTGTTGGATTCAACAAAACGTTGTCTACATACTTTCAAAATTTGAAGAGATTCTATTCAGCCATTTCAGAGAAATATGCATCGAGGTGATCACTGGTCAATGTCTGCTACAATCCTAAAAAATCGGGGGTATAGCTTAACTTGCTAAATTGATTTCTCTTAGCATATTTTATCTTTTTACATCATTTTACTTGAAATAGTTAGCATGCTAAGCTAATTAGATACCTCTAAAAGGAATTTGTCCAATTCCTACTGTGCTGGTCATACTGAGCAAAATACCGAGCAGGTGTCAAGACATAAATAGAAGGTTTTCTTGAGTGTGAGTTTCAAAGTTATCTGTTTTGGTTCAATCATTGCACACATCATTTCCAAAGTACATAGGCCATTTTATGGTGTCATTGGAAAGCTAAGGAGGTCCACTTATCAAGCCTGAAGCAAAAGAGGGCTGGTACAAAGCAGGTTTTAGCAGTACCTACTCAATCTCTTGGAGCATCCATCCATCTTTCCCAACATAAAGAGCTTTGTTCAATTTGCACACATAATTTACCTTGATTGGGTTTTCATAGCTAGGAGGTTGATCCATGTAAACCTCCTCTAAAATCCAGCCATTGAGAAAGCGGTTTTTACATCCAATTGATACATATTCCAATTCCTAGATGCCGCCATACTTACCAATACTCTGGTGGTTGCCATTTTAGCCACAAGTGAGAAGGTTTCTTCATAAACAACTCCTTGGGTTTGTGCAAAACCCTTAGCCACAAGTCTAGCTTTATACATGTTTATGGATCCATCTGTGTTTCTCCTGATTTTGTAAATCCATCTAGAACCAATTACCTTCATTGATGCCTTCTTGGGTACTAGCTCCCAAGTATCATTCTCTTTGAGTGCTTCTATTTCTTCATCCATAGATTCCTTCCATTCTGCCTTGGTCGTTGCCTCTTCATATGAAGAAGGTTCTTCAAGTGATGAATCCTTAGCAAGATAAATGGAGTGCTTAGTAACTAATGAAGTGTCATACCCATATCTGATTGGTTTCTTGCTCTCCTTTTGTGATCTCCTTAGAGCTTGGCTGGATGATTCTTTTAAGATAAGTGACTTAGGGTCACTCACATACTTCCTAGGATTGGAAGTGGTTTACAAGGATCATGGTCTAATATCTTACTCAAAGAAAGTACAATAAATACTTGTTGAAAAAGTTCAAAATGCAAGATTGCAGGATTGCAGGTACGCCAATGGAGGTTAATCATAAATTGAGCTCACATGAGGGTGAACTCATAGAAGATGTGACAAGTTATCAAAGTCTTGTGGGTAGCTTGAACTATGCCACATTGACAAGGGTAGATGTATGTTATAGTGTGAGTGTGCTAAGTTAATTTATGCACACACCCAAGAAACCTCACATGGAAGCTTCCAAGGGGATAATGAGATATCTCAAAGGGACCATGAATGAAGGGTTATACTACCCTTATGTATCTTATTTAAGTTTGAAATTCTTCTCTGATGCAGATTGGGTTGGCTCCAAGGAAGACAGAAGGAGCACCTTAGGATATCTTACCTTTGCAGGTTCAAAACTTGTCTCATGGTCATCCAAGAAGCAACCCACAGTTGCTCTCTCATCTATTGAAGTTGAATATAGAGGTCTTGCCATAGCTACTCAAGAAGCAATGTGGATGAAGACACTATTCACAAATCTTGGATTGGAGATTGGAACTCCAAATATCTTTGGTGACAATATGAGTTCTATTCACCTAGCTGTTAATCCAGTTTTTCATTGAAGATTGAAGACCTCAAGCATACTTGGCTTGAGGGGGAGCTATTGGAGAAAGTCTATGACAAGCCTAAGTATTGTCTTGAGTCTCACAAGGTCATAGGAGAAGCTTTAAAGTGAAGACAATGTATGAAAATTGAAGAGTTCACTTGTGAACCATCTCTTTTCATTTTTGAAGCCTTTACTTGATGTAAAAGTAAAAGTATCTAAAGTAGTTGAGTCCACTTGATGAAAAAAGGAAAGAGAAGCAACGAATTCATGATTGAAGTAGTTGGAGAATCAATCAATCACTAAAAGATAGGAGATTTGTTTTAGGTGAGCAAGATTCAAATTCAAATCTTGCCTCCAAATATCACTATATATACATGACTTTTTAGTCGTGGTTTTAGACCTCCATGAGCAAAGCTTTATGCCATATCAAAGTGTGGTTTCAAGGCACACACATGTACCAGTACGTCCATTGTACTTCACAATTAATATACATTCATTTTCATGATCAACTGTGTCCATATCTTCATGCTTTTGTGAGTGTAGTGTTCACTGCCATATCTCTCAGTTTTTTCAGTGAGTTTGCAGAGATGATTTCTCTGAGCATGATTCATCATTTTCAGTGCTTGATCTCTATGTCTACTACATACTTACAAATTTTCAAACCATTTGGAGTTCACCACTCTGAGATATATTCAATTGAAGTCACCAATATCTCTGCTAGTTCACTTCTTTGTTAGCAGTTCATTAGAACAATGATTTTCTTAGAGCTTGTTCTCAGTGTGTAGTTCATCATTTTCCATGATTTAAAGCTTGATAGAATCAAAATGTTGTCTAGTATATGCATACAAAATGTCATAAGCATTGCATCTTGGAGTCATGAGATATTAACATATCTTTGCTTACGGGTCTCAGGACTGCTACATCCCGTGAAAATCGGGGAGATGCTATAACTTGCTAAACACTTTTCTCTTTATGTAGTCCATCATTTTTTATGAAATAACTCACGACTGTTAGCTTACTAAGTTACTAAGAGTTATCGAAAAGGAATTAAGTCAATTGCTGATGTGGCCATAGAATTGTTCAAAACACTGAAGAGGTGTATGAACCAAAATAGCAAGTTTTTTACCCTTGATTCAAATTCTACCTATCTGTTTTGATTTATCTTTCCTAGAGTGATCTTTCAAGGTACATAGGGTGTCTAATATATCCTTTACCAAGATAAAAGGGCCCACTACATATCCATGGAGTTTATTTGGCTGGTGTAGTGCAAAGTTTTTGCAGCACCACTTCATCTTCTCCAAGTTCAAATCCATCTCTTCACATAGCTTTACCTAAGGTGGGTCTAAGGATCTTTCAAAACTTTAGTTAGTTTGAAAGTCCAATTTACGAGACTAAAACACATAGGAATCAATCTAAAGATTTTAATTGGTTGAAATCTATGTTTCTTTTTCTTCCAAAAATATTCAAATCTTTATAACTACATCCCAAATGGGAATGTATTATCTTTAAGGTCTCAAGTGCCTGGAAATTGACTACTTCAACCAATCCTTTGGATTGATTCTAAATCCTTATAGATCTTTGGCAAGATCTCAAAACCTTAGAGATAAATCTCCATCCTTTAGAAATTGATGGAGAGTGTTAATCTACAAAAGAAAAAGTTATCCTTGATGTTAGAGCTACTCTATATCAAGAAAAACTCAAAACCTCCACCAGTTTTGGAAGAACAATACCAAATCACCAAACTTTGAACTAACTATGAAGATACTAATTATTCAGAAATGTCTGATCCACTTAATTCACTCATTGATTGATCAAATTTGTAAAGTTTTCAATGAAACTTTATACAAGGTGTCTCTTAAATTTTGTGCATCTTCTCCAAGTTACATCTCTCCAAAAGATTCAGTAGATCTTGAGATTTGCTTCAAACAATGTACCTATGTTTGAAACTATTCTTCTATGTAGATAACTTTAACACCTGCAACTTCTAATGCATGGTTCTCCCAAAGTAGACACCGTTTATTCAAATTCTTTTAGCCACAAGTAGCTTACCTTTCAACTTAAAGAATGAGTTCTTGTTTGCTCAAAATGTTACACTATAGAGGGAGATCTCATCAAAACATTGACCATCAGGATTGCTCCTCTTCCTATCTTCTCTTCCTAACATTTACACATGTAATTGTTCCTACTTAAAATTCTCTCAACTTGTTGATTACGATTAAGCTCTCAAAACTTGTAGAGAGGTACAAAAACATTCGTCAAGAAGATAAACACAGAAGGAGCACTAAGCAAAACATCAAGGTGCAACTTTCTTCTATTCTGAAAAAATTACATATGGGTGTGTTGATGTGTGAAACATCACAGGAAATGAATTAATGTGACACTAGACAACCTCTATGGTCACCATTAACTCATTGCCACTCCAAACTTTGAGAAATGATGGCCAAAACCAAGAACTTTACTTCTTTAGAAATTTCCAATCACTAAAATGACATACCTTTAGTATTTTGCTACTTTCTCTTAGTAAAAATACTATTTCTCCAATATCTTTTAGTGAATGAAAGAAGAAGAGAAGAGCTTTCCAACAAGCTATTATTTGCAAGAAACGGATCTCTAGAACTCAAGATATGGCCTTCACAACATGACTATGTATAACTGTCGAAATTGGAAATTCCTCCTGTTATAGTAAAAGTGCATGTCTAAAAATGGAATTTGATGCCTAGCATCGACTTGCAATGAGAATTCAATGCCAAGCATCGAATTGGGGTGTTTTTAGCCACTTTTCAGTAGGGATTCGATGCCAGGCATCGACTTCCCGTATAAAACCTCAAGCTTTTAGATGCCAAAAATATATATGATTTCATGTATACTTAGAATATCACTTATCCTCTGGAATTCAATGCCACGCATCGAGTTGCTCCAACAAAGTCATGATTTGCAAACACTTCAGCATTGAATGAAATAGATAAATGAAAATATGACTTATCAATAGAGATTCGATGCCAAACATCGAGTTGCTTGGAAAACTTGATCTTTTGAACTCATCACACAGTAGGTAATCATGGAGATGATGGAGAGAGTCTCATACACAGAACTTTATTTAGTTCTTCTCATAACTATAAAAACTCAGAAGTTTTGGTGCTTTCTCACTCAGAGAAGCCCGACTATATTCGGTCATACAAAATGAACTCCTTCTCACATTCTATCACTCTCTTCCACTTCGCGTCAGTTGATAAAAACTAACTTATATAGTTTTTCTCAATCTTGTGACTTTTTAAAAAAATTCTAGAACTAAAGTGAACTAACTTTACAAATATAATACACTTGTGAATCTGTCCCTTCACATAGGCATGTGGATTTCTTGTAAAGCTTTGATCTTCAAATATATGTCCAATTAGTGATTGTTTCTCCAACAGCTCCCCCTCAATCACTATTTGACATTCTCTGTTTCTTCATATCATCTTCTTTTCTTTTACTCCTACCATGCTTTTGAATCTGCTCTTCTTCACACCATCCAAGCTCTTTGTCATTATATCTGCTATTTGATCCTTTGTAGAACTTTACTCCACTTCAATTTCTTTCTCCATTACATTTTCTCTCAGGAAATGATAATGTATCTCTGTATGTTTTGTTCTTGCATGAAATACTGGATTTCATGTTGGATTTGTTGCAAGATAAAGTGAACTCATATTATCTCCATGTATTGTAGGTATACCTTGATCAATGCCCAAGCTTTTGAATAATGTCTACATCCATATGACCTCCTTAGCTGCTTCCACAAGTCCTTTGTACTCAGCTTTAGTTGATGATAATGCTACTATATGTTGTTTCTTTGAACACCAACTTACAAGTTTATCACCAATATATATCATGTATCCATGTGTTGATCTCCTGTCATCTTGATTACCTGCCCAGTCTGAGTCACTATATGCTCTGAACTTCAAATCTGATGTAAAAGGATAATACAATCCTTCCTTTATAGTTCCTTTGATATATATGAGAACTCTTTGACTTGAAATCCAATGTGGGTCCTTTGGACAATGCATGAATTGTGACAAAACTCCCACTACATAACTAAGATCAGATCTTGTTAGTGTAGCATAAATCAAACTACCCATAAGAGACTGATACTTCCTCATATCTTTATATTTTGCACCATCATATTTACTGAGCTTGTGGTTGACTTCCAGTGGAGTTGAAGCTTCTTTGAAATTTTCCATATCAAACTTCTTCCATAGATTCAGAAGATACCTTTCTTGTGATACATATATGCCATGATCTATATAGGTGACTTCCATACCAAGAAAGTATGATAACTTCCATATATCACTTATCTTGAATTCGTTTTCAAGTAATCTCTTTACCTCCTTGATTCCTTCATTTGAAGTATCTGTGATTATAATGTCATCTACATAAATACAAATGTAGATTGTACCTTCCTCTGTTCTTTTGATAAGTAGACTTGGATCCGCTTTTGAACTTTGATATCCAAGATCATTGAGATACTTCACCAGTCTATAGTTCCATGCTCTTGGAGCTTGCTTCAATCCATAGAGTGCTCTTCTCAATTTGCAAAAAAAAATTGGATACCTAGAATCTATAAACCCTTGAGGTTGTTCCATGTATACCTCATCTGATATGTATCCATTCAAAAATGCATTCTTTATATCCAGTTGACTTAGGGTCCATCCTTTTGGAGCTGCAATAGCAATGATTGTCCTTATAGTTGACATCTTAGCTAGAGCACTGAATGTCTCATCATAATCTATGCCATAGGTTTGGGCATAGCCTTTCACCACCAGTCTAGCTTTGTATTTGGCTATACTTCCATCTGCAAGCTTCTTCACTTTATAAACCCATTTATTTCCAATTACTTTCTTACCATTTGGTTTAGGAACAAGTTCCCATGTCTTGTTCTCCTCTAGTGCATTGAACTCTTCCTTCATTGCTTCTTCCCATTGTTTCTTACCTTTAGCTTCATCATAGTTATGAGCTTCTTCATCATCTTTAACCATGTAAGCATAATTCTTCTGAGTTATGTAAGAAGTATCATAAGAATACCTTTCTGGTTGCCTTCTAGTTCTGCTTGACCTTCTTTGTTCACATTCTTCATATGTGTCTAGATACACCTCTTCATCAAATATAGGAACTTCTTCATTCCTTCTTGTTAATCCACTTCTGGATGTACTTGCTTGCATATAGCCTTCATCTTCATTTACCTGCACAACTAACTTTCCTTTCTCACATCTTCTTACCTCTTCTTCAAATTCTTGAGCTATATGACTTTGATCTGCATACCAACTTTTCTGTTCATCAAATGTAACATCTCTAGAGACAAGAAATGTTTTGGTTAGAGGATTCCACATCCTGTAAACTATCTTCTTTTCATCATAACCAATGAACACATATTTTTCTATGGAGTGGCAATGAGTTAATGGTGACCATAGAGGTTTTCTAGTGTCACATTAATTCATTTCTTGTGATGTTTCACACATCAAGAAGTGGTATCAGAGCACAAAGGTCCTGGAGAGTAGAAGGCGGCAAAGGTACGAGAAGTTTTGGAAAGTTTTCCATTAAAGCTTCAAAGGTGAAGCATTTTAAGACACAAGGCATCAAAAGATTACTTTTGAAGTATCCTCATACACAAAGAGCTTCAAAAGGTATTATCCTTTATCCCTTAAGCTCACAGGTTGCAGGAGAAGGGAAGGAGTATGGCAGATCATATCTCCATTGACAAACTGGAAAAAGATAATTATCCCGCATGGGTAATGAGAATGGAAGCCTTACTTATGAGTAAGGATCTCATGATGTCCATAAAAGGTGAAGAAGACAATCCAATATTTGAAGATGAAAGCCGACCAAAGAAAGAAGAACTGGATGCTTTAAACCATTTGCGGAAGAAGGATGCAAGTGCAAAGGCATACATTTACAAGACAATCTCAGATCATTTGCTACCACACATCAGAGGATTGGAATCATCTTAAGATATATGGAATGCATTGGAGCATCATTTCCAAAGCACTAATAAATCAAGGAAAGCAAGTCTATGGTGAGAGTTTACAACATTCAAGAAGAAGCCAAGTCAAAGTATTAGTGATTATGTCACTAAGATGAACGATCTAGCAAATAGTCTTGGATCCATAGATGAAGATGTTGAAGATCACAGATTGATTGCTCAACTACTTGCTAGTTTGAGAGGAGATGAAAGGTGGAAACCTTTTGTCTTGTCAACAGAACTTTCTTTGAATCATTTTGTTCCAGATTTGAATCAGTTGCTTGGTTTGATGCTCACATTTGAGCAAGACTTGAAGGGAGATGGAGATAAAGGTCAAAGTTTTGCAATGTACATGAAGAATAAGAAGAAAGGAGATAAAGGTAAAGCAAAGGATGAAGAAGAGTCGAGTTCTCAAGTTTATTATGCAAGAGGTAAAGGCACAGGCAGAGGAAGATCAAGAGGCTTTGGAAGAGGAAGAGGTTATCAGAATAACAATAAGAAGGCTTGTTGGATCTGTGGATTGAGTAATCATTTGGCTCATGATTGTTGGCACAATCAACAAGGATCAAATCAAAATCAAAATAACAATAGCAGAGGTAGAGGTGGAAGATATCAAATTAATTTTCAAAGAGGTAGACAAAATCAAAGAGGAGGCTATGGTAGAGGTGGAGGAAGAAGTTGGGGATAGAATCAATCCTACAACATCACCTACTACAACTAAGCAAATGACACACAGAATGAAAGTCATACATCATTGATGATGAATTCAATCAACACATCAGATAAAGAAGATCTAAAGGTATTTACATTGACTCTGGTTGTTCTAATCATTTGTCAGGAATATAGAATTGATGTCAGAATTGGAAAAAGTTATTTCTAGTCACACAGCTCAAACAGGTGACAATACAAGACATAGTGTACATTCAGTTGGAAAAGTGAAATGTAAGAATGGAGCAGATTTGTTAACCAATGTTTTGTATGTTCCTACAATACCTAAAAACTTGATTAGTGTGGGACATATAGTTGAAAAAGTTTTCAAGTCAGGTTTACAAATGAAGGAGTATTTGTTGAAGAAGCTATGTTAAAGGAGAAAAATTGTCCAAATTATCTTTGGGCTGAGGCTGTAAATACAGCTACATATCTTATGAATAGATTACCATGTGCAACTCTCAATATGACTCCATATGAAGCTTGGTGGGGTAAGAAACCAACACTAGATCATTGTAAAGTGTTTGGATCAATTGCATATGCTCATGCTCCATCACAACTTAGACATAAACTTGAACCAAAGAGAAATGATAGCCAAAACCAAGAACTTTACTTCTTTAGAAATTTCCAGTCACTAAAATGACATACCTTCAGTATTTTGCTACTTTCTCTTAGCACAAATATTATTTCTCCAAGATCCTTTACTCAATGAAAGTAGAAGAGAAGAGCTTTCCAACAAGCTATTATTTGCAAGAAACAAATCTCTAGAACTCAAGTTATGGCCTTCACAAGATGACTGTATAATTGCCAAAATTGGAAATCCTTCCTGTTATAGTAAAAAGTGCCTGTCTAAAAATAGAATTCGATGCCTAGCATCGACTTGCAACAAGAATTCGATGTTGTGCATCGACTTGGGGTGTTTTTAGCCACTTTTCAGCAGGGATTCGATGCGAGGCATCGACTTCCCGCATAAAACCTCAAGCTTTCAGATGCCAAAAATATATATGATTTCATATGTACTTAGAACATCACTTATCCTCTGGAATTCGATGCCAGACATCGAGTTGCTCCAACAAAGTCATGATTTGCAAGCACTTCAGCACTGAATGAAATAGATAAATGAAAATATGAATTATCAGCAGAGATTTGATGCCATGCATCAAGTTGCTTGGAAAACTTGATCTTTTGAACTCATCAAACAGTAGGTAATCATGGAGATGATGGAGAGAGTCTCATACATAGAACGTTACTTAGTTCTTCTCATAACTATAAAAACTCAAAAGTTTTACAGGTGCTTTCTCACATAGAGAATCCGAACTATATTCAGTCAAAGAGAATGAACTCCTTCTCACATTCTATCACTCTCTTTCACTTTGCGTGAGTTGATACAAACTAACTTATATAGTTTTTCTCAATCTCATGACTTTTTTAAAAAACTTCTAGAGCTAAAGTGAACTAACTTTACAAATATAATACACTTGTGAATTTCTCCCTTCACAGAGGCATGTGGATTTCTTCTAAAGCTTTGACCTTCAAATATATGTCCAATTAGTGATTGTTTCTCCAACAGAGTGATATATCAAGTTCTTGTCACTTTCTAAAGTCTCTAATGACATCTAAAACTTCTCACTCATCATCCCTCCCTTTGTCCCAACTTTATACTTTTATATATATATGCATATAGGTACAAACTCATAACCATTAGAAAGGTATAAGTGAACTAATTACAAGTTTAATGTACATGTATATACAAGTCTTCATTTTTTTATCGTGTACTCATCTTCAAGCCTCATATGTTGATCTTTGCTTTATTCTTTGACTTCAATACTTGTCCAAATCACCAATTTTTTATTGTCCTACACCAAAAACTCCCCCTCAATCATTAATTGTGATTTTCTCCATCTTCTTTATATCTACCAGAACCTCTGCAACTTAGGTCCATCCAAGCTTTTGGTTAACATATCTACAATCTGATCTTTTGTAGAAGTATGTATGACTTCAATTTCTTTATCAATCACCTTCTCTCTCAAGAAATGATATTGGATCTCAATATGTTTAGTCCTAGCATGAAAAATAGGGTTAGTAGCTAGATACAATGAACTCATATTATCTCCATGACTAGTGGGTGTACTGTAAATGATGTAAAAACTCTTCATGAGAGTCTTCAACCATATAACCACCTTTGCAGCGTCAACCATGCCTTTATACTTTGTTTTTGTGGATGAAAAGGCAATTGTATGTTGCTTCTTAGAACACCAAGAGATTAACTTATCTCCCACATAACATAGATACCCATAGGTTGATCTCCTATCATCAGGATTACCTGCCCAATCTGTATCACTATATATCTTTATCTTTGTATCTAATGTGAATCCATAATACAAACCTTCTTTGAGTGTACCCTTAACGTATCTTAGCACCCTTTGTTCTGCAATCCAATGTTCTTTGCTAGGACAATATGAATTGAGATAACACTCCAACTGCATATGACAAATCAGGCCTAGTTAAGCTAGCATAGATTAAACTACCAACCAGACTTTGATATAGGTTCATGTCCTTGAATTCTTCTCCTCCATATCTTCTTAATTTATGATTCACCTCTATTGGAGTAGGTGCTACCCTGCAATCTTCCATTTTAAACTTGATTAGCAAGTTCTTCAAATACCTTTCTTGAGTCACATATAGTCCATGTTGAGTATATGAAATCTCCATGCCCAAGAAATATGACAAGTCTCCCAAGTCACTAATCTTGAACTCTTTCTCCATTTGCTTCTTAAGACTTTGTATGCCCTTCTCATCTCTACCTGTAAGAATTATGTCATCAAGATATATGCACATGTAAATGAACCCATCATCACTTGCTTTAACAAGCAAGCTACTATGTGCTTTAGACACTTGGAAACCAAGCCCATTCAAGAACTTCACAAGTCTATAATTCCATGCCCTTGGGGCCTACTTCAAACCATACAAAGCTCTCTTGAGCTTACATACATACTCTAGATACCTTTTATCCTTGAACCTTCTGGTTGCTCCATGGGAGCATCATCTGAAATATAACCATTTAGAAAATCATTATTCACATCTAATTGACATAACTTCCAAGCTTTACATGCAGCAATAGCTCTGAGGGTCCTTATAGTTGTCATCTTTGCCACAGGATTATAAGTCGCATCATAATCTATACCATATGTCTCAGCATACCCTGTCACAACAAGTCTAGCTTTACATCTAGACACACTTCCATCTGCATACCTTTCTGTCTTGTAGACCCATTTGCATCCAATGATCTGATATTTGATTTAAGAACCAGATCCCATGTCTCATTCTCCATCAATGCATCATAACCATCCTGGATAGCTTTCTCCCAATTTTCCTTACCTTGTGTCTCTTCATATGTAGAAGATTCTTCTTCTACTTTCACCATATAAGAATAACTTTAGTGGTAAAAAATGAAGTATCATAGTTATACCTTGTAGGTCGCCATTTGTGCCTTGATGATCTTCAGAGTTCTCCCCTTTTTGAAGTTTCTGGTTCATCACATTCTCGATCAAACCTTGGCAATTCTTCCACTTCAACTAGTGCTTCATTGTTCTCTTCTTCATCAAATATTTGAAACTTTGATTTACCTTTCTTCTGGTTCAATGTTTCTTCATCACCTACATGAATATTAATTGTACCTACATACCGAGTACCTTGCTCATCAAATGTAACATCTTTTGGTGCAAGGAATTGCCTTGTGGATGGACTCCACAATCTATAACCCATCTGCTTATCATCATAACCAATGAACACATACTTATGAGCTTTAGGTTCCAATTTATGACTCAACTGAGATGCTACATATGCATAAGCCAAACATCCAAACACTTTTCAATGATCTAAGGTAGGTCCCTTACCCCACCATGCTTCATATGGTGTCATACCCTTCAAAGCTTTACATGGTATCCTATTAACCTAGTATGTGGCTGTATTTATAGCCTCAGCCCACAAATAATTAGGATAATTTTTCTCCTTCATCATTGACCTTTCAAACTCAACAAGAGTTCTATTTCTCCTTTCTGCTACACCATTTTGTTGAGGAGAATACCTCCAAGTGACTTCCCTTTGATGTTGTAGTAGAGAGAAGTAGATAGAGATCACCACAAACTAATGTATCAACTTATATGATACAAAGGAGATGTAGTGGACTTACAACTACATATGTGAGCACAAGATATGCTTAACCATGAGGCTCAATAGCTCTCTCTTTGTTTTCATATCACGTGACTAAAGGCCACCTATATCTTTACACATAAAGAGAATCTGAAATTTGAATCTCCCTCACCTAAAAGTGTTTGTGCACTTTAGATGTTGATTTATTTGATTCCAACCACCGAGTCATGGTCCTTGACTCTCAAAATCATGAGATTCCTCATCTCACTTCCTTTTACTTTTATCCAATGAAGTAAATTCCATGAATTTCACAAGAGGTATTCATATGAATTCATTTGTGAACTAAATGTATATATGAGAAGTCCTGATCCGTTGGTCAAGGAAGATCCTATTAACTTGTGATATTGTTATTGTGAGCCACCCCACTTGCAACATTTGGTATCAGAGCATAGTTGACATACACCCTTAACAAGTTGAGTGAATATAGACTTGAGAATGAAGCCAAGCTAGAGGGAATGTCTAACTATCCTATGTGGAGTTTTATGATGATGAATCTATCAGTATCGAAGGACTTATGGAATACTATCAATGGCACTTATCCAAGACGAAACAAAGTTGCAGAAGAAGTTACTTCATCTTCTAGAAGATATGTTGTTCCTATTTCTACTCAACATGAGGTTAGTGAAGAAAAAGGAACTACTTCGTTATCATGAGTCCATACTACTACCAGATTACTTCCTATAGAAGAGCAATCTAGATGGGATTCAAGGGATGCACAAGCACTTTCATATATTTCTATGGGATTCAAGATGCATATTATAACCCAAATCAAGTCATGCAAAACCTCTCGACAAGATTGGTTGGAGTTGGATAATCTCTATCCGAGCAAAAACCCTACCAGCAAAGCTCATCCAAGAAGACAACTAGCCAACACAAGGATGAAAGTTAGCGAACCAGTTGAGACATGTATTTTGAAGCTTAAAGATTTACGAGATCAATTAGTGGGAGTAAATATTTCAGATGAAGATATGGTAAACACACCTCTAAACTCACTTCCATCTACATATCATGCTTTTGTTACTTCTTTGTATTTGTCTACACGAAATAGAGAACTTTCACATGAAGAGTTGTAGTTCTTGTTACTTCAAGATGAAGATTAGCGAAAACGTATGGAAGAGAATAATGAAGCCATTTTATCATCATCGAAGGGGAAGGAAAGAGATCCTATCAGTCTTTCTCCTAATGCTTCCTCTACACCCAAAGAAAAGTATTCGACTACATCTGATTCAAATAAAGGAGTATGCCATTACTGTAAGAAACTAGATCATTTCATATCAAAGTGCAAAACAAGAATTTCAATGAGAAGAAGAAAGCATCAAGTAATAGTGTTGAAGATAATCCGAAACCCAAATCTTCAAAGGTATATTCATATACATGTGTTACTATTGAAGAAGTAGCTTTTGATCAGGCAGCATTAAATGCAATCTGAGATAATCCTTGGATTTTTTATTTTGGAGCTACTAAGTATATGAGAGGTTCTAGAAAAGTATTTTATTTCCTTTCTAACTCTTTATGTAAAAGAGTGACCATTGCAGATGGTCATGATTTGGATGTTGTAGGTGTTGGAGAAGTAAACGTGAAGTCAAGAGCAAGTGGAAATGTTACAATTTCCAATGTTCTTTATGTATGAGACATGAAGAAGAATTTTCTCTCTATATCTCCTTTCTTGTCAAATGTCTATAAA
>CM035422.1:72418823-72458823 GCA_020310875.1 Ceratopteris richardii
GCCATTCTCAGGGCTCTGCAGTGATAGACCAGTGAGCAGTAAATTCTAGATATCTTCAAAACTGTTAATCCAATGACCATGAAAATTTATAGGAAGAAAGTAGACAGTATGCACTATCCAATGCACATTAAATCACTGAAAAAGGTTTAGTAGAACTATCGATATGACCTTCTGAAGGTACTACTCTGAGTGAGTATAGCAGAGAACAAAACAGAGAAGTAGATAATGACAAATGTATAGATTCACATATGATTACAACCACATTGGCAATGAATCTTTGCACAATGGGAGTAGAATGATAGAACTATGGAGTAAGCTCTTTAATCTCTACAAAATGACATGAAGTGTTCACGTACAAGGCTTGCTAATCGCCTCTTCCTTTTTGCTCCTTTTATAGCTATTCTTGGAGGGAGTTTTGAATTCGAATTCGAATGGCTCCACCTAAAAGTGATCCCCAAGTTAGGAGAGATTCCCTCAGCTCAAAAAGTCGTGGTTTTAGGTAGTTAGAGCCACGAATTTGCTTTTACATCATGGATGAGGTAAGCCATCTTTTTCCTTTTTCTTTTTTCAATTACAAGAGATAAAAAAGAACTCTTTTACAAGAGGTGTTCACATGACTACTCATGTGACTTACAAATGAGGATGATATCAAGCATATCAAGCATGTAGGCTTGGGTAAAATGCACCAACAGCTCCCCCTCAAGCCTAACATGCTTGGCCTCCAAATAAGTCTTCAATTGTCCTTGATTTCCTGCAAGCCAATCATCAACTTGAATCTACTTAAGTTTGTACCATCAAGAGCTTTAGTCAACATGTCTACACATTGCATATCTGTAGAGACATAGGATAGTTGAATATCCTTGCTCATTAGCTTCTCCCTTATATAATGGTTGTGGGCTTCAATATGCTTGGTTCTAGCATGGTATACCGGATTAGCTGCAAGATGTAGTGAGCTTGTCTTGTCACCAAAAATGTGAGGTGTTGAAGAATGAAGTCCAAGGTCTGTGTACAAAGATTTTAACCACATGATTTCTTGAGTTGCATTAGCCAAACCTCTATATTCGGCTTCGATAGAAGATAATGCCACGGTTGGTTGCTTCTTCGATGACCAAGAAATTATTTTTGAACCTGCGAATGATATATACCCAGATCTGCTTCTTCTATCATCTCTAGATCAAGCCCAATCTACATCTGAGTAGACCTTTAGCTCAATATCTGAAGTATATGAATAGAACAAACCTTAATTCATGGTCCCCTTTAGGTACTTGAGGACTCTCTTGGCCGCTTCCATATGTGGTCTTCTCGGCTTATGCATAAACTGACTCAATATGCTAACACTATAGCATATATCCACCCTTGTGAGTGTTGCATAGTTCAAACTTCCAACCAAGCTTTGATAGCTTGTGATGTCTTCAATTGGCTCTCCTTCATAAGCACTAAGCTTATGATTTTTCTCCATAGGTGTACCTGCACACTTGGTATTTTCCATCTTGAACTTGACGAGCATGTCATGCACATACTTCCTTTGTGTGATGTATATACCTGAATCTATGTAGATCAACTCCGATCCAAGAAAATAAGTGAGTGGTCCAAGGTCACTTATTTTGAACTCCTCCTTCATTTGAGTGGGCGTTTTTGCAACAAGAGAGAAAGTCTCCTCATAATCAATACCATGGGTTTGAGCAAACCCTTTAGCAACTAACCTTGCTTTGTGTCTATTTATACTTCCATCTGGATTCCTCTTGATTTTGTATATCCATCGAGATCCAATTACCTTCATAGATGGCTAGTTAGGTACAAGCTCCCAAGTGTCATTCTCCTTCAAGGCTTCCATCCAATTACCTTCATAGATGGCTTGTTAGGTACAAGCTCCCAAGTGTCATTCTCCTTCAAGGCTTCCATTTCTTCATCCATTGCATCTCTCCAAGCTTTCTTGCTTTGTGCTTCTTCAAATGTGGTAGGTTCTTCATTGGTTGAATCCTTTGCAATGTAGATTTAGTGCTTGGTGACCAAAGAAATAGCATAACCAAACCTCTCTGGTTTCTTCTTCTCCCTTGAAGACCTTCTAAGTGGTTGATGTGAGCTCTCGGGTCCATATGTAGCATCCTGCATCTTTGCTTTACCTTTGTTCTTCCATAGCTTTAGTCTTTCCAAGTCTTCTAGGTCAATCTCCAAATCACTTTCTTCAATCTGCTTTGGCTCCTTTGGTTGAAGTGATGGAAAATCTTTATCCAAGTCATATGGCAGCTTCACTATCCTGTCATCATCAAACCATGATTTGTTTTCATCAAAAATTACATCTCTACTCACAGAAAATCCTTTATTGGTTGGATTGTACAATCTATATCCTTTTTGGTTTTGATCATAACCAATGAATACACACTTCTCTGCCTTGGGATCCAATTTCCCTCTTACTTGAGAAGGAATGTGAGCATAGGCTAAGCATCCAAAGATTTTACAATGCTCTAGACTAGGTCTTCTTCCATTCCACACTTCATATGGAGTGGTTCCATCTAGTGACTTAGATGGAAGTCTATTTATGAGATATGTGGCTGTAGACACAGCCTCTGCCCATAGGTAGTTTGGCAATCCCTTTTCGTTGAGCATGGACCTTGCAGCTTCGACAATAGCTCTGTTCCTCCTCTCTGCTACACCATTGAGTTCGGGTGTATACCTTGTAGTGACTTCCCTTTTAATGCCTCTTTCATGCAAGAAGGCATCAAATTCAGAAGAGAAGTATTCTCCTCCACCATCTAATCTGAGTCGTTTCAAAGTCCTACCTGTTTGGTTTTTAACAAGAGCAATATACTTCTTAAAGCAATTAAACACTTCATCCTTGTGCTTCATGAAAAATAGAATGGTCCACCTGCTACAATCATCTATGAAAGACACATAATATCTTGAACCTCATATAGATGGCTCCTTACTTGGACCCCACACATCCGTGTGCACTAGATCCAAAGGATTTTGATACATATATCCTTTCTTATTGAAAGGTTGTCTATGAGCCTTGCCGGGTTGACAAGCTTCACACTTATAAATCATGTGTTGCCTTGTGATATTAGGCAAACCAAGTACACTTTGGTCCCTGCAAATTTGTTTGAGTGTCCTCTCACCAATGTGAGCAAGCCTTTTGTGCCATATCTCCAACTCTGTTAGAGTTTGAGATCCATAGCTAAACAAAGCTATGTTCTTTGTATCTTCCACTTCAAAAGTGAAAATCCTTCTTGTCTTTTCTCCTTTTGCAATCCTTCTAAAGCCTTGCCTTGGGTCTTCAACATATGCTCCAAATTGGTTGAATCTAACCTGCAATCCTTTTTCAACAATCTGTCCAACACTTATTAATTTTTTGGTAATTGTAGGGACATACAAGACTTTGCTTAAGAGGTTCATATTCCCATCTGATGTCTTCACATTACCTATCTTCTCCACTGAGTGCTTTGTATCATCTCCTGTTTGCACTTCATGCTTGTTATGAGGATCTTCCAAATCAGAAAGTAAAGCCACATTTCCTGCTACATGGTTTGAGCATCCTAAATCAATGTAAAATATGTGATCATCATCCTTACCCTTCTTCACTGATAGATTCATAATCAATAATGAATCTTCTTGACTTTGGTCCTCTGCATAGTTATTGTAGTCTCTCCTTCCTCTATGGCCACTTTGATAGTTGTTGTTGTTGTAATTGTTGTTGTAGTAGTTGTTGTTCTAGCCTCCATTGTACCTGCCTCTATTTGATCCATAGCCACCTCTATTGAATCCTCTTCCTCTTGAGTTCCTCGGGTTCTTGAAACATTCTTCAGTAGTATGATTAGATAAGCCACATATATTGCAAGGTTGAGATGATTGGAATCTCCCCCTGCCTTGCTTTCCACCTCTGCCTCTTCCTCTAGCTCTTCCTCTACCTGCAAAGTTTGCTTGGAAAGAGCTACCTTCATCTTCATTCTTCCTATTCTTTGACTTGTCCTTCACCTTAGCTTTATCGGAATATAAGGCAGAAGTTTGATTACCTCTTGAGGACTCACCACCTTTGCTAATCTTTGCTTCATGAGTGAAGAGTTCGCCCATGAGTGTGTTGAGGTCGGGTACATGCATATCCATGTATAAATCCATGACTGTTGTGAATGACTCCCACTTGTCGTCTGCTTTTTGATTCCATTCATGATTTGTCTAATGATTTGCTCCTCTTCAATTACCTCTCCAATGCTTCCAAGTTGGTCGGAAATCTCCTTCATCTTTGTGACATAATCAGTCACATTTTGCTTCGGGCTTTTCTTCATTGTTGTGAACTCCATCCACAATTGGTTCTTCCTTGCTCGAGTGTTGGAAGAGAAGAAAGAAGCAAGTGCATTCCAGGTCTCTCTTGATGTCTTGCATCCCTTGACATGAGGTAAAAGAAAATCAGGGATTGAGTTTAGAATATAGGACCTTGCAAGTGCATCCTTCGAACACCAATTCGAAAGTCCTTCCACTTCTTCATGTGATGGTTGCCCTTTGTTCCTCATGGTTGGCATTGCTTCATCTCCGGATATGAATCCATATAGATTCCTCCCTTGAAGGTAAGCCTCCATCCTTAGAGACCATGCCGGGTAGTTGTTTTGATCCAATTTGCCAATTGTTGATGGAAATCCATCTCCCATGTTGCTTGACTATGCTCTATTACCACTATGAAGAGAGATGGTGGATGCAATCCAAAGATGCGTAGGTGCCGCTACAACCAGCTTCACACCAGCCAACTGATACTTCAGAGTTGATTAGTAGACCCTTTGAGCTTCCTAAATCCACCAAAATATCAGCCAAGTACTTTGGAACATGTATCCCAAAAGTTTAAGTGAAGACAGACAAGTTGCGAAATGACTAGCTCCCAAAACTTGCTATTTTTGGACATACACCTGCTATAAAAAATGAACAGTGCTCTCAACCTGGTAGGAATTTGAAAAATTCCTTTTGGGCATAGCAAATAGACTTAGGAAGCTTCCCAATCCAAGTTAAAACACTTCAAATGATGGACTGAGCACTGAGAACAAATTTTTACAAAGTCTGAAACATGCCCGCCATTCTTGGGGCTCTGCAGAGATAGACCAGTGAGCAGTAAATTGCAAATATCTTCAAAACGGTTAATCCAATGACCATGAAAATTTACAAGTAGAAACTAGACAGTATGAGCTATTAAACGCATGTTAAATCACTGAAAAAGGTTCCGTACAACTCGAGATATGAGCTTCTGAAGGTACTTCTCTGAGTGAGTATAGCAGAGAACAAAACAGAGAAGTAGATAATGACAAATGTATAGATTCACATACCATTACAACCACATTGGCAATGAATATTTGCATAATGGGAGTAGAATGATAGAGCTATGGAGTAAGCTCTTCAATCTCTACAAAATGACATGAAGTGGTCACGTACAAGGCTTGCTAATCGCCTCTTCGTTATTGCTCCTTTTATAGCTATTCTTTGAGGGAGTTTTGAATTCGAATTCGAATGACTCCACCTAAAAGTGATCCCCAAAGTTAGGAGAGATTCCCGCAGCTCAAAAATTTGTGGTTTTAGGTAGTTAGAGCCACGAATTTGCTTTTACATCATGGATGAGGTAAGCCATCTTTTTCCTTTTTCTTTTTCCAATTACAAGAGATAAAAAAGAACTCTTTTACAAGAGGTGTTCACATGACTACTCATGTGACTTACAAATGAGGATGATATCAAGCATATCAAGCATGTAGGCTTGGGTAAAATGCACCAATAGCCCACGACATAAAATGCTAGTAGCAATAATAACATTGTCATTTGACAGATCATGAAGTGTACATCTGTCATCAACAAATTTCACAACCAAGGCAATCTTGGCTAATGCAGAAACTGATAACAAATTCTTCGTGATCCCTGGCACAAATAAAGCATCTAACAAGGTGAAAGAACTACCATCAGCAGTAGTGAGAATGATCTTACCAACTCCCATAACAGGATAAGAGGAGTTGTTGGCGCATGTGACAGTATTCCGTGTAGGGGCAGGCTCGAGTGAAGAGAAGAAACTGCACTGCGAGGTAATATGTTTGGTTGCCCCACTATCAAAGTATCAAACATCTGAGTCCACTGCAGACATGCACTGCTCATGAGAAGATGGGTCAAAACTGCAAACAGTAGTAAATGCCCATTCTTCTTCCTGCACAAGATTAGCAGACTCTATTTTTGGTGTAGAGGATTCTGCAACAACCATTCCAGCCTCCTTTTTCTTTGCCTCTTTTGCAGCGAGTTTTGGACAGTTCTTTATGATATGATCATTCCCTTTTCAGTACTTGCAAAACAATTTCTGCTTTTCTGATTTCTTCTCATCTTTATCCTGGTTCTTCGAATGTGCAGCATTTGCAGATTTCTGCTTACTAGTAGAAGAGCTCCATTTTCCTTTGCCCTTCTGACTAGCCAGGAAAGCTTGATTTGCAACATGCATAATGGACCTATTCTGCCTGGAATGATCTTCCTGTAACAGAACAAAGACTAACTATTCAAATGACAAGGCATTTGGATTACCTTTCATCATCAATCGAAGAGTAGAAGAAAAACTTTGATATGAATCTCGAAGACCGTTTAGAATGGTCTGCACAAGTGAGCTATCTGGTATAACCTCATTAGCAGAAATCAATTGTTCCTTCAAGTCTTTGATCTTTGCTAGAAAACTGTCCACAGAATCACCTTCATTCATGTGCTCACTCTCCAACTGTTTTCGGAGGTAAGCAACACAAGCCTCATTCCTAGCCTAGTACAACGTGGTGAGTGTATCCCAAGCATCCTTTGCTATTTTTCAAGAGTGAATGTGAGGAATAATAGCACGTTTGACAGACAAAGCTATCAATGCATGTGCTTGAGCATCTCTGCCATCCCAATAAATTTTCTCAGCAGTAGGTGCAACAGAAACAGCAGCACGAACAGGAATCTGCATAATATCATCTTTGACACAATCTCCATCAGCTTCAGCACTTGTATTCGCAGTACCTGTAGTCGTAGGTGTAACAGGACGTCTTTCAACACCCTGCACAATGTTCCACAGTCCTTTTGCAACCAATACATGTCGCATCATATAAGCCCATAATGGGTAGTTGGTACCATCCAACTTATCCTCAACAGCCAATATACAGAATACATCACTGCTTTCAGCCATGGCCGGTGACTAAAATACCTTGATGCAGAAAATTGATTGTATCTCAAAAAGTTGAACGGAACTACCCAGACGAGTTTTGCTAAACCTGTAGCAGACTTCGAGACGCTTATACTGGCGAATCAAAATAGGTATATACCTTTGGCACAAAAAGATGAAATAGCCTGCACAAGTGTTGCGATAGTGCGTTCGGAGGCCGAAACGAGCTCAGATCGCGATTTCAGCACACAAAGCGAAGCCGTTTTGATCTCTGAAACACCCTGAGTATGCTCACCAAATTTCGTGCGAATTTGAGACTACAACCGGAGGAGTGTTGACAACACCCTAGATGAAGTGGCGACCTGCTCTAATACCAATTGTTGGAAGTAGATGTCTATGGAAGCACACAAACAGCACAAGGAAGAAGAAGAAGCTTGGAGCACAACACACGAGACTGAATGTATTACTAGAGAATGTACAAAGATAAGAAGCCCATTAGGGCAATAGGCATATATACAAGCCGGGGGAAAAAACCTCCTAAAGAGGGAAAAAAGTGCCCCCGCGGTCCTAGAGTGTTCACACACATCACTACCTAAATATATCAACAGCTTCAAACAATTAGGTCAAAAGAGATAACTTTGCAACTAGCTTGTGACCAAAAACTTGTTATTTTGGTCTTTACACCTGTTGGATATTTAACTCAGTGCTCACAATACAATAGCAACTAGGAAAATTCCTTTTGGGGCTATCTAATTAGCTTAAAGAGCTAATGATTCCAAATGGAATCCATAAAATAATGAACCATACACTGAGCAATCAACTTAGCAAGTAGAAGCTTACCTCGCTTTTTTAGGGACTATCTAGAGAATGACTAGTGACCACTTCGACCCTGATTTCTCCCAATTTGCTAAATCAAATTGCTTCAACTTTTGGTATCTTGTATCAGACTTTGCGCTGGTTCCAACAAGCCATAGAACATGACAAATGGATAACAACTCACTACGATATGGTCATCACAAGTACATTGTTCTGAGTAGACATAGCAAAGAGATGAACAGAGAAGATCAATGATGTAATGTATTATGAAACAATGTTATACATGATGATTGGCATAAATATGATGCCCAATGATGGTGAGAAGGGTTCTCTACGGTGTAAGCAACTCAATCTCTACAAATTATCAACATTAAGCTCAGTAATGGGGCTCTGATCACCACGAGATTACATTGCTCTTTTTATAAGATTTTTCTTTGAAAATTGAATTTGAATTCAAATGAGGCTCCACCTAAAAGTGTCTCCTCTAATCTAGGAGATATTCTTTCATCAAAACTTCTAACATAATATTCTCCTGACTCCACGAGTTGATTGGCTTTACATGATTCTTAATGATCTAACCATTTACACATGGTAAATGATCAAAAGTTACAAGCAATGACTCCTATGCTTCATCAAGTTGTTGTACATTGTTCCTTCCATGCCTAGCCAAGTGTGGTGCCTTGCACATTTGCTCCAACAGATATTGCACTCTTTATTAAGAGGAGTGAAGTAGAAATCATATACCTTTGTGTATATGTAGATGATATTATACTCATAGGCAATGATGCTTAAGGCATGAGAAGGGTAAAACTACAAATGAAGGAAGTATTCAAGATCAGTGACCTAGGGCAACCCACGTACTTCTTAGGGTTGGAAGTTGTTAACTCAAAAAAGGGTATGTATGTCACTCAAAGAAAAATACATCAAGGATATGCTTACCAAGTTCAAGATGAAGAATTCCAAGGTTTCAGGTACACCCATGGAAATGAATTTGAGGATAAGTGATCATGAAGGAGATGGAATCAAAGACATAACAAGCTATTGGAGTTTAATCGATAGGTTGAATTATGCCACATTGACTAGAGTAGACATTTGCTATAGTGTAAGTGAACTGAGGCAATTTATGCATACTCCTAGGAAACCTTACATGGAAGCATCCAAGAGGATACTCAAATATTTGAAGGATACCATCAATGAAGGTCTATATTATCCATATACATCTAATATAGACATGAAACTCTTCTCTTATGTAGATTAGGTAGGTTCTAAATATGATAGGAGAAGTACTTCAAGATATCTCACTTTTGTAGATACAAAGCTATTTCATGGTCTTCAAAGAAGCAACCTACTCTTGCACTCTCATCAACTAAGCTTGAATATAGAGGATTAGCCAATGCAACTTAGGAAATTTTGTGGACCAAGACCTTGTACTTAGATTTAGGTCTCAAGTTCTCTACTCCTCACATTTTTTGAGATAATGTAAGCTCACTTCATCTTGTAGCTAATTCAATCTATCATGCTAGAACCAAACATATAGAGGTCCACTATCACTATATCATGGAAAATATCACAAGTAAGAAGATTGAAGTATCATATATATCTACTCAACAACAAGGTGTAGATATGATGACTAAGGCATTGGATGGAGTAAAGTTAAACACATTCAAAGCTATGATTGGATATTTGAAAATATTGAAGGAGTGAAGATTCAAGCATCTTAGGATTGAGGGGGAGCTATCCGTACATGAAGCAAGCCTAGATTCTTGATGAATGCTTGGATTATGAGAAATAAACATACATCCATTGCAAATGTATGCTTTGAAGTCTCAAAGGTTAAATACTTATTTTCTATCTGAGTCAAAGATAAAGGTGATGAATGGAGAGAATCTCATGATCTAGTGGGAGCCAAAAGCACCAAAAATTATTTTTGAGTTCAGATCTTAAATCATTCTCTAGGAGTTAGGAATACTTTTACATGGATTTCTTATAGTCACCAACTCAAAGAGGTATATAGAACTACTAGAATTCGATTCATGGGATATAAAAAGCTTAGATCTGATCATGGAAGTCTTATTGAGTGGATTTTGTACTACCTTAAAGTTAGAGAATTCCTCCATACTTCCTTTGTATCATATGTCCATAATCAATACATTTTATACTTCATTTCTATTGATTTGTAAATCTCTATTGTCTATTATAGAATATTGAGTAGCTCTCTCAAGGTCTCTAAGTCAGTCCTCTATGTGTGAATACTCATTATCCAATCCACTGATTGGACCACTTATCTAGGACTATAGTAAGCATACATACAAAGTATCATAATCATTAGAAAAATGCATTCTTTATATCTAGTTCACTCAAAGTCCATCCTTTTAAAGCTGCAATAGCAATGATTGTCCTTATAGTTGACATCTTAGCTACAGGACTGGATGTCTCATCATTAACTATGCCATAAGTTTGGGCATAGCCTTGTTGGGAAAGATGGATGGATGATCCAAGAGACTGAGTAGGTACTGCTAAACCTGCTTTGTACGAGCCCTCTTTTGCTTCAGACTTGATTAGTAGACTTCCTTAGCTTTGCAATGACATCAAAAAATGGCCTATGTCCTTTGGAAATGATGTGTGCAATGATTGAATCAAAACAGATAACTTTGAAAGTCACAAACTCAAGAAAACCTCCTATTTTGGTCTTGACACCTGCTGGATGTTTTGCTCAGTGTGACCAGCACAGTAGCAGTTGATAAAATTCCTTCTAGGGGTATTTAATTAGCTTAGTAAGCTACCATTTGCAAGTGGAATCATGTAAAAAAATAAACTATGCTAAGAGAAATCGATTTAGCAAGATTAGCTAAACCCCCGATTTTTTAGGACTGTAGTAGAAATAGACCAGTGAGCACCTCGATGCAGATTTCTCTGAATTGGCTTATTAGAATGTCTTCAAATTTTGATAGCATGAGTAGGCGTCAAGCTGAATTCAACAAGCTTTGAATCACTGAATTTGGTGGAGTACTGACCGAGATATGCCCTTGACAAGTTGACAGACTTTTGAGTAGACTAGCAGAGAACACAGAGATGAATGATGTAAATGTATATATAAATTAACACTTGTGTACAATCCCATTGGCATGAATAACATTGCATAATGGTGTAGAGAGGTGTAGGCTATGGTATAGACCTCACACACACTCAATTACAGTAGAATGAGGTTCGGGAGTGAAATGATCTACCTGCGACTTTTTCATATCCATTTTTATAGGAAATTACTAAAAAATTTGAATTCAAATTCAAACTTTTGGCTCCCTATGATCAAGCTCCTAAATTCTTGGAGATATTCTCTCAATCAAGTGAGTTACTTTTTCCACTAATCACTTAGGTAGGTGATTACAAAAGATTCTAAGTCAGTTTGACTTTTACAATGAGATAAAGTGGTAATTAACCACTAGCATATGTTCCTATGATTCTTCATGTATGTAGAGTCTTCATGATATCTTCCAAGCCAAATGTGTAGGCTTGTGATTTACACCAACAAGCCTTTCACCCACCACTCTAGCTTTGTATCTGGCTATATTTCCATCTACAAACTTCTTCACTTTATAAACCCATATATTTCCAATTGCCTTCTTACCATTTGATTTAGGAACAAGTTCCCAAGTCGTGTTCTCCTCTAGTGCATTGAATTCTTCCCTCATTGCTTCTTCCCATTGCTTCTTACCTTTTGCTTCATCATAGTTTTGTGATTCTTCGTCATCTTTGATGATATATGCATAGTGTTGCTCTAGCACAATTGTGAGAACCACGTTAAGAAGCTTCACCTCCTTAATTGTCAATCCGCGGAAGAGATAGAAGTGATATGAAGATCGTGAATGTGAGATGATGTGAGAGTGAAGGTGAGAAGCACCAAGATGCACACACACATACACACACACAATGAAGAGACAAGCAAGACACCATGGAAGGTGGGAAATTAGCTCTATTACTCAAGAACACTATTACAAGCTCAAAAGAACTCTAACCTCAAACAAGCTAACACTAACCAACCTCAAAAATGAGCTCTCTAGCTCTTTTTATAGTTTCTAGACTAGTTTTGACCGGTTTCACATCTAGTGACCAGCATAGTTAAAAATTAGGTCCTAGATGCTATTTGAAAGGGTAAACGGTATCTAAAAATAACGAAAATTGGTACGCGCATTCTACCTAAGCTCCTCAAGCTCGAGGACTCCTCGGCTTGCACAAAATGGAGCTATGGATTACAAAATGGGGTTTTCTATGTTACATATGTTACAATAGTGATAAAAATCACTGTTGGAGGTTTTTGGAAAGTATTTGAAAACATAATTCTTTGAAAAACGATTCGACTGGCTCACTGCTCCGTCGTTACATGCTTCCGTGTCGTCTGTGCCTCTGGCTGCTTCCAACACCCCCCTCCCTCTCGCTTCTGTCGTCCCTGACAGAACCTTGCTGTGGGGTCTGCCGGATATAGTTCTGTAGGAGGTCTTGAGCGAGGGTGTGCTCGGAGATACGAATACCTCGGGCCAGGTCTGCCTCGAGTTTCTCCCAGTCTATTGGTTGCGGTTCTTCTGGTGGTGGGAGCTGATAGTGTGTGGAATAGACCATTCGTTCACAGGCAAATAATTGTAATAAATGTGTAGGCCTGCTTATGAATACCTCTGAATGGTATTCCCAGAAGCCGGTTGTGAACATCTCTTCGAACGTCTGCTTGTAGCACGCCGGTAGGTACTTTATTCTGCAGTGCCAGGCATAACACACCCGTAGCGATGGCGTTGTACTCATATCATATACCAGATCAAAATTGCCATGCTCAAAGCCCAGGGTGTTGACATGTGGTGCCTTGACGCGTCAGAAGACTTTAAAAATCATTTGCATCATGTCAAAGATTTTGACAGTCATGTGCACCGCTATATCATCCATATGCTTTAATCTAGGGAGCCAGTGGCGAATTGTAGCCATCATGTAGCCAACAGTTGGTAACTCAATGGGTTGCTTAAAATAGGGGTAATTCAACCAGTCTTGGCACTGCTTATTGTTTTGTACCTTAATAGCAAAGGCAGTCCAGGAGCGGCGTCATGGCATTGGTCCCCAACATGGGTTGTACTTCAAATGCAAGGGTGCCTTTACCCATGTACTCATCATCTCTGGATACTGCTGTAGTAAATCTTTTCGCCACTTTGGTTGATAGATCCTTCCTTTCTGTACATCTGGTGGTACATCAGCCACCTCGAATTGAGTTGCATGCAATGGTTTTTTACCTGTCTCTTTCTCAATGGCTAACTGGTATTCGGCCATTAACATGAAATACGGTTTATACTGTAGCTCATGCCCAGATATGTATCGTCGCGGGGCCAAATGAGCAAAGAATGGAGACTGTAATATTCTTTCTTCTATCATCGCCATGGCGTGTAATTGTGCCTCTACTCTAGCTGAGTGCGTTGTTCCAAGTTCCTCAATAGTTTTCATCCACGCGGGGGTCGGAAGTTCGTACGTCATCTGACCTTCGGCCGTGACGCGTCCGCCTGGGATGGGTTGTGGCTCGTATGCTTCTTCAAACGTTTCCTCCACCGGGATGGTGACCGTTTCTTCCTCAGCTGGAAGCTCAGGTGGGGAATCTGGCCTGGGTGGCGCTTCATATACTTCAATCCTTGATTCAAGGGTCGATACTTGGGCCCGTAATGAGTTGAGTTCCTCTAGGAGGTCAGGAGAGGGGTCCACAGGTGCTGGTATGTCTTGGTGTGCCGGTTCTCGTAACTGGAGTAATTTGTGATCTTCTTTGAGTTTTTGTAACTCCTCGTTCATGCGGTCATATTCATCTAGTAATCTTACATGATCGTCTAGCAGCATTTTCATCGAGTCTGAAGGAATGGCTTTGAACCTGCTAGGACTGAGTGGTTGGTCTGGGTGGTCGAGCGCTGCTTCTAAGTTTTCTCGGTTCTGATCCTGTAAGCGCTGGTTTTCTTCCTTGGCGGCTGCTAGGTGTCTTCGTAGTAAGCCCATGTTGCATGTTAGCGTTGCATTGCGGACTGTCTGGGCTCTTAATAAGTTATCCAAGTCAGCAGTTGCTTCCTTGGTCTTTTCTTCGCTTTCTAGTTCCAATTTGTGATAAGCCTCGCGTAATTCCTGGTAGCGGGTGTTCGGAGAGGCATTCTCAATAGACAATAAATTAAGCTGCGACTGTAAGTCATTGGTTGTCCTCTGCAGCTGCTAGTAATTATCGCCAAGAGATGTGAACTCATCTCTGACTCGCGTCATACACATGAACATCTGTCCGAATGCATTATCTACAGTGGGTGATAGTATTAATGGGGTGCTAAATGAAGATGCAGTTGGTGTAGATGCAACGGGAATGGGGAATGGGGGTGGGAAGGTGGATGATGTAGTGATTGTTGAAAATTGGGATGTGCCTAAAAAAGTTTGTGCCGTTAGTGAAGTGAGTGATGTTGCAGTGGGTGGTGAGATATCCATGTTAGTGGACGTATCTAGTGCGGTGACCGTGAATATGGGTGTGATCGTGGGTGCTCGTGCTGGTGTAAATACGGAATTTACAAAGGTTGACGGGTAATTTACAGGGGGGCTGGCTGGAGCAGCTTGGTGGAAAGGGGAAAGAGGGGTTACAATGGGTCGGGGAGGTGAGACGGGGGAGAAGGTTAAGGGTGGGGGGAATGGGAAAAGGGGTCTTGGAGTTGTGGGGAAAGATGGAAAAGATTGATGAAGGAATGGGTTGGATAGAAAGGTGGGTGTGGGAGGGGGTAGACTAGGGATAATGGGCGCGGGAATTGTGGGGTGAGTGGTCGTAAAGACGATTTCTGCTATGCCACCGACGAATGAAGATGTTGGTCTGGGGGAAGGAGGGTGAAGAGGGGAGGCTGGAGGGACGGGCGGTGAGAGAGGAGCGGATGGGGTGGTCGGTACTTCAGTGACTACTGAGGTTTGTACAGCTGTAGCACGGGGTGGGGAATCTACAAAGATGGTTTCTACTGCCGACGAACTTTCGGGGATAAGGCATGCCTCCCTGGCTTGTTCAGAAGACTGTGCTCCTGTTGGTACACGAATGTATTCGCCGGGCTTTGAAAGTAGTCGTACTCTGCGGGGGTCAAACTGTGGTAGTGGCTTTCTTTGCAAGTACCTGAGTGCTTCGTTGGAGCCTACTGATTTGACTAACTCTCTGAATCCTTTGATGTATGCGTCTTCGAATCCACCTGTGACAAGTTCTTGTTCTATTATTGTTTGACTCTCTTCCTCTATCAGCTTTTTGCGTGCCCAAACTTTTTCCATAGTTCTATACAGCTTCTTGATAGCTAGTGTGTAAGCTGCTGCTTCGTAAGTTTCATCTTCATGGGTACTTGTATCACCATGTGTGTCTGTTTGTTGGCCTTGACCGTCTGTCTGTTCGTGCTCTTGGGATTCCTGAGTTCCCTGGCTAGCTTTGTCGTTTCCTTCGTCGTCATCGGTTGCTGTTCTTTCGTCATCAGAGCTGGACACGATCTGTCCTTGTGGCTGATCCCTAGGTGTGGTGGGGTAGCTAGGCCTTTCAAATTCTTGAGAAAACAATTGTCCTTCTGAAAACTGGAACTCATTGGAGAATGCATCGGGCATCTCAAAATCAAAAGTTTGGTCCAGTGGCTCTGCTTGTCCTGGTTCTAAATGGGGTATTGGAAAAGAGAAAGCTTCCGCACCAATAGTGGTGGGAAGTTCAGCTGCTGTGGTGATAGGTTCTGTGGTTGTGGCTGCTTGGGGTGCAACAGTACTGGTGGTGCCCTCCGGCGTAACTGGTCTTGATAACCGTATACGAATTAGTGGTACCGTGGGAGTGGTTGCTATTGGTGACTGCTCTGGAGATGGTTGTGGTGAGGGTGATTCTGGGACTTGTAGGCACGGGATAGTACCTCTCATCCGCTTTCCGACTCTGCCTTTGCTAGACTTTCTAGCCTTCCTAGTGGTGCCTTTAAATGCTTTCAGTTCCTCACTGGTCATGGCACGCTCAAGTGGTAAGTCATACGCCAAGCACATATATATGATCCTGGTGAGGGCGTAGCATCCATTGATTACCTTCTTTCGCTCCCACCTATGTTGTGCCAAATAGAGCTGATCAATTATCCAGCTGGCTAGATCAACCGTTTGAGGTCCAGTACATGCTAAGTATAATCCAAACCAGATTCTCTTGTGAGGCATGGTAAAACGATCCTGAGCTGGGAAAGCAAAGTGCTGCATACATATCCGTAATGGCTTGGAAAGCTCAGGTGTTATAGCAGAAATATCCTCCCACTTAGTTACGTCACCACGTTTCATCTGCTCTGGGACTAGCCGTTCTCTCTCCGTCGGAGTGTGTGTTCCATGTATTTTCAGAGCTGCGCGAATTAAATCTTTAGACAAATAAAACCTTCTGAATGGAGGATCATTTACCAAGGATGGTAACATGAATGTGCCAGGTAGATCCTTGTTCTCTGAAGCCGTTAAGGTGGTTACCAAGTAAAAACTTCTGTAAAAATCAGGTTTAGACAGAGGGTCACTAAAATATTCTGTAAATCCCGCTCGTGCCCAAACGTGCGTTAGATCTTGTGTATTCTGTAGTCCTTCAAATTCTCTTGACAAGAACTCGTACTTGGTCCATGTGCGAAGATCAAATGCCAAATTGGCCTCAAATATGAAATCAGCGTCTGCTAATGGTCCGGCTAGGCCTTGAAACCAATGAGAATTATGATGAATCTTCTCGGTATATCCTCTGGGAGGATCATCGATTGGCATGGGTCCTGGAAAACCTTGAAACTCTGGTGGTTGCATCGTAGGATAAGATTCCGCTAGTAATTCTCCAATAGTGGCCATCGGTGCACTAGGGCCAGCTTCTGAGGGTCCTGCTTCGGTTTGCATGATGACGGACGAGCTAATGGAAAAGATCTGCTACAAAAGATTAGCACATTAGTATGGAAATTAATTATGATCCCATTAAGGTGAGACCGCAATCCTTTTCCATAACCAATGTGTAACCCGTGTAGCCAAGTGTCATGAAGTGATTGATGCAATGATCTTTTTGCAGAGCTAATGCAGGTCTCTAGACACCTACATGGTTCAGATTATGCCTACAATTCTTGATGAGCTTTTATTATGCATGACGTGGGGTTTGGGTGTATGAATTTATACAAGGTTTGGTTGAGGGTGAATTATTTCAAGGGTGGAGTTTAAACGGGGTGGGAGAATTGTTAGATAAGGGGGTACAAGAAGACGTCTGGATACGTTTCGGTATCCATTTCCTAAGAGTCTTTGAGTGGGTGGTGTGTTTCTACTGAGGGACAAAAAGCGGTATCGGGTTTGGTGGTATTTAAGGATGAAAAGATTTCGGAGGGGTATATATTACATGGCTAGAGAGTTGGGCTATAAGTCATTGTTTGGGTACCCAAATCTGCGTGGGTGTGGGTCGATTGATAAGATACTTCTTGGCGATCCAAATCTACCGAGTATTTGTACTTGTAGAAGAAGATCAAGGGGACTTTGGATGCTGACTCTACTTCTGTTGAAACTTTGTCCTCTTATCGTCTGCAGTGTTTCTGATAGCCTATGGTTGCTGTCCTTTTGGCACCCATTTTTGTTTCGTGCCACTTGTTCTGTGATGTTGATACTGCTGCTTTCCTTGCCTTGTCTGGTGATGTCGTCGGTCTGGGGTCCTCTGTTGTGGTTGACTCGTTCGTGGTTGGGTTTGAGAGGTCCATTGGACGCTCTGCTTTGGAAAAGAAGGGAGATCCAACACTTGCGTGACCTGCCCATTAGGAAGTGATTCGTTATTTATCTTTAATCTAGGCCAGTCCGCAGCAAGTTTGGAAGGATGAGCACCGCAGGGTGTTGTGCTCATTTGGCCGCTGATGCAACCCACCTGACCGCTGATTGTGTCAATCTGCCCTAGCGGTTGGGTAGCTGCCCCTTCTAGTTTGCAGGAAGCCCCATGGAAGATCTCCTGTCGTCCTTCTGATTGACAATTGTCCCTAGCCAAGCCCGAGTGGGTTGGTGTAGACGTAACGTGACTGGTCTGACCCAAGATCTTCCGGTCTTCCGTCGCATGCGTTTCATAGGGTCTAGGGTTACAAACCTCAATCGGAATGCCGTTAGGGAAGTCAAGCAGTATCACTCGCTTCTGTTCTAAGGTTCCAATCTGTAAGGAGCCTTGTCTAAGATTTAGGTCCACTGAGTGATCGTATAGCCAATCTTGGCCAAGGATTAGGGGTTCTATCAGGTCGTCATCATGGCACACTAGTAGCTTCGCTGTCATGGTCACATCCTTAATGAGGATAGGAATGTCCACCTCACCCATGCAAGGGGTTTCCATGCCTCCTAGCCCTATGAGGTATGCCTCAATTGGCCGCATTTCTATTCCTGAATCCTTATAGTGGGACCATCTAATCGCATCAGTCGCAGCACCTGAGTCAATTAAAGCCCTGAGCTCTTGGCAAGGGTTGCCGTGCTCTAGCCTGACTGTAATGAATGGTCTCCTGTCCACTATACTAGGATGAGTGGTTGACTTTACTTGACACATGGCCATGGGATATCTGGGTGTAGTTTCCAGATGGTTATAATGTTCTCTCCCTAGTCCTTGTCTTCTTAACTTCATGCGTTTAATGCGTTCTATTGCTTCTGCCTGAGCTTCCGCTCGTATTCTATTTTCTTCCTCCTTACGCTTCTTTGCCAACGTGAGTCGTCTAAGCATATCCTCAGTAAGAGGTTCCTGATATAATTTGACTCTACAGCCACTAATGTAATTAGGCATTATATCTCCTTCTAAAGTGGCTAACTGTACTGCTCCACTTGTTGAGAGTCTGTTAATGATCATAGGTCCATAACCTCGCTTTTCTAACTTACGTGCGTGCTGTTTCAGCGTATATACTAGAACTAAATCTCCTTCTTTTAGGCCTTTATCTTTCACATGTGCATCAAAATATGCTTTTTGTCGCTTCTTGGTTGCGTATATGCCTGCTGCTGCCTTTAGCCTAGTTTCTCCTAATCGTTCCAAGTCCATTATTCTCGCTGATAATTCATGGCCGGTCCACTGATGTTCTTCTGCAACCTTAAGGGTCGGTATCAAGAAGTCCAAAGGAAGCACAACATTCTGACCAAAAACCATCTGAAAGGGAGTTGCATTGAGTACGGTCTTGTAGGCCACTCGATATGCCCAAACAGCGTGGTGTAACTGTTTGTCCCAATCTGAATGTTTGTTGTTCACGAGTTTCGTCAGTACGTTACAAAGGATCTTATTAGTGCTTTCAGCCTGACCATTGGCCTGAGGATGATATGGTGCGGATTTCTTGTGAATCACCATAAAATCCTGTAACAAATATTCAATGACTTGGTTTAGAAAGTGAGTGCCTCGATCGCTCACTAACTCTATAGGCAATCCATATCTTGTAAAGACATTCTCAAATAAGAATTTTGCAGTTGTGTGTGCATCATTCTTTTTTGTGGCTTTTGCCTCTACCCATTTCGTAAGATAATCTGTGGCAACAATAATGTATTCAGCATGTGTACCTTTTGCAGGGGGGTTAATGGGTCCTACAAAGTCTATACCCCACTTTGAAAATGCACGTCCGCCCATCATGGGTTTCAATGGCATTTCATCTTGCGAGTAGGAAACTGAGTTCTTTGGCACACATCACATCTCTTGACATAGGTATGAGCATCCATGTGAAGAGTGGGCCATCATAATCCTGCAAAGAGGATGGCTTTGATTATCCTATCGGGTCCAAAATGACCTCCTGCAACACCTTGGTGTGCAGTCTCTAGTATGCTCAGATAATCGCTCTCATGAACACATTGTCTTAGATATCCATCTCGTCCTCTTTTGTATAGGTTATCGCCAATAAGTGAATAGTCGTGAGCTTCCTGCTCTAGACTACGTTGTCGAGCTAAGGTCATGCCTTGAGGGAATGTGTTCGTCCTCAAGTATGTCACTAATTGTTCACTCCAGTCTGGTGTGAGAGACACATGATATAATGTAGCATGCTCTACAGGTGGTCTTTCACAACAAACATTGCATTCCTTACACAACCTATAGACATCTGCTTCCATCGTAGGCCAATATAATCCTAGTCTATGCAGAGTCTGTAATGTTCGATGTTTTGAATGATGTTGCTTTAATGCACCTATGTGTGCTAATTGCAACCAATTCGCATGTTCTGATTCATCTACACAACAAGCAAGAATCTTTTGATTATCCTGTTTATATATGCTTCCTGCCATTATTTGGTATCTCTGAGACTTGGTAATCTCTCCCTCTTTGATCTTTATCCTAGGATTCTTGGGTCCATATGTGAGAATAGGGACTATAGGCTTAGCCCATTCTGGTGCTATCTCAAGATTAAACAAGTATGCATCTGGTAGATCATCCGCTACTCCTTGAGGAGCTTCTCCTGAGGTTAATCTTGAAAGGTGGTCAGCTCTAAGATGTGTCTTTCCTTTCCTGACTAGACTTCAAAATCATACTCCATGAGTAATAGAAACCAACGTATCAGTCGTCCGGTGTTACATGGTTTGTTGACTAAATACAATAGGGCTTGATGATCTGTAAAGAACTTGAATTTGTTGGCCAACAAGTAGTGCCTAAACTTCTTTACTGTGTAGATCATCCCTAATCCTTCTCGTTCCGTCGTGGTGTAATTTCTTTCTGCTGCGTTCAATTGTCTACTAGCGTAAGCTATGGGGAGATCTATGTTACCTTCATTCGTGGGTTGTGCTAACACACATCCTATGGCGTAATTGGATGCATCCACATGTACATGGAATGGCTTACTCCAATCTAGGGTAGTCAATATAGGTGCTGAGCACAAGCGTCGTTTAAGTTCATTGAATGAATTTTCACATTCATTTGTCCATTCAAAATTGGTTAAAAGAGAGTACAAAGGCTTGGCTATGATTGCATACATGTGTATGAATCTCCTATAATAACCGCAATGGCCCATAAATGCTTGTACCTCTTTCACATTAGTTGTTCTAGGTAATTTTGCAATTACCTTCACCTTTTCTTCATCCGTAGAGATTCCATTTTTTGACACAATGTGTCCTAGAATTTTGCCTTGTCTGACCATGAAAACGCATTTTTCTGGGTTCAAACAAACCTGATATTCTCGACATTTGTCAAATATTTGTCTTAACTCTGGGATATGCGTCTGTCTTACATTTGAATGAGCACATAAGTCATCGACATAAACTTCCAAACTCTTGCGTAAGAATTCCTTAAAAACATGACACATGAGTCGCTGGAAAGTGGCGGGTGCATTTGTTAAGCCAAATGGCATCACACGAAATGCAAATATGCCCCATTCAGTGGCAAATGCCGTCTTGTGTTGATCTTCTGGAGCAATGGCTACTTGATTATAGCCTGAAAATCCATCAAGAAAGTTGTAAACTTCCTTGCCCGCAACTCTTTCCAATAGATGTTCTGTGATAGGAAAGGATAACTGTCTCTAATCGTGGCGGCATTAACTTTTTTAAGGTTAATACACACACGCAATTTTCCATTCTTCTTGGGCACAACCACAATGGGGGATACCCATTCGGTATGCTCAATTTCGTAAATGAATCCTGCTTCTATCAATCGATCTATCTCCTCTTTAATCTTCGCAGCGTAGTTATCATTGTACGTGTACGGTTTCTGTTTCGTAGGTTTTGCATCTAGAGTCATAGGGATTCTATGAGAACATATATCTGGATCTACTCCTTTCAAATCTTTGTAACTCCAAGCAAAAACATCTCTATATTCGCGCAATAGGGCAACGAGCTCTTCTTCTTCTTCAGTTGTCAAATCATGCCCTATGTATGTAGATTTTTCTTCTTCTCCTTCTATGGCTATGATTATTTTCTTGGTTTTCTCTCGGTTATCATATACTTGTCCATCATTCGCCTTTCTATTAGGCATTCGTACCATGATTCTTCTATCTTCGATTTCATATTTCTTGAAATTCTCGGGTACTTCAAACAAAGATTCTTCTTTTTCTGTCAGGGTGTCTTTCTTCTTTCTTTTCTTGCCTTCACTTTTAGTAGTCACTTGAGTGGCTAACCTCACCTCATTCGTAATTTCCTCGTGTCTCTGAGTGTGAGTCTCTACCTCGAAAAAATATTCTTCCTCTGATGCAAAGGGTGGGTCCATGATAATTGATTCTAAATCAAAATCGCTTGCATCCTCAAATGCATCAGTGTTAGGTTCACACTCTTCTAAAATCGCATCGCACATGATTGGCTCTATCGTGAAAACTGAAATGTCATAGCCATCCTTATCACAATGGGGTGTCCATTGTTCTTCATTGATGGCTACATCCATGGTTGCTAGGATTTCTGCCCAACCATGGGGTTCAAACTCTTTGTCTCGAAATACTATAAGTGCATAGGCTGGGTCCTGAAGGGTTCGTGGATGTTGTTCTGCACCTAAGGTCCTGGCTTCTAACCTTTCTTCCTCTTGTTTGGCTACTTTACACATCCATAAATGAGTATCCTCATGCAACCAAGAAGGATCTGATTCTAATGAGTGCACGGATTCCGTCTCTACTGGTGTCTTATGGATGGTATTCCATTGTATTGGGGGTACGTCTCTATGTGAATAGTCTTTAAGATTGACTTTGGTAGTCACTCCTAAATGTTGCATGTACAAAGAATTAGTTCCCCAATCTTGTACAATTTGCAACTGACGCATGAATGGTCGTCCCAATATCATCTCATAAGCATGATTTTTTGCAAAGTCACAAATGGCAAAGGTATGCTCAAATTCTACACTACAAGTTCTGAGAGATATGCCTTCTAGTAAGCCTAATGGTTTTTCTATGTGTCCGTCAGCCATTTGTAGCTTCATCCTGGTGGGTCTTAATGTTGGCTTACCCCAACGTTTCCATAAAGCGGTGGTAGCGATGGCTACTCCGGCTCCTGAATCTAAGATGGCTTTCGTGGTGTAGCCCTGATGGGTTATCGGAAGATAAGTGTTACCTCCCTCTCCCTCGCTTACATCTCCAATCTTTTCTACGGGTATCTCTGGTACCTTATTTTGTGATCCTATATGTGAGGGAGTAGTAGCAAGCTCGGGGAATTGATTTGCTACATGTTTCCACAATTCTGGTTTTACCTTCAATAACTCCTCCAGAGTAAGGTTACATTGTACTTTAGTGTTCTTGATCACTTCCGTGTTTCTAGGGATTACTGATTCTTCATTCCTCACTATTATCGTAGGTGCTCTCATACTAATAGACTTTGCTTCCCAAGGTCCTGTGAACTGAGGTAATTCTTGTAAAGAATTAGATTCAAATCCTGTGTGTTCACTCAGTTGTTCTTCCTCTACATCATTGTATATAGAGGGAATGTCTTGGGGAAATTGTTCTTGCAAGTCGTCTATTTCTTGAATAGGAGGATGGGTTCCTTGTTCCTTTCTCCACTTCTCTTCTTGTATTTCTCTCAAAAATTCATGTGAATATTTATGTATGGAAGACAAATTGTCTTGACTTTCTGTATTGGGTACTTGAGACAGGGATGGCGCATTCCTTTCCTGTGTCTCTGGGACAATAGGGTTCCTATGCTGATCCTTTTTCTCTTTGCTTTCAATCAAATATTCTAGCCTCTCCATTAATCCTTGAAAGTGTAATTCCGGTTTTGCCATGTTATTCCAATTAAGATATCTAGAGGCTTCAAACAAAGCTTGTGCTAGTTCTACCATCTTCATGCAAAGTTTAGTTCTCTCAATTTCTAGATCAGCTCGAGGGTAGTTTTTGCTCATTTCATCTACCTGAGGTCCCTCTTTTAATCTAGCCTGATATGCACGAAACGTCATGTCTAGATTTTCTGGTATGGGTTCCGCTAAAACTGATCCTGATTTTTGAGCTGGATTCTCTTGATTCAATTCCTGTGAAGTTAATTCTTGGATTTTGGCTCTAGATTCCTTCAAACTTCCTTCCAACTCACTTATCTTTTTACTCCATTTTCTCTTAATTCTTTCTCTAGAATCTTTCCAAGATTTTGTCTTTTTACTGCTAGATTCTGCAACCTCGCTAGTTCCGGCTACTTTCCCTTGATTAAGTTGTTGGTTCTGTAAGAGCGCCTGGGCTCTTGTTATAGCTTGGATAGGCACGTATGTAGGGTTGGATCCATCTGCGTTATTTACAATACCTATCACGTTGATCGGTGTCACATTTGTAGCATTAACAGGGTTCTTAGGACAATCTTTGATTATGTGCTCTTTGCCACAATCAGCACAAAAGCCTTGTATGTTATAGTATTGTGATTGCCCTGCTATTGGAGGATGTGGACAATCCTTTATGAAGTGATCTCCTTGGCACCTAAAGCATGGTCCTCTAGGGCCCTGTGGTCTTTGTTGTCTCAATTGGGGCCGTGGATTTGGGTTTGTGTACATCACATTAGCATAGTCAGGCTCCCAACTAGGTTCCACTGGTGGACTATCATAATGATATGTCTCCACATGTTCTGGTGACTCCGTGTAATAAGCGGGTGGACTATCTACATGCGTAGAGTCAAAACTGTTTGAGTTTGGGTCACTCTCTGTGATCAAAGGTGAAGAAGGCACTAAGGCTCTACTTAGGTTCTCTTCTGCAGCAGCGTATTTGACTGAGATGACATTCGCTGGTGGGGGTGGCTGCTGAGCTAACACAGGTTGAGGTCTCTGTTGAGCCTGGTATGGGTAGTTCTGAGGAGGCCTATAGTAATAAGGCTGAGCATTGTATTGGCCTTGATACCTACCTGGCTGCGGGTATGCTTGCAGGTAGTTCTGTCTCACGGTTTGTTTGTTGTATGGGCAGTCCTGAGCCGTATGATTCGTGTATCTTCTCTCAATTGTACAGTATTGGCCACTAGGGTTGGCTTGAGGTTGTGGTGCATTGGGACACACATTTGCCATATGGTCACCACCACAGGTGTAAGAGCGCTTGTTCATTAGCACCCTAGGTTTACTAGAAACTCCTAGTTTCTGGGTCACTTTTTCTGCAAGGTCTTCTATTGAGCTAGACAATTTTGTGGATGCTAGAGATGAACAGTCTGAGTCCTTATAGACCTTTGAGAGTTCCAACTCATCTCCTAAGTTGTCCTCAATGTCTATACAAATTCTTACACATTGCTCTAGCATTCTGGGTTCTTTTAGGTACACGTAGGAGCGTAGTTTAGAGCTCAACAAGCCATCTAGAAACAATGACACTTGTTTGGCTTGTGAGGGTAGCTCTTGCATTGGACATCGTTCAACATATTGTCTAAACCTACGTCCTGCCAGTCTTACTGTTTCTTGAGGGGTCTGTTTAAAGTTATGAATCAACGAAGACGTGTCATGTCTAATCCCACTTTTAGAGAATTCGGTGATGAATGACTCTAAAAAGTGATGGATGTCTCTAAATTGCCTTTGTTGCAAAGGTTGGAACCAAGTTAAAGCGGTATTCTTTAACGTTAGTCCAAATGCGTTGTATTGCGTGAACATGTCTTCAACTTGTTCTGCTCTTAGTACTTGCTTGAATTCTGCGACGTGGTCATAGGGATCTCCTGTCCCATCAAAATAATTCTTCATTGATTTCACTAATTGAGTGGGTCTCAATATTCTTGCGTGTTCGCGTGGTCTAGGTAGAGGAAAATCATCTCTACCACCTAGTATTCCATGATCTCTTTGTCTATCCGCTCTATTAGTGTCTGTGGTTGTTCTATCTCTCCCTATGGGGCGATTAAAGCTTACTTCCGGTCTCTCTTTATTTCCCTCTCTTTGATTTCCATGGGCTGAGGATGTTCCTGCCCCTTGTTGACTTGTATTCATGTTCGTCCTAGATGGAGGGAATACCAATTCACCTCTCCATGTGTATGTGTTTTTAGCGTGGTCAGGCACCACAAAGACTCTTTTTGAAGTCTCATCCAGGTATACAACCTTTCCAGGTGTATCCGGGTCCTTGAACTCGTATATCGTGATGATTCCTACTTCGCTAAGTAGTTCTGTCTTGTATCTCCAAAAGGCTTCATCAGTTTCTTTATTTACAAACAACTCTATGCTTCTGTTGTCCTGAGGGATCCATTCCGGGATTAGTACTCGTGTCAGTACAGATTTCCCTCTAGGTGTTCTAGGCTCTTCTAATGATTCTTTTCCTTGAGATTTTGTTTCCGTCTCTGGTTGAATCACGCCAAACTCATTGGTATTGTTTGGCTGCGTACTTAATATGTACATTGTTCCTTCCTTGTCTATGTAAGCGTCTCTCTCGAATTTCACCACTGGATGTTCCAATCCAATGGGTTGATCGGGGTTGTGCATTTGCACCACTTGCCTTCGCAAACCATCCTCATAGATGCGAGCACCTAATCGGTTGGTTCGGAGAAACTCTAGTTGCGTTCTATAGGGTCCTTCTAGTTTTTCTAAATAGGCTACATTAGACCCTCCTTCTGGTCTTTCAGTGCTAAATGCCATTTCTGAATCACTAGTATCTGAGTTCTCGTAGGGATAACTAGTGTTCAATTGTTGAGCCCACGATCGTGCAGTAGTTCTTACACTTGCCTCTGATGATCTAAGGCTTTGCCGGTCTGACTTGCCTATATGTTTGCCCGATCTAAGGTTCATTAGTTTTCTTCCTTGCACACTCAGTACACGCTCAGATCGTCAATGATTCTTTGTTATTACTGTCTTGATTCTTTTTAGATTTCTTTAGATTCTTGTCTTAATGTATGCGTCAGGAATTCGACTTTCCGTGGTACTTTGAGTTCTCGTTCCGTCAGACTTATGTTCTTTCCTTTAGGTTTTCTTGTCACACACCTTTATCTCTGGTCTTGGACTTGATAATTTTATTTCTCTTGAACTTGAGGCGTTCCTATCGTCTTAATCCACAATGCTAACGTTTATCATAAGCTAAGAATTGACTGAGGGGGTTGAGTAATCTTCCAACCTCGAGTCAGCTTTTTTGGTTGCTCTGATGCCCAAGAAGCCGCGCTTCCCAAGCTTTATGCCCTTCACCGCCTTGCTTAGGTTGCCTTTGATTGCCCTTGCTAGACCTGGAAAAATCCAATATTAGACCAATTCACAGTTGGATGATCAAGCACTTGAGTATATACACCTTTTAAGTCCCTTCCCTTTTGCCCAACTTTTCAATGTTTGCCCCCTGGCTTTCTAGTCCCAAACTAGGTCAACCTCAAAATAGCTTGTCTAAAAATAGACGTATCCTTTAAGAAAAAACGGACTTCGGATGAAAAAGTTATGACCGTTCAGGCCCTGGGGGGTAAAAACTGACAAACAGGTTTTTCTCCAAATATGAGCTAAGGGGTCCCCTATGAGTCTAATCGCCCAAAAATTTCCCAAAAATAGCCCCAAAATTATCCAAAAAATGAAACCCTAAAATTTGCGATGGGGGTGCACAATCGCGATGGCGTGAGACAATCGCGATGGTCTGGGACCGTCGCGATGGCGTGAGGGTGAACCGTCGCGATGGCGTGAAAGTGGACAATCGCGATGGCTTGAAAATGGACAATCGCGATGGCGTGAGTGTGAACCGTCGCGATGGCTCGATCAGGTGGACAATCGCGATGGCGTCAGTCAACGGTCAACGTGAACAATCACGATGGTCCAAAGTGAACCGTCGCGATGGTCATAGATGCGATGGCTTGAGCCAATCGCGATGGTCTGGGCGCGATGGCGTGAGCCAATCGCGATGGTCCAAATTTTTGAAGTGTCGCGATGGTGTGAGGGTGTCGTCGCGATGGTCCAAAAAATGAATCGTCGCGATGGTCTAGCTTGCCACGTGGCACCGTCGGCGCGATGGCGTGAGCCAATCGCGATGGTGTGGGGTCAATCGAGCAATCGCGATGGTCCGCGAACCGTCGCGATGGTCCAAATGAACCGTCGCGATGGCGTGAGACCGTCGCGATGGTCCGGCCGAGCCGTCGCGATGGTGTGAGCCAATCGCGATGGTGTGACACAATCGCGATGGTCTGAGACAGTCGCGATGGTCCACCAAACTATGAATTTTTGAGATGCGCCTGCGGATTCGTGCAAGCGCAAGGGTCGCCTACCTCGTGGTGTGGTCGCCTACCAAAAATGCCGAAGGTTGCAGACCATCGCGATGGTCTGACACACTCGGAAATTTCTGACAGAAGGTGATTTTCTTACCTTTTTGCAGCCTTCCTGATGCACTGGAGTACTGTTCCTGCAAGAAAACTCAAGAAAGCAAAAGCACACACAAGCAACAACTAAAAACACTAAAAACTAAGTAAAAACAACAACAAAAACTGAAATTTTTACCTTCCAACGCCACTTCTTGCTATACTCTTACCATCACACATTCGTCCTAGACTCGATCCCTGGCAACGGCGCCAAATTTGGTGTTGCTCTAGCACAATGGTGAGAACCACGTTAAGAAGCTTCACCTCCTTAATTGTCAATCCGCGGAAGAGATAAGAGTGATATGAAGATCGTGAATGTGAGATGATGTGAGAGTGAAGGTGAGAAGCACCAAGATGCACACACACATACACACACACAATGAAGAGACAAGCAAGACACCATGGAAGGTGGGAAATTAGCTCTATTACTCAAGAACACTATTACAAGCTCAAAAGAACTCTAACCTCAAACAAGCTAACACTAACCAACCTCAAAAATGAGCTCTCTAGCTCTTTTTATAGTTTCTAGACTAGTTTTGACCGGTTTCACATCTAGTGACCGGCATAGTTAAAAATTAGGTCCTAGATGCTATTTGAAAGGGTAAACGGTATCTAAAAATAACGAAAATTGGTACGCGCATTCTACCTAAGCTCCTCAAGCTCGAGGACTCCTCGGCTTGCACAAAATGGAGCTATGGATTACAAAATGGGGTTTTCTATGTTACATATGTTACAATAGTGATAAAAATCACTGTTGGAGGTTTTTGGAAAGTATTTGAAAACATAATTCTTTGAAAAACGATTCGACTGGCTCACTGCTCCGTTGTTACATGCTTCCGTGTCATCTGTGCCTCTGGCTGCTTCCAACACATAGTTATTCTGAGTTATGTAAGAAGTATCATAGGAATACCTTTTTGGTTGCCTTCTCATCCTAATTGATCTCCTTGGTTCACATTCTTCATATATGTCTGGATACACCTCTTCATCAAACATAGGAGCTTCTTCATTTCTTCTTGTGAATCCACTTCTGGATGTACTTGCTTGCATATACTCTTCATCTCCATTCACCTACACACTTGATTTTCCTTTCTCACATCTTCTTACCTCTTCTTCAAATTCTTCAACTGCATGAATTTGATGTGCATACCAACTTTTCTGTTCATCAAATGTCACATCTCTAGAAACAAGAAATTGTTTGGTTAGAGGATTCCACAACTTGTAACCCATCTACTTTTCTTCATAACAAATGAACACATATTTTTTTGCCTTTGGTTCAAGTTTATGTCTATGTTGTGATGGCACATAAGCATATGCAATTGATCCAAACACTTCACAATGATCTAGTGTTGGTTTCTTACCCCACCAAGCTTGATATGGAGTCATTCCATTTAGACTTGTACATGGTAATCTATTCACAAGATATGTAGCTGTATTTATAGCCTCAACCCAAAGATAAATTGGACAATTCTTCTCCTTCAGCATAGCTCTAGCAAACTCAACCAAAGTCCTGTTTCTTCTTTCTGCTACACCATTTTATTGTGGTGTATACTTGCAGGTTATTTCTCTCTTAAAACCTTCATTCCAAAGATAATCATTGAACTCTTGGGAGAAGTATTCTCCCCCTCCATCAGAACTCAGTCTTTTCAGCTTTTGACTTGTGACTCTCTCTGCATATGCATGAAAATTCTTGAAAGCTCCAAACACTTCTAATCTTTCCTTCAAAACATACAGAGTTATCCATCTTGTACATCATCAATGAAAAGAACATAATACCTTGAGCCACTGATAGATCCTTCTTTTGTTGTTCCCCATGCATCTGTATGAATGGGCTCTAGTACTCCATCATGTTTGAATCCTTTCTTCTGAAATGGTAACCTATGTGCTTTTCCCATCTTACATGCTTCACATTTATAAATCATATGTTGACTTTGCACATTTGGTAATCCTAATACACACTCATTTGGAACCATAGCTTTAATTCCTCTTTCATTGAAATGACCTAATCTCTTATGCCAGAGATCAAGTTTTGTAATTACTCCTTCAACATGTGTGAGCAAAGCCTGACCAATGTTCCCTTGTACTCTTAAAGTAAAAAGACTACCTTTTTTCTTACCATAAACAATCTGATTATACCCATTCTCTCGATCTTTAAGAAATACTCCTTCATTTCTAAACCTGAATTGAAAACCTTTTTCAACTACCTATCCCAAAAGTTTTTAGGTATTTTGGGAACATACAAAACATTGGTTAGCAAATCTGCTCCACTCTTGCATTTCACTTTTCCAATTGAATGTACACTATGTTTTGTATTATCACCTATTTGAACTATATGACTAGAAATGCATTTTTCCAATTATGACATCAATTCTATGTTTCTTGACAAATGATTAGAACATCCAGAGTCAAGGTAAAATATCTTTAGATCTTCTATATTTGATGTGCTGATTGAAATCATCATCAATGATGTATGACATTCATTCTGTGTGTCATTTGCATAATTGTAGTAGGTGGTGTTGTAGGATTGATTCTATCCCCAACTTCTTCCTCCAACTCTACCATAACCTCCTCTTTGACTTTGTCTACCTCTTTGAAAATTTCTTTGATATCTTCCACCTCTACCTTTGCTATTGTTATTCTAATTTTGATTTGATCCTTGCTGATTACGCCAATAGTCATGAGCCAAATGATTACTCAATCCATAGATCCAGCAAGCTTTCTTATTGTTATTCTGATTATCTCTTCCACTTCCAAAGACTCTTGCTCTTCCTCTACTAGTGCCTTTACCTCTTGCATAATAAATTTGAGAAGTCGATTCCTCTTCATCCTTTGCTTTACCTTTATCTCCTTTCTTTTTGTTCTTCATGTACATTGTAGAACTTTGTCCTTTACCTCCATCTCCCTTCAAGTCTTGCTCAAATGTGAGCATCAAACCAAGCAATTGATTCAAATCTGGAACATAATGATTCAAAGAAAGTTATGTTGACAAGACAAAAGGTTTCCACCTTTCATCTCCTCTCAAGCCTGCAAGCAATTGAGCAATCAATCTGTGATCTTCAATATCTTCATCTATGGATCCAAGACTATCTGCTAGATCCTTCATCTTAGTGACATAATCACAAATACTTTGACTTGGCTTCTTCTTGAATGTAGTAAACTCTGACCATACACTTTCTTTCCTTGCTTTGGTAGTAATTTGGAAATGATATTCCAATGCATTCCACATATCTTCAGCTCATTCCAATCCTCTTATGTGTGGTAGCAAATGATTTGAGATTGTATTGTAGATGTAAGCTTTTGCACTTGCATCCTTCTTTTGCCAATGCTTTAAAGCATCTAGTTCCTCTTTCTTTGGTCGCCTTTCATATTCAAATACTGGCTTCTCTTCTTCACCTGTTATGTACACCATGAGGTCTTTACTCATAAGTAAGGCTTCCATTCTCATTACCCATGCAGGATAATTATCTATGTCGAGTTTATCAATGGAGATATGATCTGACATAAATCTTTGCTTTTGCTTCAACGTGTGAGTTTAGAGGCTAAAGAATAATACCTTTTGGCATTCTTTGTGTATGAATATACTTTTGAAATAATCTTTCAATGCCTTGTATCTATAAATGCTTTAGCTTTCAAACTTTAATAAAAAGTTTCCAAAACTTATCGTACCTTTGATGCATTCTACTCTCTAGAACCTTTCTGCTCCGATACCACTTGTTGATGAATGAAACATCACAAGAAATGAATTAATGTGACACCAGACAACCTCTATGGCACCATTAACTCAATGCTTCTCCAAACTTTGAGAAGAGATTACTTAAACTGAGAACTTTGCTTCTTCAAGAATTTCTAGTCACTAAAATGACATACCTTTAATGTTTTTCTTATTTCTCTTAGCACACATACTATTTTGCCAAGATCTTTTGGTAAATGAAAATAGAAGAGAAGACTTTTCCAAAAAGCTATTATGTGCTAAAAACTTTTCACTTACGGCCTTCACAAGTTGACCCTGTATAAGCTGCCAAAATACCTGTTTTAGCTAAAAATATGTCCCTACACTGCAAATTTGATGCCTAGCATCGAAAAATCATCAAGATATACTTGCATAAAAGAGGTAAGGTAAGGAGAAAATATTTCCTGCATACACCTTTGGAACGTACTAGGGACATTTCTTAATCCAAACCACATAACAGTACATGTGAAAACACCCCAGTTGGTAATGAAGGCGGTCTTCGGTATATCCTGTTCAGCCATTCTAACTTGATTATACCCACTGTACCCATCTAAGAATGAATACATTTCATGTCCTGCTACTCTATCAAGCATCGTGTCAAGAAAAGGTAGCGGAAAGGGATCAGGCACCGTAGCTACGTTCAGTTTCTGATAATCTACACATATTCGTAACTGCTTAATCTTTTTAGGGACAATAACAATTGGTGAGATCCATTCAGCATGCTCTACTGGTACAATAAATCCGACTTTGAGTAGCTTATCAAGTTATACCTTTACCTGTGATGCATAGTTTGGATTCATCCGGTAGCTGGGTTGCTTAAGTGGTTTTGCTTCCGGCTTTAGCATGACCCTGTGTTGATAGATGCGCGGGTCCAAACCTTTCATATCTTTGTAATCCCATGCAAACACATCAGAAAATTCTCGAAGTAGTTGGATTAAATCTGCTTGAAATAACTCAGGTAAGCTTTCCTTTATCTTAACAAGACGTGGATTTTCTTCATCCCCTAAATTGTAGGTGGTCAGCTGATCTTCTGGAACATAGAATTGTCGAGGCTTCTCTATATCCTCAGCTGGCTTGAAAAGTTGCTATAGATCAGCGTCATCTATGGTAGCCTTATCTTCTTTCGTATCTTTTTTTGTTACAGACATCACCGTACAAACTACAGGATTCCAATTATCTACAACAGATTGTAGATCAATAGTTCCTAGGGAGATCAAGTCAATGTTATTTTTCAGAAACTCTTCTTCTTCATCATCTGACAACCCATCTAGCATATGGACTCGTTCTGCAAAATACAGTCTAGCATGCAACTCGCAAGGTTGTATAGCATCTAATTTTACAACGTATTTACGATTATTATCTTTGAAAGTGAGTTCCTGTGCAGACCAATCTTGTATCACCTTAGCGTGCTTCAGCCAAGGACGGTCGAAAAGGAGATTATAATCAAGGGTGGATTCCGGTAATTCTAGGATGACAAAGGTCATTTTAAATGTTGTACCTTGTAAAGTTATTGGTACATTTTGCACAAGTCCTACGGGATGAACTCGTGATTGGTCGGCCATTTTGACAAAAAATTGAGCTGGTTCAATTTCGGTCCATCCTAACTTTTTACACAATGCAGTAGTAGCAATGTTGACACCAGATCCTCCATCAATTAGTACCTGTGTGATTTTATGATTTTTATACCATACCGTAATTAAAGGAACCGAATGATCGACCATAGAATAAGGTTCCGGTTGCACTGTTGCTGTTGCTGGAATGCAAGAAGGCACAGGATTGAACTGTTGTTGGAATTGTTGTCGAACTCCCGGTACTAGTGCAAGTAATTGGCCCAGAGGAAGAGTGATGGATGCTTTAGATAAAATTTCCCAGGCCTTTTGTGATTGGATTGTATTTTCCACAGATTCTGAAGATGATGCGCCTGCTGAAGATGATGTGCCTGCTGCTGAATTGGAATCCTTTTTTTGTGTTCCTTCATCGGTTAACAGAGCCTGGGTCACCGGAATAGGATCTGGGAACACTGGAGGTTCTGCGGTGGTCCATTGACTAGCCTTATCATACATCCTTTGTTGTTCACGTATGCCTGGTTCAAATATTTCTGCTGCTGGTTGTAGTTGTTTACCGGATCGGGTCTGAATTACTGTAGCGTGCGTTTCTACTGGTGTGATTTGTACCATATTAGTCATTGGGTTTTGACGTTCTTTCTTCCTCTGATCATACTCAGCTGCATCCTTACAAAATCTTCTACTGTGACCAAATTCACCACAAAAATGACAGCGCGGTGGTGGCAAATTGGGATTTTTCGGTGCTGGTCCGGCCTGCCAGTGGTTTGCATTGTAGTTATTATTTCTCTCTCCTCTGTAATTTCGATAACCTTGTTGCTGGTTGTTTCTCATTTGCGGAGGTACGTAGTGATTGGCTGGCTACCCTGGTTCTTGTATAATAGCATTGACAGTTGCTGGTCCCTGTACTTTGGCGTTATATACGCAGTTTTCAGTGGTGTGTCCGGTAGTGTTGCAGATAGCACAAAACAACTGATTAAGTGCACAAGTGGCACTAGTATGGCCTGAATTCTTGCATGTAGTGCAGTACATCTGTCTAGTCGGGTCTTTGGTGATATTTCTATTTGCTTTTAACCACTCCAGATCTTTTGTAAATCCGCCAACCTTGTTTTCAAGTTGCAAAGCCATTGCGATCACAACATCTAGCGTCATAGCTCCTACACAGCGTATGATCATAATCTGTTTAAGTTGCGGAGTCAATCCATTGATAAACCATTGAGTAATAACGTCATCCGGTAGCTTGGCATGTGCTGGTGGTAACTGCCTCAAATGAGTCCTGAATAGAGTGGCATATTCATGTACTGTTTGATTTATCTTCTGTCTATTGTTTTGCAGGTAGTCAAAAATTTCGGTTGGATTCTTCTTTAGCCTGAATCTCTGCAAAAATGCATCCCTTACTGCTTCATAGGTGCCGAAATGGTTAATATCATATTCTGTAAGCCATCTAGCTGCTTTTTTAACTAATGTCGACTGGAAAACAATAGCCTTATACGTCGGATCACGTGGATGGTTGAGCACTACGTAACTTATCTCAAATGTGCGTACATGACCATCTGGGTCATCTCCTGGGAATCCACCAAATTTGGTGTACGTCACTCCTGTTGGAGTCGGCCTGGGAGGGCATAGTTGTTGTTGTTGCTGATGTTGCTGCTGTTGTTGCTATTGTTGTTGTTGTTGTTGTTGTCCGTTCATCGTGCTGATGGTTGTATTGTGACTATCTTCTGTATCCCGAGGCTGAATATCTGAACTATCGGAATCTGTATCGTCGGCCTATGCACTTTCCGGTTCGATAATCTGGTTCAGTATGTTTCGAATCTCGGTTTCGAACAAGCTACCTTCCTTCTTGATGTCAAATATAGGGAAGCTTACTCCCAATAGCGGTGACTGGGCTGAAGATTCACCAAGAACTGGTAAACCGTCGTCGAAAAACTATGATCTTTCAGCAATTGGTATCGGAGCAACACCGGAAGGTGTCAAATCTTCACCAAAACAAGGTGCTTTTTCTCCTTCACTAATTTCTTTGGCTAAGGTGTTTCTAGTCGTAAAAAAATTTGAATCTTTACCCAATGTTGTTAAACTAACTTCAGGCTGCGTCCTGGTAGATTCTGGAGTTACTATATCTTCGACAGACTATGCCGAAATCGTACCGGAATTTACCAAAGGCGTAGCACGTTCCACCGGAATATGACCGGAATCACTACTAACGTTCTTTACTTTCTTGACAACTGGGTTAGATCTAGTTGTACTTCTACCTCCCAGAGTCGTCTTTAGCAAATTAAGTACCCCAAGCTGGCGGTTCTTTGGATACGTTTCACCGGAGCACTATACTGATGCTGATAGCTCTATCAAGATTCTGTTGTACTTAGACATTTACAGTTCACGATTTAGCTCAGCCAATGTGTACCGAATACACTCAGATGCTATATTACATATGCACATAACTTACTGAAAATACCAAAGACAAGAGTAATCGTTCAACCTTTACCGAATAGGTACCACAATCCGATCAACAACCGAAGACACAGAGAATTCAAGTGTTCAGATACACCGTACTGAAGGTTCAGTACGCAACCCAAGAATCCTACTGTAGCTTAAACTTTTGCCGTATGAACCTGGACCTCAATACTAAAAACAACTTAATACAACCCGAATCCCAGAAGCGCTACCACAGCTGCACAGACTTCACCACACACTTGCAGAACATTCCAAGAAAAGGGACAACACGATACGCAAACTAACACAACAATCGCAATAAGGATTCACAGACGATTCACTTCAGACAATAGACCTTATTAGCTACTGGATGTAGATGATACTCACACCCGCAATGGATACCAACAGATAAGAGACAAGACGAGACACAGATACACACAGAATACTCAGAGTTTAGACAAGATACTCTAAATTAACCAACTCGACACACAGTAACGCTACAGACAAATCACCCAGACAGACAGTCTGGTGATCTCCTGAATGTCACTGAGCATCCCTTTTCATTGCTTTATAAAAGAATACAACGTGTCTGCGTAACAACCTTTTGCACGTGTGAAACAAGATTTTAGTTATACACTTCCAATCCGGCGGCCGATAACACATGTATCAAGACCAACATAGCAAGTTTTTGGTCATAAGACAATTGCAAAGTTATCTATTTTGAACTAGTTGTTTGAGGTATCATCCCTAAAGCACATAGGCACTTATTTAGTGTCATTGGAAAGATAAAGGGGCCTAAATCACAACTCTGAAGTAAAAGAGGGCAGCTACAAAGCAAGGATTAGCAGTTCCAACTCATCTTGAGGTGTCCATCCATCATTCCCAAAAGTGGTATCAGAGCAAATTCAGGTAAAATGGGAGATGGTTTTCCTTCATTTATTGGACAGGAACAATATCAAGCATGCTCTTTGAGGATGAAGGCATACTTAAAAGTAAGGAATCTCTATGGATACATATCAAGAGATGAGGAGATGCCCATTTTTAGAAGCAAAGGACAACCTACAAGAGAGGAGCTTGAAAGACTCAACTCATGGTTTTCCATAGATGCATTAGCAAGGTCATATCTTCTTAACTCTATCTCTGACTTCCTTCTCCCACACATTTGATTTTACCACTCAAAGGAAGCAACAAGTCAAGGATGTGGTTGACCAATTGGCAAGCATAGGAGAGGAGATTGAAGAGGAGCAAATAGTGAGGCAAGTAATCAATGGCATCAAAGCAGATGACAAATGTGAAAGCTTCACAACTGCCATGGACTTATACATGGACATGCAGATTCCAGATTTGACCACACTCATGGGGAAAATCTTTACCCATGAAGCGAAGCTCAACGAAAATGGAGAATCATCAAGAGGTAATAGCCCTTCTGCCCTATACACAGATAAAGGCAAGTCTAAAGAGGAAGGGAAAAGCAAAAAGAATGAAGATGAAGGTATTACTTCTCAAGCTAACTATGCACGAAGAGGTAGGAACTCAAGAGGTAGGGGCAGAGGAGGTAAGCAAGGTAGGGGGAGACCTTTCAACTCTTCCCCATGCAACATATGTGGATTGTCTAATCGCACTACAAATGAGTGCTATAGGAACTACAAGAATCAGAGAGGAAGAGGATATCAAAGACGTGGCTACTCACAAGCAAGAGGAAGATTCAATCATACTCAAGGCTACAACAAAAACTACTAAGGAGGCTACAAATCAAGGACAAAATACAACAATTACACAAAGGATCAAGAGGATTCCCTTCTGATTATGAGCATGACTTCAAAGCAAGGTATGAATGATGAACACCTCTTCTATATTGACTCAAGTTGTTCAAACCATGTGGCAGGCAATGTAGCTCTTCTCTCTGACCTTGAGGAACCTAAGGGAAAGCACCAAGTGCAAACAGGTGATGACACCAAGCATTCAGTGGTCAAGGTAGGAAATGTCAAAACCTCTGATGGGAATAGAAAAATGTTAAGCAGGGTTCTTTATGTACCTACAATCACCAAGAACTTGATGAGTGTTGGACAAATTGTGGAGAAAGGTTTGCAGGTTAGGTTCAACAAATATAGAGCATTTCTGGAGAATCCCCAACATGGATTCAAGAGAATTTCCAAGGGAGAAAAAACATAGATTATTTACATTTGAACTTGAGGATACAAGGAATATTGCACTTTATAATTACAAAGATCAAACATTGTCACAGCTTGAGATTTGGCATAAAGATTAGGGCATATTGGTGAGAGAACCTTGAAGCAAATATGTAGAGATCAATGCATACTTGGGATACCTAATGTATCCAAGCAACACATGATCTATAAATGTGGTGCATGTCACTTTGGCAAATCACATAGGTTACCCTTCTCAAAAAAATGTTATATGCATGAGGACTATTTGGAACAAGTCCACATAGATGTGTGGGGACCAACAAAGGACCCTTCAATTTATGGCTCAAGGTACTATGTGTCTTTCATTGATGATTTCGATAGATGGCCCATTTTATATTTTATGAAGGAAAAAGATGAAGTGTTCAGTTGCTTTAAGAAGTATCTTGCACTTGTGGAAAACCAAACAAGAAGAAGCCTAAAGAGACTAAGGTCAGCTGGAGGAGGTGAGTACTTCTCAAATGAATTTGATGCATTCTTGCAAGATAGAGGAATCAAAAGGGAGATTACAACAAGGTATATCCATGAGCAAAATGGGGTAGTAGAGAGGAGAAATAGGTTGATTGTTGAAACAGCTAGTCAATGCTAAATGAAAAAAGGCTACCTAATTATTTGTGGGTAGAGAGTGTATCTATTGCCACTTATCTTATTAACAAGTTGCCATCAAAATCACTTGATGGGATGACCCCATATAAAGCATGGCATGGTAGGAGACCATCACTTGATCATTGTCGGATCTTTGGAAGTGTTGCTTATGTACATGTTCTATCTCAGATTAGAGGTAAGTTAGAACCTAAGACAGAGAAGTGCATCTTCATAGGGTATGATTTAAATCAGAAAGGGTACAGGTTCTATAACCCATCCAACAAAGGTTTTATGATTAGTAGAGATGTTGTGTGTGATGAGAATGATTCTTGGTTTGAAAGTGAATGCGGGAAGGTTAAGTTGCCTTATGACTTGGAAGAGGAGTTTCCAAGCGTCACCAAGGAGGTACCAGATCAAATTGAAGACATCAAATCAAACGATGAGGACATCATCAATTTGGAGGAATTCAAAGCATGCAAATCAAAGGGCAAGGTCAAGATGAAGAGGTTGGAAGACATACCTAAATCATCCAACCAAGCAGTAAGAAGATCACAAAGGGAGAGCAAGAAGAAATCAGATATGGGTATGATACTTCTTTAGTTACTAAACATACTATTTATCTTGCTAAAGATCTATGACTTGAAGAGCCTTCATCATATGAAGAGGCAAAGACCAAGGTAGAATGGAAGGAAGCTATGGATGAAGAAATAGAAGCACTCAAGGAGAATGATACCTGGGAGCTAGTGCCAAAGAAGGAATCAATGAAGGTAACTGGTTCTAGATGGATTTACAAGATCAAGAGGAACTCAAATGGATCCATAAACAGGTATAAAGCTAGAATTGTGGCTAAGGGTTTTGCACAAACCCAAGGAGTTGATTATGAAGAAACTTTCTCACATGTGGCTAAAATGCCAATCATCAGAGTATTGGTAAGTGTGACTGCATCAAGGAATTGGAATATGTACCAATTGGATGTGAAAAATGCATTCCATAATGGCTGGATTTCAGAGGAAGTTTACATGGATCAACCTCCTTGTTATGAAGACCCAAGCAAGGTAAATTATGTGTGCAAATTGAACAAAGCTTTGTATGGTTTGAAGCAGGCACCTAGGGCATGGAATCACATGTTGACAACCTATCTTCAAGATCAAGGATTCATCATGAGCAAAGCAGATACTTCTCTATTTGCCAAGAGAAGTAATTCACATGAGATATACTTATGTGTATATGTTGATGATATCATACTTAGAGGTAGTAATGCAAATGGCATCAAATAGATCAAGCACCTAATGATGCAAGAGTTCAAAATCAGTGATCTAGGTTCACTAAAGTATTTCTTGGACTTGAATTAGTGTATACAAATTTTGGAATTTACATTACTCAAAGAAAGTATGTACTGGACATGTTGAAGAAGTTCCACTTGGAGAATGCCAAGATAGCTAGCATT
>CM035422.1:72463823-72583823 GCA_020310875.1 Ceratopteris richardii
GCAGATCCAGTAGTTATTGGCATTGATGGGAGAATACTTGCAAATATCATTTTTGGTTGTGCCATAATAAAAGTTCACCTTTTTTGGAACTGATCTTTGTAGGGATACTTGATTTGATGATAGAGTACCTTTCTAGTACCATTTTGGCATGCATGAAAAAATAAATTTTTGTTGTTCATTTGAGATATTACATAAGGGGTATTAATATAATGCTCAGGTAATACCTATATTAAATTTTCACTAGCTGGATATCCCTCAACTTATAAAAACTCTAAATAACTTCTTGAATGTTTTAGTGTATAGGGTGTTTTACAATATCTTTTACTAATCTTGATAATTGCTCTCACAAAAGAACTATTGTAGTATGTTTATTCAAGTTTATTGGGGATTTATGATGGATACCTTCAACAATGAGATGATGAATGTCCAAATTGTGATATGATATTTAGATTTTTCCACTTACAAATTGCTGACAATTGGTGTTGGGAAAATCAGATTATCAAAATAATTATAATGAATGGATGGTTCAAGAATACTCGGTGACCTGTAAGAAAGTGGAACAATATTTGCATCAACTCTATACATAGAGTGCATGATCATTACACATGATGATGTTGCTGAGAAGTCTATTGTTACATGTTTGTAAAAATAACATGATATGCATAAAAGAGGATGAACTAGACACATTGTAATTCTGCCAATGGATTTTGGTTTAAAATACTAATAATAATAATAATAATAATAATTCTCCCAAGTTGTAGTTGTGATTGTGCAAACTGAGTCATTAAACTTGTATTGGAGCTTTGATTCATAATGATGTCATTTGTGCATGAGTTTATAATTTGTATGCATACAAGGTGATTTGTCTCTAATTGGTTGTCAGAGGATGCTACATATATTTGTCCATTCACTGACTTTTACAATCAATGTATGCTTAGCACATTGATGGTTAATGTTGATGTTTGCCATTATGTAATTTAATTATAGTGCATATCATCTCTAAACGAGCATTCTATGAGTATATGGAAATATGACATCTTACTTAGTTTAGCCTTCTAAGGTACATTTTTCTTATAGGATTACTCATCAATATAAACACTTAAAGAAGTTCACGTACACACACACACACACACACACACACACATATATATATATATATATATATATATATATATATATATATATATATATATATATATATATATATATATATAATGTTTTTGCATTACTTTAGCCTATGGAATTCTTTCAAGTATTTTCTTCTTAATGAAAAGAAGTATCATGTTATGGACTAAGACATGGGTGTTCAGTTGGTTCAAGCATACGAAAAATGAGAAATCATTTGTTTATTCTTGTGTAGGGCCAAAGTCTCAAGTTTAGACTCAAGCATAGATTTATGTGCACTATACACAAGCAAAGGTGCTTTCCCTACTGGTTAAATCAAATGGATGGGATGGAAGAGGTCTTTGGTTCAAGTTTTATGAGAGTCGTAGGAAAGTATTTTTGCCCAAGAGATCTAGAATCGTCTAGAAGCATCCACTTGAATTGATTTAGTTAAGTAGGGCACTTGCCTACAATCAAAGCATCTTTTGATACTTCTTCAACTTCTCAGCTCCAAGTGCTTTAGTGAAAATATCAGCAACCTGCTCATCCATCCTCACATAAACAAGGTCAATATCACCTACTAATATGTTTTCACTGATGAAATGATAATGCACCTCAATATGCTTTATTCTAGCATGAAAAACAAGGTTTTGTGCTAACTATATGCTCCTAAGGTTATCACAATAGATGGTGATAGGATTTTGCACTTCCACACCTAAATCTTCAAGTAGCATCTCTAGTCATGATGCTTCATATGCTGCCATTGCAACACCTGTATACTCAGCCTTTGTACTTGATAAAGCAACAATGGGTTGCTTCTTACTACTCCATGCAATAGCTACACTTCCAAGTGAGAATAGAAAGCCACTAGTAGACTTTCTATCTAGAATACTACCAACCCAATCTGCATTAGTGTATCCATGAACCTACAATTCTGCACCAACTTCATAAAACAATGCATAATCCAAAGTAGCACTCACATATCATAGAGTGCATCTCAAGGCATCTAAATGTGGTTTCTTGGGAACCTGCATAAATTGACTTTAAACTCCAATAGTGTAGCTTTGTTAGGCCTTGTAATTGTGAGATATCAAACTTCCCACAATCTTCCTCTATATAGTAGCATTTTCCAATGCTTCACCTAATGTAGTATTTAACTTCAAATTCTAATTTCATGGCATAGAAATTAGCTTACAATCATCCATACCATACTTTTGCAGCATACTCAAGGCATATTGCCTTTGCAAAATCCATATACCTATTTTTGTATGTATAAACTGAATTCCCAAGAAATAGCACAACACACCAAGATCTTGCATGTCAGATTCTTGCATAAGGAGTTGCTTTACCTCTTTAATGCTTTCTTCATTATCACCATCTACAATTAAGGCATCAACATAAATAGCCACAATCATGATACCATCATCACCCTTCCTTGCATATAGTGAATGATCTACATCACACATAAAAACCTAATTGTGGTTAGGTAATTAGCAATCCTTGCATGCCAAGCATGATTGGCTTTTTTAAGACCATACAAATGCATTTGCAACCTGTAAACATATTGTGGGTGCTTTGAATCCTCATATAGATTTGTCTAGTCTATGTATACTTCTTCCTACAACTAACCATGTAAGTAAGCATTCTTCACATCCATCTGATGCAAAGTCCATCCTTTTGCTGTAGTTAATGCAACAAATGCTCTGATAGTAGACACTTTAGCTACAAGGCTGAATGTTTCCTCATAATCAATGCCATATGTCTTTGCATATCCTTTTACTACCAATCATGCTTTATACCTGCTTATGCTACCATCATCATTGTGCTTTACCTTGTAAACCCACTGTTTACCTATGGGATTCTTTCCTTGTGGCAATGGAGCCAGTTTCCATGTTTCATTTCCATAAAGTGAGACATCTCCTCATCCATAGCTTTCTCCTAATCTTCATTTCCAATTGCATCTTCAAAACAAGAAGGTTCAACATCTTGTATTACCTTGGTCATGTAGTCACAATGAGGAGCCATGCAACTTTCATATGTCAATCGTTGCACTAAATTCTACATCCTCCCATATCTTCTTGGTCTTGGGTCACTTTTGTATCATCTGCATGTGCCTTTCTACATAAAATGGAATGTACAAGAATGAACTAAAACAACAATAAAATAAGTGCAATATATAAAGAACAATACATAAGGAAAATCCTAATATCTGCCCATGAGTGAGTTGGAAAGAAACAAATGTGCCATCACTCTCAGTAGATAAATCTAGTAAAGCTCAATGAAGTATCCCTGACATATATCGGCATGACCATTATACATGTCAGAGAAATGAAAAAGTGATACATATCATGGATCATCACATGTTGAGCTTGATATCTCAACAGCGCACCTCAAGCTCAATTTCATGTCCTCTAATACACGCATCTTCCAAAACTTCTTCAACTTGTCTACTCCAAGTGCTTTAGTAAAAATATCAACCTACGCATCTTTCCTCACATAAACAATATCAATATCACTTGCAAATACCTTCTCTCTGTTGAAGTGATAATGTACCTCGATATGCTTTTCTCTAGCATGAAAAATAGGGTTTCGTGCTAGTTGTATGCTGCGAAGACTATCACAATAGATGGTGATAGGCTTTTGCACTTCCACACCTAAATTTGCAAGTAGCATCTCTAACCAGGATGCTGCACATGCGTCCATTACAGCACCTCTATACTTAGCCTTTGTACTCCACAAGGCAACAATGGGTTGTTTCTTATTACTCCATGTAATAGTTGAACTCCCAAGTGAGAATAGAAAGCCACTAGTAGATCTTCTATCTAGAGAGCTACCAGCCCAATCTCCATCCGTGTATCCATGAACCTGCAAATCTACACCAACTTCATAAAACAATGCATAATCCAAAGTAGCACTCACATAATGTAGAATGTGCCTTAGAGCATCTAGATGCGGCTTCTTGGGAACCTACATAAATCGACTTTCAAGTCCAACAGTGTAGCTTAGATCAGGCTGTGTAGTTGTGAGATATATCAAACTTCCCACAATTTTCCTGTACATAGTAGCATTTTCCAATGCGTCACCTGATGTAGTATCTTATTTCAAATTCTGATCTAATGGCATAGAGATTGGCTTACAATCAGCCATACCATACTTTTTTAGGCTTGTTTAAGTCCATACAAATCCTTTTACAACCTGCAAACATATTTTGGGTGCTTTGAATCTTCATATCCTTGTGGATGGTCCATATATACTTCTTCATGTAACTCACCATGTAGGAAAGCATTCTTCACATCCATTTGATGTCAAGTCCATCCTTTTGCTATAGCTACTGCAACAAGTGTTCTAACAGTAGACATTTTGGGTACAGGGCTAAACGTTTCCTCATAATCAATGCCATATGTCTATGCATATCATTTTGCGACTAATCATGCTTTGTACCTGCTTATGCTACCATCAACATTGTACTTTACCTTGTAAACCCACTTGCAGCCTATGGGTTTCTTTCTTTGTGGCAATGGAACCATCTTCCATGTATCGTTTCCATATAACATAAAACCTACAACGTCCCATGGATGTGGTCTTTCCAAGACCCCGAACATCTATATGTACTATTTCTAGCACATTCTCAGTAACATGCTTGTCATGTAAAAATGATGCTCTTAAATGTTACTAAATTGATATGCTGCACATACCTTTTACATTTCTGCAACTTTGAAATTCGGTAGTCCATTGAGAGTCTCCTTTGACTGCATCAATTTTAGCCTTTGCGAGTTTGCATGTCCAACTCTTTTGTGCTAGATCTCTATATCAACAATAACCCCTACACCTTTTGCAAACATGACTACATTCATTTCAAGAATTTTCAAATTTAAGGTGAACATCCTACTCGTTTGTTTCCTTTGCTAATCAATCATCCATCTTGTTTGTACTCTTCTACATATAACCCATCAGCATTGAACCCGACTTGTAATCCCTGGTCAACCATTTGTCCAATAGAAACTAGATTCTTTGTTATATTTGGAACATGTAGCACATCAAAAAGATGTTTCACCTTCCCTTCCTCCATAGACAATGCTATGTTTCTTGTATGCTTGATAGGGTGTGATGTGTCATCACTTGTTTTAACATATCCAAGAACTGGCAATTTCTACAAACTACTAAACCATTCTATAGGACTGGTCATGTAGTTTGGAGCACCTAAATCAACATACCAGACATTACCATTCAATTTCAAAACATCAGCAGACATCTTATTCATCATATGATGTTGAACCATGAACAACTTCTCAGAATCATTTGTACTTGTGGATGCATAGTTGCTTTGTTGCCTTCTATTATTTTGATTCTTCAACCTATAATGACGTTCCAAGTGTCCAAGTTTACCACAATTCCAACATCCTTTACTTTCATTAATTGAATCATTTCTTTGGAATTTTGTAGCCTCTTTGGCTCCCCCTACCTCGAAATTGTCCTCTACCTCTTGCACGATAATGATGTTGACCTTGATCGTGGTTATAATTTCCCCTTCCACTTCCAAAGCCTCTACCTCTACCTCTACCTCTACCAAAGTAGAATACCTGCTTAGAACTAGGTTTTCCTTGGGAGTTCGACTTTTCACCAAGCTCTTTTCTTCAATAATCACCACAGACACAAGATCAATAGAATTCAGACTATTTTCCTTGGTTTGAATAGATGTTTTTAACTGTTTATATGTAGCTCCTAGACCACGAAGGCATACTTCTATCTTATCATCATCATCTACATTCACGCCAATAGATGCAAGTGACTCACATACGCTTTTGATTTTCAAGGTTTAGTCACTTACGAACATGCCCTTTTTCTCCAATGTATGTAACTTGTTCTTGAGTTACAATTTTCGTGCCTTTGAATTGGTCTTATACAATGTGACCAAACTGTTCAAAGCCTCTTTCAGAGTCTTGGCATCCTGTATGTACCCAATCATGATATCTTGTAGCCAATACATTACCTTTCATGTTTCTTGATTCCATTCCTCACATGCTCTTAACTGGTCCACAGTCTAATTCCTCTCTAGTAACTGCCAAGCATTTTGGTTGTCTGCTTTGATATACTTCCAATAGCCTTTTCCCATAAGGAAATTCATCATTTTGAATCTCCAAGCATGGAAGTTGTTCTTGTCTAGGTTATTACTCATAAGCTGACTCACTCCATCTACGTTTGCCATTTCTTTCACAACAGTGCAAAATCACTACAAGCACTACTTTTGCTTGAACATTGTCTCACTTTGACGTGATAGTTTGATCTCAAAAAACATTGTTTTGGTGTATCAATAGTACACGAAATCACTTGAAATTCTGGATCTGGAATATATGAGGGTTGTCAAACAAGATGCAAGTTACAGTTTGCAAAATTGCCTATTTTCTATGGGCCCTACCTTGTAGGCTCAAAACAGATGTCGAGATGGCTTCAAAACAAAAATGTGATAAAAACGAGTGACCCTAAAGGGATAAATCTCAAAAATATTTTGATTCCTTCTACGGTCACACCAATTTTGGTAGCAATGTGAGGTCCTTTGTGAATCGTGCTTTCTCCACACCTTCTCATGTACTCTTCACAATCAGCCTTCTCCATGAGCTCTCTACAGCCACACTAGCTATGATACCATGTCACGAGGAAGGAGATAAGGAAGAGAGCTCACACACACACACACTCTCACAATCAAAGAGGAGAATACAAATAGATTGAGGTAAGGATGAATGATCTTCTTCTTCTTCTATTACATAAAAAGGAATGTACAAGAATGACCTAAAACAACAATACAACAAGTGCAATATATAAAGAACAGTACATAAGACAAATCCTAATGTTCCCGAATGAGTGAGCTAGCAAGAAAAAAATGTGCCATCACTCTCGGTAGATAAATCTAATAAATCTCAATGAAGTATCCCTAACATATACTGGTGTGACCACTATACATGTTAGAGAAATGAAAAAGTGATACATGTCATCTTGGATCATCACATGTTGGGCTTGATATCTCAACAATCAACTCCATTCAAAACATGAGATTTTGCACTTGCTTTTCAACATTTCTTTGTCATTTGAGTCAAGATTAATTCCTTCTTTGGCATCTGCATACATGCTTGACATTTCATCAAACGCCACATCTCTGCTTACCTTCACCTATCACGTGAGTGGTTTATAACATTTATATCCCTGTTGCTCAAGGGACTACCCAATGAAAATACATTTTTCTACTTTTGGATCTAGGTTTTGTCCTCAACTTGTTTGGAACATGTACATATGCAATACAACCAAATAGTTTCATATGTGTTAAGTTTTTCTTTTTACCTCTAAACTTCTCTTCAGGTGTAACTTGATGTATCGCAGCAGTCAAAGTTCTTTTCATGATGTATAGAGAAGTGTGCATAGGTTCTGCTCAATAACAATGAGGCATATTCTTCTCAACCACCAAGGATCTTGCTATTTCTGCAATATGTCTAATTTTGTGTTCAGCAATGCGATTCTGTTGTGTTATGTACCTGCATGAAAAATCCCATTGAATTCCATGACTTTTTAGAAAGCTACTCAACTCATTTGACATATATTCACCTCTTCCATCAGATCGTAATGTCTGAAGATATTTTTGTGTCTGCTTTTCCACCATAGCCTTAAAATTTTGGAAGTGAATGAACACCTCACTCTTCTCTTTCATGGAATATACCCATAGTTGCCATGTATAGTAATCAATAAAAGTAACATAAAACCTGCAACCACCTATAGATGTGGTCTTTGTAGGACTCCAAACATCTGTATGCACTATTTATAGCATATTCTCACTAACATGCTTGTCTTGCAAAAATGATGCTCTTGACTTTACTAAATTGACATGCTACACATACCTTTTGCATCTCCGCAACCTTGAAATTAGGTAGTCCATTGACAATCTCCTTTGACTACATCAATTTCATCCTCTAGAATTTTTCATGTCCAACTCCTTTGTACCAAATCTCTATATTAACAATAACTCGTGCACCTTTAGGAAACATGGATGCATTCATTTCAAGAATTTTCAGATTTAAGGTGAACATGCTACCCACTTTGTTTCCTTTGGCAATAAAGCTTCCATCCTTTTTGTACTCTTCTACATATAACCCATCAGCATTGAACCTGACTTGTAATCCCTGGTCAACCATTCGTCCAACAAACACGACATTCTTTGTTATATTCAGAACATGCAGCACATTAGCAAGATGTTTTACCTTCCCTTCCTCCATAGATAGTGTTATGTTTCCTGTATGCTCAATAAGATGTGATGTGTCATTGCTTGTTTGAACATATCTAGGAACTGGTAATTTTTACAAACTACTAAACCATTTTGCATGACTCATCATGTGATTTGTAGGACCTAAATCAACATACGAGACATTACCATTTGATTTCAAAACATTAGTAGACATCATATTCATCATGTGATGTTGGACCATGAACAACTTCTCATAATCATTTGCACTTGGGATGCATAGTAATTTTGGTTCCCTTCTATTATTTTGATTCTTCAACTTGCAATCACGTTCAAGGTGACCAAGTTTACCACAATTCGAGCATCCTTTACTATCATTACCTCAATCATTATTTGGGAATCATTACCTCGAAATTGTCCTCTAGCTCTTGCATGTTTCTATTGTTGAACTTGGTCTTGGTTATTGTGTCCTCTTCCACTTTGAAGTCGAACTAGGCTTTCCTTGGGATTTTGAATTCTCACCAAGATTCTTTTCTTCAATAATCAACATGGACACCATATCAACCAAATTTGGAATATTTTCCCTCATCTGAATAGAAGTTATGAATTGCTTATATGCAACTCCTAAACCATGAAGGCACACTTCCAACTTCTTATCATCATCTACATCCACGCCAATAGATGCAAGTGACTCACATATGCTTTTGATTTTCAAGGTGTAGTCACTTACCGATATGCCCTTTTTCTCTATTGTATGCAGCTCATTCTTGAGTTGCACTTTTTGTGCCTTTGTATTGGTCTCATTCAATGTGACCAAATGGAGTCTTGGCATCCAATATGTGCTCAATCATGCTATCCTTTATGCTACTAGATGGCATACATTGCCTTTCCTGCTCCTTGATTCCATTCTTCATATGCTCTTAGTTGGTTTGCAGTTTGATTCCTCTCTGGTAAGTGCAAACCATTTTTGTTCTCTCCTTTGATGTACTTCCAGTAGCCTTCTCACATAAGGAAATTACTCATTTTGAATCTCCAAGCATGGAAGTTGTCCTTGTCCAACTTATCGCTCATAAGCTGAATCATTCCATCTGCCTTCACCATTTCCACAACAATTCAAAACACTGCAAGAGTACTACAAGCAATACTTCTTCTTGAACACTGTTGCACTATGTTGTGATAGTTTGATCTTAGAAAGACATAGTTTTCATGTATCAATAGTACACAAAATCACTGAAAATTCTAGATTTGGAATATTTGAGTGTTGCAAATAGGATGCAAGTTACAATATTGTAAAGTAACCTAGTTTTTTTGTGGGCCTCACCTTTCGAGCTCGAAAAGGAGGTCAATTCTACCCTCACATAAATTTTCATAGAAATATGAGGTCAATTGTGAATTGCACTTTCTCGATGCCTTCTCGCATACTCTTCACCATCTGCCTTCTCCAGGTGTTGGTGCAATTCACAAGCCTACACATTTGGCTTGTAGTTCATACACATATGAAGATGCATAGGAATCAATGCTAGTGGATAATTACCACTTTATCCTTTTGTAAAAGTCATATTTGACTTGGAATCTTTGTAAACACCTACCAAAGTGAACTCGTGGAAAAGTTAGCTTTGATTGATGGAATATCTCCTATAATGGAGGATCACCTTTTTAGAGAGAGCCAGAATTTGAATTTAAATTCAAATTGAATGTAAACACTTATATAAACCACTAGGAAAAAGTCACAGGTAAGACTCATCAATCCCGAGCTCCTCATTCTCATTTCTGAGTGTGTGTGAGGCCTACACTCTAGCCCACACCTATCTACACCATTAGGCAATGATCTTCATGCCTATGGCATTGTACAACATTGTTCATTAATACATATATCTACATTGTTCATTTCTGAGTTCTCTGTCATAGTGTCTAAAAGTCTGGAAACTTGTGTTTATGCCAAATCTCAAGGTCTGAAATTGTTTGATCTTTATAATTGTAGAGTGCAATATTCTTTGTATCTTCTAGATCAAAAGTGAAAAGTCTACCTGATTTCTGTCCTTTAGCTATTCTCTTGAACCCATGCTTGGGATCCTCCACAAATGCTCCAATTGGTTGAATCTGACCTGCAAACCTTTTTCCACAATCTGTCCAACACTTATCAAATTTTTGGTAATGGTTGGTACATATAGTACCCTACTCAACAAGTTTTGATTCCCATCAGAAGTCTTAACATTTCCAACTTTAACTACTGAGTGCTTGGTGTCATCACATGTTTGTACTTGATGCTTACCTCTTGGTTCTTCAAGGTCAGAGAGTAGAGCTACATTGCCAGCCACATGATTTGAGCATCCTGAGTCAATGTAGAAGAGATGTTCATCATTTGTACCTGGTTTTGAAGTCATGTTCATAATCAGAAGAGAATCATCTTGCTCTTCTGTATAGTTGTTGTAGTCCTTTATGGATTTGAATCATCCTTGGTAGTTGCCATTGTAATTGTTGTTGTAGTTATTGTTGTAATTGTTTTTGTACCCTTGATGATGGTTGAATCTGCCTCTTGATTGTGAGTATCCACCTCTTTGATATCCTCTTCCTCTCTGGTTCTTGTAGTTCTTGAAACACTCATCTGTAGTATGATTTGATAAACCACAAATGTTGCATGGTGAGGAGTTATAAGATCTCCCCCTACCTTGCTTACCTCCTCTGCCCCTTCCTCTTGATGATCTACCTCTCCCTGCATAGTTGGGTTGGGAGGTAGTGCCTTCATCCTCTCCTTTCTTGTTCTTGCCTTTATCTTTAGACTTACTTTTATCAGTGTATAGGGAAGAAGAGCTATTACCTTTGGATGTGTCTCCATTCTTGTTGAGCTTGGCTTCATGAGTGAACAATTGTCCCATGAGAGTTGTAAGATCTAGAATTTGCATGTCCATGTATAGGTCCATTGCAATGGTGAAGCTTTCCCATTTGTCATCAACTTTGATCCCATTGATCACTTACCTTACTATCTGCTCTTCTTCAATCTCTTCTCCTATGCTTGCTAACTGATCTGCTACATCTTTAATCTTAGTCACAAACTCTGAAATAGCCTGCTTAGGTTGCTTCCTTAGTGTGGTAAATTCAATCCACAATTGGCTTTTTCTGGCCCTTATGTTGGAAGAAAAATAGGATGACAGGGTTTCCCAAGTCTCTTAGGATGTCTTACAGTTTCTAATATGTGGCAAAAGAAAATCAGAGATGGAGTTGAGTAAGTAAGACCTTGCTAATGCATCCTTGGCACACCATGTGTTGAGCTTCTCATGTTCTTCCTTTGTTGGTAGTCATTTGGTTTTGAATGAGGGCAATTCCTCATCTCCTTAGATGTATCCATAAAGACTCCTTCCTTGTAGGTATGTCTTCATCCTTAGAGACCATGCCTGATAGTTGTTCCTGTCCAATTTATCAATAAGTGAAGGAAACCCATCTCCCATTTTACATTAACTTGCTCTGATAACACTCTTGGGAATGATGGATGGACACTTCAAGAGAATGAGTAGGTATTGTCAAATCTTGCTTTGTACCAGCCCTTTAATGCTTCGGAGTTGATAAGTGGACCTTCTTAGCTTTCCAATGACACCATAAAATGGCCTATGTACTTTGGAAATGATGTACGAAAAGATAGAATCAAAATAGACAAGTTTGAATTTCAAGTCTTCAAGAAAACCTTCTATTCTTGGTTAGATACTTGCTGTATCTTTTGCTCAGTATGACAAGCACAATAGGAATTGGAAAAATTCCTTTTAGGGGTATCTAATTAGCTTAGCAAGCTAACTATTCCAAGTGATATCACTTAAAAAGATTAACTATGCTCAGAGAAATCAATTTAGCAAGTAAACCTTTACCCCCAATATTTTAGGATTGTTGCAGACTTCGACCAGTGATCACCTCGACGATTTTTTCTCTCAAATGGCTGAATAGAAATCCTTCAAATTTTGACTAGGACATATAGGAGAAAGAACCTTGAAGCAAATATGTAGGGATCAATGTGTAATTGGAATACCCAATGTTTCCAAACAACACATGATATATAAATGTGGTGCTTGTCAGTTTGGGAAGTCTCACAGGTTACCCTTCTCAAGGAAAGGCTACATGCATGAGGACTACCTAGAACTTGTCCATACAAATGTATGGGGACCAAGCAAAGACCCTTCAATATCAGGATCAAGGTACTATGTATCTTTTATTGATGATTATAGTAGGTGGACTGTATTGTACTTTATGAAGCACAAAGATGAGGTGTTCAACTGTTTTAAAAAGTATCTTGCACCTATTGAGAATCAAACAGGAAGAAATCTAAAGAGGCTAAGGTCAGATGGAGGAGGTGAGTACTTCTCCAATGAGTTTGAAGCTTTCTTGCAGGAGAGAGGAATCAAGAGAGAAATCACCACAAGGTATACTCAGAATGGGGTAGCTGAGAGAAGAAATAGGTTGATTGTTGAAACAACTAGGTCAATGTTAAATGAAAAGAAATTACCTAACTATCTATGGGCAGAGAGTGTATCTACTGCCACTTACCTCATAAACAGGTTACCATCTAAGTCACTTGATGGGATGACTCCTTATGAAGCATGGCATGGGAAGAGACCCTCACTTGATCATTGCAGGATATTTGGATGTGTAGCATATGTACACATTTCTTCTCAGATAAGAGGTAAACTAGACCCTAAGGCTGAGAAGTGTATCTTTATTGGCTATGATCTAAATCAGAAGGGGTATAGGTTCTACAACCCTTCAAATAAAGGATTCATGGTTAGTAGAGATGTTGTCTTTGATGAAAATGATTTTTGGTATGAGAATGAATGCAAGAAGTTTAAACTACCCTATGACTTGGAGGAGGAGTTTCCAAGTTTTGCTAAGGAGGAACCTACTCAGAATGAAGAAACCACTTCAGATGATGAAGACATTATCAATCTTGAAGAATTCAAGGCATGGAAGTCCAAAGGCAAACTCAAGATGAAGAAACTTGAAGACATACCTGAATCTTCAAATCAATCAATCACAAAGGGAGAGCAAAAAACCTATCAGATATGGGTATGACACTTCTCTTGTTACTAAACATTCTGTTTATCTTGCCAAAGACTTGTCAATTGAAGAACTAGGATCATATGAAGAAGCAAAGACCAAGATAGAATGGAATGAAGCTATGGATGAGGAGATTGAAGCACTCAAAGAAAGTGACACATGGGGGTCTTGGGATAACAACCACCCCATCCTCAGAACGTAGTCTCGGTGAAGTTGGGCAAGCTGAAGAAAACACAGAGAGAGCCCTAGTACCATTTACTCCTTTGACTGGCACGGACAGCTACAATCAATCCTATGACCACACTTGGGGAGTTTATTATTCATACGAAACGGACCCTATGAATTACGAGCAGACCTACGAGCAATACTCATATGGGCAAAATAACTATGATCAATCATATGGATATGGAGCTGAATATGCGACCCTAATGTACACCAACCCGAGAGCCCAGACACCTTCTAGACCACTGATTAGACCTCCAGTCCCTCGAGGACCATGCTACCACTGTGTAGGAGACCATTTCATTAGGGAGTGAACTTTGCCCTATCAACCACCTCACAAGGTTTGGGAAGGATGTTGTAACGATTGTGGAAAAGAACATTTGTTTAGGGATTGTCCGAAAAACCCTAACAAAATGAACCACACCACCCAAGTGAATGTAGTAGAGGTAGTAAAGCCTTCAGGAAGTGACAAAGATTATACGGTGCCGTTGAAGGCAATTACAAGAGCAAGAGCCAAAGAAGGACTAGAAGAGTTAAATTCCACTAGACACGAAACCAACAAACCAAAAACTCCAGTACCTCAAGCAGTGCCAGATTCAGAAAAATCCGAAGAAAATTCAAAGGAAAAACGGACTCAAAGATGGAAAGCTCGACGAGAGAAGCTAAGGAACAAGCAGAATCAACAAAGAGAGGAAAAGAAGAACAAAGAGGAGTTACAGCACATTACAACTCCCACACCTGAAAAGGATTTTAGTGTTGGGGAAAAGGAGCAAGGTAAACAACAAGCAGGGTCAGTGCTAGCTAATCCCATGCCGGAAGACCTAGCCATGTGGATAAACGCCTATCAATCTAGGATTAAAAATGGACCTTGTGTGGAACACCATGAAGTGAATTACACTAGAGGGGATTTAGAAAGAGAAAGGCTCGCAATCTGTAAGAAATTGATAGAATTAGCCCAAAACACCTTGGAAAACCCTATACAAGACTTTCCAGAAACAAGGATACCCGAGAGAGAATTTCAACAAAGATTGAGAGTTCATGACCCTCGAGAAGGAAGGAAGACTATAGAGAAAGCAAAAAGCATAGCCACCGAAAATCCTCAACAAAGCTCGATAATTCTTGAAGTAGAAGCTAACTGGTCGGAGGAGTTCTGGGCTAAAGTCCAAGAAGATAGATGGAGAAAAACCAAGGGTATTAACCCGCCCTTCGAAAACCCAAGAATGATGAACCATGAGACAAATTACGAGGAAGGTGAGGAGGGAATGGAAAGCATGGACACGCTACCGAACTATATGGGAGAATATGAACAGAAATCATAAATCATGCCCGAACAGTAAGAACAAAAGAGAAAGGATTTTCTAGCAAGACATCAGACATAGCAAGAAAATTGAAGGAGACTAAGGTGCAATGCTCAATAATCTTAGAGGAATTACTAAAAATTAAACCACAAGTATGGGGAAAATTAGCTAAGCACTTCATGCAAAGAGAAGTAAAAGCAAGTAACAAGGAGGCCAATGAAGATACACATACGATTCAAATCCCTATAGATAAAGTGGGAGACTTCAGTGAAGAGGATGAAGGTAATACATGTCTACCCATCACTTTTCGAGGTTACACCACAAAGGCAATGTTAGACATGGGAGCAAGAGTAGCAATAGCTACAAAAGAAATATGGAAGAAATGGGGAAAACCAGCATTATGACCCACAAGAATGAAATTACAATTAGCTGATGGCCACACCAAAAAACCCCTAGGATTGCTAGAGAATGTTGTGCTTAGAACATGCCAAGTAGATTTTGAACACACACTAGCCATTTGTCGATTTGAGAGAGCTAGTAATTATGAAATGATCTTGGGAAGACCCTTTATGAGACAACTAAGGGTAGTGCAAGACTCGTGTAGAGATGCAGTATATTTGCAACATAGGGGCACAACTACAAGAATAAACCTCCATACATACACATATCATGATGTCCCACCTCTACAATGGAACTCAATACACAAAGAAGAGGATGACCTATGAGTCCATAGTGCGGGATCAAAAGACCAATCCTGGATGCATGAGGATACCCAACTATGGATGTGTAAGGCAGCTAAGAGGGAGGACGAGAGAAGACTAACATGGCAACAAGTGTTGGTGCAAACAAGCCTTAACACTTGGCTTTGTTTTGTGCCTTGAAGACTCAACATGAAGATTGCACAAAGATCACTTAGCTTTGGATATCAACATTGAAGTTTACTGCAAAAGTTTGGATTACTTCATTTCAAGAAAGAGCATAGGAACACATGCCTATGCTTAGTTACTTATTACTTCATGTAAAAGTCAAAGTGACTTCTTGTAATTGTACCTACTTTCAAAAGTCGTGGAATTTGAAAGGTATGAATGGAGAGAATATCTCCATGTGATTAGTTGAGAGATTTGAGGGAGCCTACATTTGAATTTTGAAATTCAAATTCCTTCAAAACATCTATAAAAGACAATGTAAAAGTCGCGGGTTAAGTTACACTCTTCCCGAGGCTAATCCAATCTAATTTGTGAGTGTGTGAGAGCTACTACCTAGCCTACACCTCAGAGTACCATTGTGCATTACATCTATTGCCAATGGGAATGTACATTTGATAGATTCAATACATATATTCATAGTCATTATCTCTGTGTTTTCTCTGAGTGACTACCTCCAAGTCTGTCAACTTCAACAGGACATATCTCAAGATCTACTGAACCAAATTTGATGATCAAGGTCTCATTGGAACCAGCTCAAAGCATTCTACAACACTACAAAGTTTCAAATCAATCTATTCAGCAAATTGGGAGAAATCGCTGTCGAAGTGATCACTGGTATATTTCTGTGTGATTCCTAAAAAGTCGGGGATGTCCCTGAGTTTGCTAAACATCATGCTCAGTGTATAGTTTGTCATTTGGAGTGATTTAACTTGCTAATGATAGCTTGTTAAGTTAATTTAATACTCCCAGAAGGAATTAGATCAATTGTAAGTGTGCTGGACACACTGAGCTTAAGACTGAGCAGGTGTCATTACAAGAATAGCAAGTTTTTTGGACTAATGAAGGTTCAAACTTATCTGTTTTGATTTGGTCATTACTCAATCACTTTGTAAAGCACATATATAGTTTCTTGGTGTCATTTGGAAGCTCAAGGAGTCTCCTAACCATATCTGAAGAAAAGAAAGGGCAGGTGTGAAGCAGGTCTAGCAGCACCACCTTGATCTTCTGATTGTACCCAGCCATCACATCCAACAGTGGTATCAGAGCAAACAAGGTAATCATGGGTGATGGTTTCCCTTCCTTTATTGATAAATTGGATAGGAATAACTACCAGGCATGGTCATTAAGAATGAAGACTTATCTACAAGGGAGAAGCTTGTATGGATACATATCAGGAGATGAGGAGTTGCCCTCATTCAAAACCAGAGGCCTACCTACAAAGGATGAGCATGAGAGACTTAATCAATGGTGTGCTAAAGATGCTTTAGCAAGGTCATATCTTCTAAACTCTATCTCTGATTTCCTTCTACCTCATGTTAGGAACTGTAAGACTTCCCAAGAGACTTGGGAGACCTTGGCAACATACTTCTCATCAAGCACAAGGGCCAGAAAGAATCAGCTATGGATTGAGTTTACAACTCTTAGGAAACAATCAAAACAATGTGTTTCAGATTTTGTCACCAAAGTCAAAGATATAGCAGATCAACTTGCAAGTGTTGGAGAAGAGATTGAAGAAGAGCAAATAGTCAGACAAGTGATCAATGGACTCAAAGCAGATGACAAGTGGGAGAGCTTTACCACTGCAATGGACTTGTACATGGACATTCAAGCACCTGATCTAACAACTCTGATTGGACAACTCTTTACACATGAAGCCAAGATCACAAAGAATGGAGAGCAATCAAAAGGTAACAATCCCTCTGCCCTATATACAGATAAGAAGTCTAAAGATAAGGGTAAAAGCAAGAAGGTTGATGATGAAGGATCCACCTCCCAAGCAAACTATGCAGGGAGAGGTAGATCATCTAGAGGTAGGGGCAGAGGAGGTAAGTCAGGTAGGGGGAGACCCTATAATCAATCTCCATGCAATATTTGTGGCTTGTCTAATCATACTACAGATGAATGCTACAAAAACTACAAGAACCAAAGAGGAAGAGGTCACCAAAGAGGAGGATACTCCCAAGGCAGAGGCAGATTCAATCAATCTCAAGGCTACCATGGCTACAACAATAACTACAACAACAATTACAATAATAGCTACAATCACAATGGCAATTATCAAGGAGGATATAGGAACAGAAAGGATTACAACAATTATGCAGAGGATCAAGATGATTCCTTGTTGATTATGAACATGACATCTAAATCAGGTATCAATGATGATCATTTGTTCTATATTGATTCAGGTTGCTCTAACCATGTAGCTGGGAATGTTGCCTTACTCTCTGATTTGGAAGAACCTAAAGGCAAGCACCAAGTGCAGACAGGTGATGACACTAAACACTCAGTGGTTAAAGTAGGTAATGTCAAAACAAGTGATGGTAATCAGAATTTGCTAAGCAGAGTATTGTATGTTCCAACAATCACCAAGAATCTGATGAGTGTAGGTCAGATTGTTGAAAAAGGTCTACAGGTCAGGTTCACTCAACATGGTGCATTTGTGGAGGATCCAAGACATGGATTCAGAAGGATAGCCAAGGGAGAGAAGTCAGGTAGACTATTTACCTTTGAACTTGAGGATACTAAAAATATTGCCTTGTACAACTATAGGGACCAAACCCTATCAGAATTGGAGATGTGGCACAAGAGATTGGGTCACATTGGAGAGAGAACCATAAAGCAGATGAGCAGAGATCAATGTGTGCTTGGGATACCTAATGTATCCAAGCAACACATGATATACAAGTGTGGGGCTTGTCAATTTGGTAAGTCACACAGGTTGCCATATACCAAGAAAGGATTTATGCATGAAGACTACTTGGAATTGGTGCATACAGATGTGTGGGGACCAAGCAAGGAGCCATCCATATCTGGATCAAGGTACTATGTATCTTTTATAGATGATTGTAGCAGATGGACTGTCTTGTACTTCATGAAACATAAAGATGAAGTATTTAATTGCTTCAAAAGATATCTTGCATTAGTAGAGAATCAAACAGGTAGACAATTGAAGAGATTAAGGTCTGATGGTGGTGGAGAATACTTCTCCAATGACTTTGAAGAGTTCTTGCAGGAAAGAGGCATCAAGAGGGAGATTACCACAAGGTATTCACCTGAACAAAATGGGGTAGCTGAAAGAAGAAATAGACTCATTGTGGAGACAGCTAGGTCTATGCTCAATGAGAAGAAACTACCAAATTATCTTTGGGCAGAGAGTGTATCTACTGCCACATACTTAATCAACAGGTTGCCATCAAAGACACTTGATGGAATGACACCCTATGAGGCTTGGCATGGTAAGAGACCTTCTCTGGATCATTGCAAGATCTTTGGGTGTGTTGCATATGTGCATATTCCCTCACAGGTAAGGGGAAAGCTAGACCCTAAGGCTGAAAAGTGTATCTTTATTGGTTATGATTTGAATCAGAAAGGATACAGGTTCTATAACCCCTCAAACAAAGGCTTCAAGGTAAGCAGAGATGTCATCTTTGATGAAAATGATTCATGGTATGATAATGAGTGCAGGAAAGTTAGCCTACCTTATGATATGGAAGAAGACTTTCCAAAGCTTGTCAGGCAAGAACCAACTCAGAATGAGGACACAAGCTCAGATGATGAAGACACCATCAACATTGAAGAATTCAAAGCTTGGAAATCCAAAGGGAAGATGAAGATGAAGCAACTTGAAGACAATCCAGAATCCTCAACTCAAGCTATGAGGAGATCTTCAAGGCAAAAGAAGAAACCTATTAGGTATGGATATGATACTTCACTTGTAACCAAGCATTCTGTATATCTTGCAAAGGATATCTTAAGTGAAGAACCAGGTACATTTGAGGAAGCCATTACTAAACCAGAATGGAAGGAAGCAATGGATGAAGAAATGGAGGCTCTCAAGGAGAGTGATACTTGGGACTTGGTACCCAAGAAGGACTCCATGAAGGTGATAGGATCCAGATGGATCTACAAACTCAAAAGGAACTCAGATGGTACAATAAGCAGGTACAAAGCTAGGTTGGTAGCCAAGGGTTTTGCACAAACCCAAGGCATTGATTATGAGGAGACATTTTCTCCTGTGGCAAAGATGCCAACTATCAGAATTATGGTGAGTGTAGCTGCATCCAAGAATTGGAACATGTACCAATTGGATGTGAAGAATGCATTCTTGAATGGATGGATATCTGAAGAGGTCTACATGTCACAACCACCTGGCTATGAGGACCCTAATAAGGTAAATCATGTTTGCAAATTGAAGAAAGCTCTGTATGGATTGAAGCAGGCACCTAGAGCATGGAACTATAGGTTGACAACCTATCTCTTGGATCAAGGATTTGTGATGAGTAAAGCAGATACTTCATTGTTTATAAAGAAGAACAATTCAGAGGTAATATACTTGTGTGTCTATGTTGATGACATCATTATCACAGGAAATGATGTTCAAGGAATTAGACACATCAAAGGTCAAATGATGAAGGAATTCAAGATCAATGATCTTGGATTATTGAAGTACTTCCTAGGGCTTGAATTGGTCTACACAAATTCAGGTATATACATTACTCAGAAGAAGTACATTCAGGACATGGTCAAGAAGTTTAACTTGCAGGAAGCTAAAGTCTCAAACATTCCTATGGAGGTCAACCACAAACTCAGTGCACATGAAGGAGAAGAACTCAAGGATATTACAGGTTACCAAAGTTTGGTAGGTAGTCTCAATTATGCTACCTTAACTAGGATTGATATCTCATATGGTGTTAGTGTACTTAGTCAATTTATGCATAAGCCAAGAGTACCACATTTGGAGGCAGCCAAGAAGATAGTAAAGTACCTAAAGGGAACACAAAATCATGGTTTGTATTATCCATATTCATCAGACATTGATATCAAGGTATACTCAGATGCAGATTGGGCAGGATGCAAGGATGACAGGAGGAGTACATCTGGTTACATATGCTTTGCAGGTGATAAACCTATTTCTTGGTCATCCAAGAAACAACCCACAGTGGCTCTATCATCTACTGAGGCAGAGTACAGAGGGCTAGCCAATGCCACTCAAGAATCAATATGGTTGAAGTTACTGTATTCAGAATTGGGCCTATACACAAGGCCACCTATCATATTTGGTGATAACACAAGTTCACTTCATTTAGCTGCTAATCCTGTGTATCATGCTAGGACAAAACACATAGAGGTGCATTACCACTATGTGAGGGAGAAATTACTTAGCAAAGAAATCCAATTATCATATGTGTCCACTAATATTCAATGTGCAGATTTGCTTACAAAAGCTTTGGATGGGAGCAAGCTATGCAGGTTTAAATCCATGATTGGATTACAGGATATCATTGAAGACTAAAGATGAAGACTCAAGCAAGTGTTTGGCTTGAGGGGGAGCTGTTGGTGCAAACAAGCGTTAACACTTGGCTTTGTTTTGTGCCTTGAAGACTCAACATGAAGATTGCACAAAGATCACTTAGCTTTGGATATCAACATTGAAGTTTACTGCAAAAGTTTGGATTACTTCATTTCAAGAAAGAGCATAGGAACACATGCCTATGCTTAGTTACTTATTACTTCATGTAAAAGTCAAAGTGACTTCTTGTAATTGTACCTACTTTCAAAAGTCGTGGAATTTGAAAGGTATGAATGGAGAGAATATCTCCATGTGATTAGTTGAGAGATTTGAGGGAGCCTACATTTGAATTTTGAAATTCAAATTCCTTCAAAACATCTATAAAAGACAATGTAAAAGTCGCGGGTTAAGTTACACTCTTCCCGAGGCTAATCCAATCTAATTTGTGAGTGTGTGAGAGCTACTACCTAGCCTACACCTCAGAGTACCATTGTGCATTACATCTATTGCCAATGGGAATGTACATTTGATAGATTCAATACATATATTCATAGTCATTATCTCTGTGTTTTCTCTGAGTGACTACCTCCAAGTCTGTCAACTTCAACAGGACATATCTCAAGATCTACTGAACCAAATTTGATGATCAAGGGCTCATTGGAACCAGCTCAAAGCATTCTACAACACTACAAAGTTTCAAGTCAATCTATTCAGCAAATTGGGAGAAATCGCTGTCGAAGTGATCACTGGTATATTTCTGTGTGATTCCTAAAAAGTCGGGGATGTCCCTGAGTTTGCTAAACATCATGCTCAGTGTATAGTTTGTCATTTGGAGTGATTTAACTTGCTAATGATAGCTTGTTAAGTTAATTTAATACTCCCAGAAGGAATTAGATCAATTGTAAGTGTGCTGGACACACTGAGCTTAAGACTGAGCAGGTGTCATTACAAGAATAGCAAGTTTTTTGGACTAATGAAGGTTCAAACTTATCTGTTTTGATTTGGTCATTACTCAATCACTTTGTAAAGCACATATATAGTTTCTTGGTGTCATTTGGAAGCTCAAGGAGTCTCCTAACCATATCTGAAGAAAAGAAAGGGCAGGTGTGAAGCAGGTCTAGCAGCACCACCTTGATCTTCTGATTGTACCCAGCCATCACATCCAACAACAAGGCTGTGGAGTCTCGAGGCTTGTAGAATATTTAGCTTATATGCCACAAGTATTCCTGGATGAAGAGTTCGAACCCCGATGGATGGAAATATTGGCCGCGTTGGATGTATGTGTCAATGACGAAGTCCTTACCCTAAACGAGTACATAGATAAGGAGGGGTACGACATAAGTCTATACATGGTGGTGCTACAAGAGGTAGAGGAAGGAGAGTGGATAGAAAAGGATTGGATAGAAGATTATGAAAGCATAGAAATGGAACCTAAAACTCAGGAAGAAGGACTTAAATTAGAAAAAGGACACCAAGAAACGAAGTTGGGAAACAATTCTTTCCAAGAACAAAAAGAAAGTCGGGAAGATATCCATTTAGAAGGAATCAACAGAGAAGAGAATATACCACAGGAGCAATTTGAGGTCCCTGGACATTTTAAAAAGTATGAGGTGGAGGAAAGAAAGATTGCTATCCAAATGCCTAAACGACAAGCACAAGAAGGAGAAGAGACCAAAAAAATTACGATAACCATAGAAGGAGAAGAGGAAAGATGTACCTACATAGGGAAAGATGTGTCTAAAAGCGAAGAATGAGAACTCATTGAGTTGATTCGAGATTATAGGGACGTATTTGCTTGGACATACAAGGACTTAAAAGGAGTGGATCCCTCTATTTGTTCCCATTGTATTCCCATGACTCCTGACATGAAACCATCCAAAGAATGACCATACACATACAATGACATGTACTCAGCCAAAATCCAGGAAGAAATAGACAAATTATTGGCAGCAGGATTCATTTATGAAATCGAACACACTAAATGGGTATCACCTTGTTGAAGACCTCTAAATCTCTAAAGGTTTGATCTATAGTGATTTAATAGCACCTCTATAACAGTTACGGACCAAACTTTACACAAATGTTACCTTCATTTACCAAATCTTCAATTATCACTTCTCTTAGTGAGAATCTTCTTCCTTCAAGAAGTCTGCTTCAAAGATTAACTTCATTACCTGCACATATCTTTAGATTTCTTCAAACTAATGATGTACATATCTCCAAGCTACCTTTGCACAATCATATCAACCATTAGTTGTTCGAAAGAATCATTAAATCTTTAATTTGATCCTTAAGATCAAAAGTATGTCAGAAATTGTCTTCCTGAACAAGCGCCTTTGACATAGCTAACTTCTAAGGTTGATTTCTCATAGCACAGATCTCGTTTTGCTAAATGCTTTTAGCCATAGCTTCCTTGCCTTCTAACTTAGATTTTGAATGCTCACTGATAAAAAACTTTACACTGTGCACTAAGAGCTAAGCAAAACATTGACACGAAAAAGTGTGTGACTCTAAGAGGTTTACTTGTATTGTAGACTTTACATACACATGTTCCTATCGATCATACGCACAGCATGAAAGGGATTAGGCCATGAAACTTTGAACATAGCTTCATTAGCTTCTAGATTAGATGTGTACAATATATTTCTTGATCCACATGATCAAGCTGAGAAAAATCAGAGAAAAACTCGTCGCTAATTTCTGAAGATGACTCTCTACACATCTATCTCATTGACACTTGGTTTCTAATGACTCTCTCATGGATTTCTTTACATCATTGACTTATATACATATGTTTCTAGACTTATCCCACGTTTATTGCATTACTCCTTACCATCCTAAGGATCATCTACACTCATAGTACAAGAATTTCCAACTGTAATGTACATATGTATACAAGCTTCACTTCTGAGATCTCTTCACTTTCTCAAATGACTTCTTGAACTTCAATTTGATCATTAACTCGCTTCAAACTCTTTGTAATCATCAACTTGTGATTGTTCTGTTCCAACAGCTCCCCCTGAATCACTAATTGTGATTATTCCATTCTTTTACTCCTACCATCTCTTTGAACTTCTATAACTTAGGTCCATCTAAGCTTTTTGTCAACATATCTGCAACCTGCTCTTTTGTTGGAGTGTACAATACTTCAATCTCTTTATCAAGTACCTTTTCTCTTAAGAAATGATATTGAATCTCTATGTGTTTAATCCTGGCATGAAAAATAGGATTAGCTGCCAAATATAATGAACTCATGTTGTCTCCAAAAATAATTGGAGTACTTGATAGGGTCTTGAGCCCACGGAAAAAGTGATTATACAAGACTTTATTTTGTTCAAATCCCTTGGAATCGGTCTACTTGGATCACCTAGAGCCCACAATTATCCCGCAATGGATTCTTCTTATGGCTATGCACTAGCTCATAAATTCCCGGCAAACGCACCAAATGAACAGGCTCTAAAGCCCACGGAAAAGATGATTGTGAAAGCCTTTATTTTGTTCAAACCCCTCGGAATCGGTCTAGTTAGATTACCTAGAGCCCACAATTATCGCACAATGGATTTTTCCTATGTCTATGCACTAGCTCATATGTTCCCGGCAAACGCACCAAAATGTTAGGCTCTTAAGCCCACGGAAAAGTGATTACACTAGACTTTATTTTGTTCGAAACCCTCGCAATAACACTCTTACTTTCTTTCTTTCACTCTCACATATGCATATGGCCACAACCCTACCCATAATGTCACAGGCACATCTTCATACACACACTCACACACACCTTCTCATGCATATAACCACACACATATTCTCTTTTCTTCATTCCCATTCACTTCCTATCACTCTCCTAGGTATTTATTCTGAGCAGGCACATCCTCGCACCATCTCTACACCACTTTGCCTGTTCACTCACAATCCCTATTGGAATGATCTAAAGAACCAGAAGCAAATTTTTTGTGATTGATGATGTTGAAAGCTTGTAGGTTCTAAAGCTTGTACGAAATTTGTTTTCATTGTTCAGAGAAATATTGCACGAACAAGAGCTATTAACATTCATTCTTCACAATCAAAACTTTTGTGCAGAAAGCCTTCTATTTCATGTCCACAAACAACATCAGTCCAGCATTAGATTTTAAAGACCTAAGCAACAAGATGGTCGTGCTCTTGCACCAGATCAACATTCATAACAAAGTTAAATAAAACCATGGCGCGAAAAGGAAAGCAACTATGTCTGGGTAATACCATCAACCTTCAACCATAACAACATAACAATCATGAAGTAAAGTCAAACGTAATGCCTATGTTCGCTTAATCTATTGGATATAAGTTCCAACTCTTAAACAATTAGCATGAATCCAGAGAAGGAGAATTATACCGTAGCTCATTAAATTTCATTTCACTGCCACATCATCTAAACCTCAAGATTGTATTCTATATGTCGTAAGGGCGTAGAGGTAAACTTGAACCACAAAGAGCGCTTCAGAATAGTATCAATTATGGGAAATCACAAAATTCATATAGGTTAGATAATAGATACCCCTTCTGAACTTCTACAGCAATATCCAAAGATCCAATTTCTCTCTTCCCTTTATAGCATAAACAAGTTCTTGTTCCTCTAGCCAACGTCTAGCTCATCAGCATCATCAATGTCTGAGGAAGATTAAATCCATGTGCATCCATGAGGCGAGTTTCCTTCATGACTTATGCAGCTTGCTTCTGCTTCGTGATTTTTCAGATACAAAAGTCCTCAAGTCGAGGTGTGTAACTGTTGGCTATCAAAGAGTACAAAAGAGATAGAGTGTCTTTGCACTAAGCAATAATTTCTTGACAAAAATTGCTCCAGCTCGAAAGCTCTGAATCAAAATCATCATCTTCTCATGTCTAAAATGTACTAAGGACAAGCTCCCATCAAGTCAACCAGAATGCATATCAGATAGACACGCAACAAGCAATTCAGAAACTAAGATGAACAGCTTCAGAGAAAAACAATTCATCTAGTGAATAGATAACATTCAAGATTCACATACCATACATACTTCTTCCGGATTGCTTGGTTCATACAACACAGGAATGAAATGGAACGGAACTCTCCTTCACTATCCACATATCTTCAACGTCGCCCACAACCCTTATTGTGGCTGGAGATTCTCCTCTAGAGCATTTGAGCGTAATCCATCTCTCTGTCTCGAAGACCTTGTGAATTCTAAACTTCAGCGACTCTTGCTCTACCTTCGCTGAATCACCCAGGAGCTCCCCTCAGACCAAAATTTCAACACTCAATCCTTGAGCTTGGGGCTTCATTGCAGAGCCACGCAGTACGCCAAAAGTTCTCCTCACTTCAATTACACAAGTTTGCTTTGATATCAGTGATGACTCCAAGTGGCTATGGCACGAGACAACTATGGAGAACTATCTCTTCACACAGTGTGCACAGGCGAAGAGAGAAAGAAGATAGAGAGGGATGCTCTCTCCCTCATACAATACACTATTGGATAAGTGAAGGTAGAGAGAGAGTGCTCGACTCTATGCGCACAGATAAAAATCTGTAAGATTGTGCCTTCTCTCCCCCTTCTTTAACGCTTCTCCCATCTGCCATGACCTCTCCCTCTGTAAACTCTTCAGGTCTTCTTGATCTCCGTCCAAGCTCCTCTTCCAATTCTAAATTGGAAGGAACAAGTGCACCTGCATAGACTGTACCAAAAGATCCTTCACCTACACGTTGTGCAACGAGAAAAAAAACTTTCCTCCTGTAACTTCTGCGACGTAATGCCTTGTCTCCAACAAACTGTAGAGGTGTCAGTACAAATGCATCTACAGCACCCCATAACACATTGGGTCGAGCTGTTAGGCACACCCACCCGACTGCTGCCCCCCCCCCCCCCCCCCCCCGTCTTCAATGCGTGCAGCCGAAAAAGAGATCGAGAGCAAAAAACGAAAACCGACGCCCCCTTTTCTGGTTTTTTTTCGTCAGAGCCCCACTCCCTTTTTTTTGTTCTTTCGTCAGAGCCCCCCTTTCTGAACCATGAGGTTCAAAATTTCAAGGGCCCTTTGAACAAACCCATGCTCCGCATATCCAGAATTAAGAGCAGTATATGCAATCACATCTTGTGATGGCAACTTTCAAGATGTAATTGGCGTACAGTATTTGCTGCTGGTCCGTAGGCTTTCAAACTGCACACATAAGTTGCACTACTAGGGCTCACACCATCCAGTTGCATCCACTCCAAGCAACTCAATGCCTTCTCATCACAGCCATATTCTGTAAAGCCTAAAAGAATGTTAGTCCATAAGAAAACATCACGCTCAACAAGCCCAGAAAATACATCCAATGCCTCTTCCAATAATCCACATTTCAGATATAGCTCTGCTAATGCATTCCCAACTTTCTCGTTTGAGTGATAATCCTCCTTGATGGTTTCGATGTGTATCTCTTGCCCCAGTTCCAATTCACGAGTAATGGCACATGCCTTTAGAGCACATACAAAGGTGATGTAATTCCCTTATTTGCCAAGGGATATCTTGCATGAAAACCCCTACCATTACGTAAGGATGTGCAATTAAGCCTTCTGGACTTCTCCTCTTGTGTTATCAAGACCTTCTCAGAACCCTTGATGATAAAGTATCCTCCAACATCAAAAGTACAATGGCCTTTTTCAAGTGAAACCTTTTCTCCACATCCCTGCAACCAATATCTCCGCATGTTTCTCATCAATTATCAAATTCATTCTGCAATACCTGAAATCAAACAAATTTTCTGCCAAATAAAACCACATTAGGGCATAAAAATCAACCATTTCCGGAGCTAACATATTTCCCTCTTCTTATTTGCGAAGTCGTCCTCGACGAGTCACTCTTGCTGCAATAAAATCAAAACAGCCATGAACATGTCAACTTCCAATTGGTTCACATACCTTTTCATCAAGCTATCATTCCAAGTGGACCTGTACTCATTGAAGCTATTAGTGCTCAAAAAAATCATTCATGAACACATACAAATCAGTCATTTCCAAAATGATCCAAGATCATGCATATATATGCAATTCCATTTCAGCCATACATCAATTTGCTCATACATTCCATTATGAAAAATGGTCTCAACCAAAATAACACATGCATACCTTTCCATATTTTACACATGCAACTACCATTACGGAAAACAGAAAAGAAATTACCGAAAACAACAACAACTGAAATGAATCAAATCGGAGATGCAAAAATACCCAAAATGCACACTCCATTATTGCATCTACTACTCGCTATGTACAATCATTCCATGACTAGACGTTCCCAAAGAATCCCCATCGTCGTCCTACAAAAATCATCGAAACTCAAGTACAAGTCAAGACATACGTCAGAACCCTAGAGTGTCCCACACACTAGAAAAACCCTCAGATAGAGCACACTAGTTATAAAGCAAGACCGTTGCATTACCTCGCTAAAGCCTCATCCATAATTACATATAGAGTCTCCGTGCCTTCAAGAATGTTGATTCAAAGTGAGCCGATCTGTCACAAGCCAACACATACCAATCACACAAGCAAATAACGTTCCCTTCCAGGCGATCATCGCCCTCTCCTCTCTCTCTCTCCCCCTCAGGAGTGGGGAATAACTTCATATGAAAATTTTATTTTAATCATACGTTGGCCTACATTGACACTGGATGCAATTCGTGGACCTGACCGCCCGATCAGGTTGATTCCACCCATCTACCAATGCAATGCAGCGCACAACACCCAAACACACAATGATAATATATAACATATACCAGCTAGCCCATAACGAAGCTGGATACGGCTCGTGGTCGTGACTACCCAGCCACGATGGTTCCACCTACCTACCAACCCGTTATGGCACGTAGCTAAGACACAAACACATACATCCCAAGCCTATGGCGAAACTAGCTGCGGCTCGTGGTCCTAACCACCCGGCGAGGATAAATCCACCCACCTACTAGCCCACCATAGCGCATTGGTACGATCACAACAACACAAATTTTTCTTTTCTGTTCTTTTCTTCGTTTTTTTTTTCATAGTTAATTAGTTCACCCAAGTCCTAAGAATTAGGGAGAGGAAGAAAGGGACTTCCCCACTTTTCCCACACATGCATGCAAACATATACATTCTAGCCTTTGACAGATCAACCACCTCTTCACTCCATTCTCTCAATTACAGAAACTACATATGTATTCATCGATTTGACTTTTCACTTGGTAACTACAGCCAGCTATGCCTTAGTCTCTCGTATGCCTATCCCTAGGTATCCTAGAATGTGAGTCTCTGGGATGTCTCATGTAGTCTCACATCGTACTCGCATCCCGACAACTTCTCTAAGGCGAGTCAGGTTCAACTTCGGGAGCTCCGTCATCACTTCCTAGTATTAGCTCATCTGCCCAAGCCCACGTGATATCGTTTTCCTCGTTAGGCATTTCCCTAGAAGGATCAAAATAGTAGTATCGATCTCCCGCCCATCCTACATGTCGAGCTAGGTATTCCTCAAAACACTCGATGTAAAATGCAACACCCAAATCCTGGTTTATAAAGCATACCAGCCAATGCGCTTCCTCAACATCGTATTCCGTCTCAACGTCGTCGACGTCTATGTCCATGCGAGCGAACGTTTGGTCCGAGAAATATATCCTTAGCTCGTACAAGTAGAGTTGCGTAATTTGGTCTGCCATTTTGTTACTTAGCTCCTAACAGTCTCTGCGCAACATAAGAAAAATAATTAGAAGTCCAAGATTCTTGAGCTAGCAAGGAAGAATATTTTTGACACACAAATCATAGCTTACATATGCGCATATATATATATATAACTATACATGTATGTACAAAGAATCTACTCTGACATTTCGTTTGTATCCCGTCTGGTTTCTCCCGTCCTAATATCACTTGAAATATGGTTTAACTCGAAGCGCGTTAACCTTCACGGGAGCATATTCTTCTCCTAAATCTTGAATTTGCATGGAACCATTAGAATTGAGTTCCACCACCTTAAACGGTCCTGCCCATCTTGTCTGTAACTTCCTCGAGAATTTATAATATTTGCTATCATAGACTAGTACCAAATCCCCTTCTTGAATCACATAGGTTTTGAGATTCTTATCATGCCTCTCTTTACGTCTCTTCTGAATAGCTTCCAAACTTTGTTGTGCGATGAGTCCCTTTTCTTCCAGCTTGACCAGTTGTATGTACCTCTCCTTTAATGACTCTTCCTCGCCCAACCTGGCTTCTATTGCCACTCTTAATGCCGGAACTTCTTTTTCAATGGGAAAGATGGCCTCCTCGCCATATACTAGAGAGAACGGAGTGCTCTTTGTCGTCACTCGGTAAGATGTTCGATATGCCCACAAGGCTTCCAAAAGTCTCTCATCCCAGTCTCTCCTATGCACAGCTACTGTCTTTGTCAGAATCTGTTCCAGCACCTTGTTGGAAACCTCCACTTGTCCATTTGCCCTAGGATAATATGGAGTGCTTTTTCTATGTTTGATCTTATATAATTCCATTAATTCTTCGATCAATTCGTTGACAAAATGTGTTCCTCTATCACTCACTATTTCCAACGGGCATCCAAATCGAGTGATAATTTGTTCAAACAAAAATTTAGCAACATCAACGGCTCGGTCAGTCTTCAGAGCTTTGGCTTCCACCCACTTGGTAACATAATCAGTACAGACCAAGATATACCTATTGGATCTTCGTCATGAGGGAGGATCAATAGGCCCCACAAAATCAATTCCCCATTTCTCAAACGGCTTAAGAGCCAACACCGGCGTAAGAGGAGCAGCATGTGCTAATGTGGGTTTGCCCATTCGTTGGCATTTGTCGCATTTCTTACAGTATGTATGCGAATCTTTGAACAGCGTTGGCCACCAATACCCGGCCAATAAAATCTTTCTTGCCGTCAGTTCACCAGCAAAATGTCCACCGCAAGGTTCGTCATGCAAAGCCCTCAACACTAGAATTGCTTCTTCTTCCTCGAGACACCTCCGATAGATGCTCTCATGAACAAAATATCGATAGAGTTGCCCCCCAATGATGCTATGGTGCTTCGCCAATGCTAACAGTTTTTGTTTCTCTCTCTTGCTTGCTCCTGGCGAATATTTAGTAGTGCACAAGAAATTCACCAAGTCGGCATACCAAGGTACTTTCGCATCAACCTGGAATAGATGCCCATCTGGAGCATCGTCGGGCACACCAGAGATTGGCTCCTCATTAACAATTCGAGATAGATGGTCAGCCAATATATGTGCTTTGCCTGGTCTGGTTACCACTGTGAACTGAAATTCTTGGAGAAGTAGCATCCACCTCATCAGTCGCCCTGACAGTTCGGGTTTATTAATGATGTACTTAAGGGCTTCATGATCCACATAAAAAGTGAAATGCTTTCCCATCAAGTAATGCCGATACTTGTTCACCGCAAAGATCATCGAGAGACATTCCTTTTCTGTAGTCGTGTAGTTCCTCTCAGTGCTATTCAAATTGCGACTTGCGTAATAAATAGGGTGGTCCAACTTCTTTTCATCGGCTTGGCATAGTACTGCTCCAACCGCAGTATGAGAAGCGTCGGTATGCACATGGAATTCTTTAGTCCAGTCGGGTGCTACCAAAATCGTTGCATTTATCAATCTCTCCTTGATCGAGTCGAATGCAACTTGACACTCTCCAGTCCACTGGTATTGTTGGTCCTTCCTCAAAAGAGTCGTCAGTGGTGTCGCTATGGATGCAAAATTTAATATAAAACGTCGATAATAATTCGCATGGCCCAAGAATCCTCTGAGTTGTCACAAATTTTGCGGAGGTGGAAGTTGTCCAATTTTTTCCACTTTGTCCTCGTCAACCGCAATCCCTTTTTCGGAAATAACATGTCCCAAAAGCAATCCTCTTCGTACTCCAAATGTACACTTTTCAAGATTCAATGCGATGCCTTTTTCAATGCTTCTTCTTAAAATCGCTTCGATCCTCTCCATCATGTTTTCATCGTCGCCTCTGATTGCAAAGTCATCGAGAAATATCTCCATCCAATCTTGCAAGTAGTCTTGATATGCAGCTATCATTGCTCTCTGAAATGTGGCCGGTGCATTGCATAATCCAAATGGCATCACACGATATGCGTACGTACCCCATTCTGTAGTGAAAGTAGTTTTTGATTGATCCTGTTCATGGATTTGGATCTGGTTGTATCCACTGAAACCATCCAAAAATGAGTACAATTTATGACCAGCCACTCTGTCCAAGATTTGATCAGTAAATGGCAAGGGGAAGTGATCCTTCTTCGTGCGCTCGTTCAACTTTCGATAATCTATGCAAATACGGATTTTCTTGTTTTTCTTCGGAACAACTACAATTGGTGATACCCATTCGCTGGATGCGATGGGATATATGAATCCTGCTTCCAACAATTTGGTCAATTCCAACTTGATCAATTCCGAGTAGACTGGATTTGTCCGCCTAAGTCGTTGACATATTGGTCGTGTGCCTTCTTCCAAGTCTATATAATGTTGGCAAATTCGAGGATCAATTCCTCTCAAATCACTGTATGACCATGCAAAGGCCTTGCTGAAATTTTTGAGTGTCGTTTTAATACAATCTCGTACTCCATCTGGTAGCTCTGACCCAACACTCAAGAATTTTTCTGGAAAAACTTCCCACTTTTCCAACTGAGCTTCTCGCGAATAGTCCTTATTCCTCGATGACACTGTGATTGGAACATGCTCTCCAATCACGCGTGCATGGTTGGCCAGTAAATCATTGTTTTGTTCTCTTTCGATTGAACCTAGTTTCTTCAATTCAGCTTTTGCAATGGCTTCCGACACTTTAGTCTTACTCTTCGCTTCTTTTTTCGATTCTCGACTTCTCTTTAGAATCTCTGCTTCTAGCATTCTAACTCTTTCTCTCAACTGTTGCACTTCCATCGCCGGAGGTAACTCTAGTTTCAGTTCTTCCCTTGAAGTTCCCTTCTCCAGGGATTGAGTAGATTTATTTTCCCTTGCGTCTATACTCAACATGTAGCACTCAAATTCTCTTGTATGTGTCAACCATCCTAGCAACTCCTGGTCGGAATCGTCGTTATAGAGCAATGGATTTTTATACTCTCCCATCTTCGTGTCTTGATTCTTAAAGAGTTGCAAGTTGAACCCGTCTTGACGCAGATTCTTGTAGTTGTCTGTGCTCAAAGAAAACCTAGCTCGTGCAATCTCGCGCCTTGCTTTCTCCTTCTCTTTCTTTTCCATCTCATCGACTATTATTGTCTTCTTCTTGTTGCTCAAGGGTGGGGATACTTGTAACTGAATCCGATCAGACTTTGGCCCTATTGAAATAAAACCTGTGCGCCAGTCATGCACACATTCGGCTTGCACCAGCCAGGGCCGTCCAAGTAGGATCGAGAAGGTAGCCTCTGAGGTCCTTGGTCTTACTATCAGATAATCAACTTTAAACTCTAGACCGCCCACAACTGTGCTTACATTCTTCAAAAGACCCGCAGGCTTCACTTGTGTTTGATCTGCCATTCTCAAAGACATCGGCGTTTCTTCCATGTGGTTGAGGCCTAAGGCTTTCATCATGAACTCAGTCATAAGGTTGACTGCGGCTCCACTATCTAACTGAGCACCAGGGACTGCATACCCTTTAATCTCGACCGTCACAGCTGGAGCATTTGAATCAATTTGCATCGTAATACTTTGAATTATTCCTTGGATATCCTTATCTGGTCTATTTTTATCTCGAGCTTTCCTCGGCTTCTTAATATATTCGTTATAGAATTGTTTCCTATAAATAGGTGAACATTTTAGCAATGTGCCAATGTCCAGCGTGACTTCCGTGTCAGCGAGCAACTTTACAATATCCACTTCCTCCGAACTTTGTCTTTCCTTTCTAATCTTAGGAGCTTTCAATCTTTCAGGGAATGGTGCTATGCCCGGCACAAACTCCTTGGTCACGGGTGGAAGAATCTCAATCTCTTCCCCATCCTCAAGCTCTTGCTGCTCAGCAAGTCCTCCAACTTGGTTTTCTACCTCTTCGTGTTCAGCTATCCTCTCTTGACTCCCTTCTTCACCTTCGCCTCCTGGATTCTTCTTCGAATACTCTTGAGTCCTTGTGATTACTGCCACAGTTGGATCTTTGTGGGGTTTCTTGGCCTCGTAGGCATCCACAAAGTGCATTGACGAGCTAGAGCCTTCTTGAGGGTTCGGTGTCTTGAACACTACTCCGATCGTAGGAACGTGCTCTTGAACTCTCGATGTGGAATGCATTTGAGTATCAACATAGTTCGAGGACCCTACTCGTCCTTTTTCCTTGCCGGCGGCAGCTCTTCGTTTTGGACAATCTTCATCAAAGTGGCCCTCTCCACTACAGTACCTACATAGTGGGGTATAATCAATTGGCTTCTTTTCGTTTGGACATCTAGATTGAGTTTGGCCAAAGCCATGACATCTCCAGCACTGGATTGGACCATCTCTTCTTTGATCCCGCGTGGCTCCTCTTGGATAGTCTCCTCCTTGACCCTGAGCACCATATCCATAAGTCGGTCTGTTTTCCCAACGAGATGTAGGTGGTACACTTTGAGTGGGCAATCCCGTGTAAGGTCTTTCTCTTGTATCTCCTGATTTCATGGTCCTTTCTTCATAGGCTCTCTTGTTGTAACATCGGTCCTCTGTGTGATTTGTCCTTCCACAAAAAGTACAACGCATCCTAGGTGGCGATCTATCTGTGAATACTCTCGAGACTGTAGGGCATTCTGAAGCAAAATGGCCGTAACCATGGCACTTTCCACACCATGTATTTGATCGAAACACTTGATTCGGGTTTGTTGTGACCTCTGGTTTTACTGTATATGTCTCTTGAGTTATCGTGGCAGCTTTTATAGCTTGCGTGACCAATTCCAATATTCGTTCTTCAGTTAGCGCAGGTTTTACCTCGAGTGGTGTGCTAGTGGCAGCTACAAAAGCTGGGGTCGTCAATGCAGGACTTCCTTGGCCAGGATCTTTCATTGGTATGTTTCCTGGGCCTCCCATAGGCTCGTATAAGAGCTCCATCTTCCTTTGTTGGCATAATTGTACTTCCTCCCAAAGCCTCGCTTGCTCTTTAGCATCCATTAAGGTCGCAGGTCTTGTCAGGCTGATATGCTGCTGTGCCGTAGGATCTCTCAATCCTGAAATGAATCTTCGTTTCAATGTCTCATCGTTCGGGGCATTCGCGCCCATCTTTCTTACCAACGTTTCCATTCTTTGAATGTAGTTATCGATGCTCTCATTGACTCCTTGTCGCAAATAATCCATTTGTTGGGCCAATCTATCTTGGAAGCCCTGTCGCCGAAACTTTGCCAAGAAGGCTTCCTTGAGCATCTGATAAGTTCCACGCTCTTGTGGTGTCAAATTCCCATACCAATTGGTTGCCTCATCACGGAGAATAGCCGGAAAAATTCTCAACCTTTGATCTTGGTCAACTACGTCATTGGCCTCACAAGTAACCTCAAACAACTGGATAAAACTATCCGGATCTTCGTCCCAAGTACCTGAAAACTTGGTGAAGTCCCCCAAGTGAACTGAAATCCGCTGAGCCATTTTGAACAGAGGTGTGATATCAATATCACTTCGATCCCAAAAATTTAGCACACGTGGGTTTAGGATCCCTCCTTCAAACTTCCGTACTTGACTCATGACTCTCCTACGGGAGTACACATTTCTGACTGATTTCTTCGAGCCAATTGAGGTCCACTCACCTGGCGGTTCCCACCTTCTCCTTTCTCTTTCAAGAGCTCTTCTCTGAGCGCGTTCCTCTCTTTGAGTTTGTGTTGCTACTGACGATGAGCTCCCCTCGCTCATGTACTAGATCGTGGGGTCCGCAAGCTCGGCCAACCGGTGGCGCTAGACGAACCTATGGCACTCTCTTATAGAGACGTACCAAGCTATTCCCGGCAAACGCACCAAATGATAGGGTCTTGAGCCCACAGAAAAAGTGATTATACAAGACTTTATTTTGTTCAAATCCCTTGGAATCGGTCTACTTGGATCACCTAGAGCCCACAATTATCCCGCAATGGATTCTTCTTATGGCTATGCACTAGCTCATAAATTCCCGGCAAACGCACCAAATGAACAGGCTCTAAAGCCCACGGAAAAGATGATTGTGAAAGCCTTTATTTTGTTCAAACCCCTCGGAATCGGTCTAGTTAGATTACCTAGAGCCCACAATTATCGCACAATGGATTTTTCCTATGTCTATGCACTAGCTCATATGTTCCCGGCAAACGCACCAAAATGGTAGGCTCTTAAGCCCACGGAAAAGTGATTACACTAGACTTTATTTTGTTCGAAACCCTCGCAATAACACTGTTACTTTCTTTCTTTCACTCTCACATATGCATATGGCCACAACCCTACCCATAATGTCACAGGCACATCTTCATACACACACTCACACACACCTTCTCATGCATATAACCACACAGATATTCTCTTTTCTTCATTCCCATTCACTTCCTATCACTCTCCTAGGCATTTATTCTGAGCAGGCACATCCTCGCACCATCTCTACACCACTTTGCCTGTTCACTCACAATCCCTATTGGAATGATCTAAAGAACCAGAAGCAAATTTTTTGTGATTGATGATGTTGAAAGCTTGTAGGTTCTAAAGCTTGTACAAAATTTGTTTTCATTGTTCAGAGAAATATTGCACGAACAAGAGCTATTAACATTCATTCTTCACAATCAAAACTTTTGTGCAGAAAGCCTTCTATTTCATGTCCACAATCAACATCAGTCCAGCATTAGATTTTAAAGACCTAAGCAACAAGATGGTCGTGCTCTTGCACCAGATCAACATTCATAACAAAGTTAAATAAAACCATGGCGCGAAAAGGAAAGCAACTATGTCTGGGTAATACCATCAACCTGCAACCATAACAACATAACAATCATGAAGTAAAGTCAAACGTAATGCCTATGTTCGCTTAATCTATTGGATATAAGTTCCAACTCTTAAACAATTAGCATGAATCCAGAGAAGGAGAATTATCCCGTAGCTCATTAAATTTCATTTCACTGCCACATCATCTAAACCTCAAGATTGTATTCTATATGTCGTAAGGGCGTAGAGGTAAACTTGAACCACAAAGAGCGCTTCAGAATAGTATCAATTATGGGAAGTCACAAAATTCATATAGGTTAGATAATAGATACCCCTTCTGAACTTCTACAGCAATATCCAAAGATCCAATTTCTCTCTTCCCTTTATAGCATAAACAAGTTCTTGTTCCTCTAGCCAACGTCTAGCTCATCAGCATCATCAATGTCTGAGGAAGATTAAATCCATGTGCATCCATGAGGCGAGTTTCCTTCATGACTTATGCAGCTTGCTTCTGCTTCGTGATTTTTCAGATACAAAAGTCCTCAAGTCGAGGTGTGTAACTGTTGGCTATCAAAGAGTACAAAAGAGATAGAGTGTCTTTGCACTAAGCAATAATTTCTTGACAAAAACTGCTCCAGCTCGAAAGCTCTGAATCAAAATCATCATCTTCTCATGTCTAAAATGTACTAAGGACAAGCTCCCATCAAGTCAACCAGAATGCATATCAGATAGACACGCAGCAAGCAATTCAGAAACTAAGATGAACAGCTTCAGAGAAAAACAATTCATCTAGTGAATAGATAACATTCAAGATTCACATACCATACATACTTCTTCCGGATTGCTTGGTTCATACAACACAGGACTGAAATGGAACGAAACTCTCCTTCACTATCCACATATCTTCAACGTCGCCCACAACCCTTATTGTGGCTGGAGATTCTCCTCTAGAGCATTTGAGCGTAATCCATCTCTCTGTCTCGAAGACCTTGTGAATTCTAAACTTCAGCGACTCTTTCTCTACCTTCGCTGAATCACCCAAGAGCTCCCCTCAGACCAAAATTTCAACACTCAATCCTTGAGCTTGGGGCTTCATTGCAGAGCCACGCAGTACGCCAAAAGTTCTCCTCACTTCAATTACACAAGTTTGCTTTGATATCAGTGATGACTCCAAGTGGCTATGGCACGAGACAACTATGGAGAACTATCTCTTCACACAGTGTGCACAGGCGAAGAGAGAAAGAAGATAGAGAGGGATGCTCTCTCCCTCATACAATACACTATTGGATAAGTGAAGGTAGAGAGAGAGTGCTCGACTCTATGCGCACAGATAAAAATCTGTAAGATTGTGCCTTCTCTCCCCCTTCTTCAACGCTTCTCCCATCTGCCACGACCTCTCCCTCTGTAAACTCTTCAGGTCTTCTTGATCTCCGTCCAAGCTCCTCTTCCAATTCTAAATTGGAAGGAACAAGTGCACTTGCATAGACTGTACCAAAAGATCCTTCACCTACACGTTGTGCAACGAGAAAAAAAACTTTCCTCCTGTAACTTCTGCGACGTAATGCCTTGTCTCCAACAAACTGTAGAGGTGTCAGTACAAATGCATCTACAGCACCCCATAACACATTGGGTCGAGCTGTTAGGCACACCCACCCGACTGCTGCCCCCCCCCCCCCCCCGTCTTCAATGCCTGCAGCCGAAAAAGAGATCGAGAGCAAAAAACGGAAACCGACGCCCCCTTTTCTGGTTTTTTTTCGTCAGAGCCCCACTCCCTTTTTTTTGTTCTTTCGTCAGAGCCCCCCTTTCTGAACCATGAGGTTCAAAATTTCAAGGGCCCTTTGAACAAACCCATGCTCGGCATATCCAGAATTAAGAGCAGTATATGCAATCACATCTTGTGATGGCAACTTTCAAGATGTAATTGGCCTACAGTATTTGCTGTTGGTCCGCAGGCTTTCAAACTGCACACATAAGTTGCACTACTAGGGCTCACACCATCCAGTTGCATCCACTCCAAGCAACTCAATGCCTTCTCATCACAGCCATATTCTGTAAAGCCTAAAAGAGTGTTAGTCCATAAGAAAACATCACGCTCAACAAGCCCAGAAAATACATCCAATGCCTCTTCCAATAATCCACATTTCAGATATAGCTCTACTAATGCATTCCAAACTTTCTCGTTTGAGTGATAATCCTCCTTGATGGTTTCGATGTGTATCTCTTGCCCCAGTTCCAGTTCACCAGTAATGGCACATGCCTTTAGAGCACATACAAAGGTGATGTAATTCCCTTATTTGCCAAGGGATATCTTGCATGAAAACCCCTACCATTACGTAAGGATGTGCAATTAAGCCTTCTTGACTTCCCCTCTTGTGTTATCAAGACCTTCTCAGAACCCTTGATGATAAAGTATCCTCCAACATCAAAAGTACAATGGCCTTTTTCAAGTGAAACCTTTTCTCCACATCCCTGCAACCAATATCTCCGCATGTTTCTCATCAATTATCAAATTCATTCTGCAATACCTGAAATCAAACAAATTTTCTACCAAATAAAACCACATTAGGGCATAAAAATCAACCATTTCCAGAGCTAACAGTACTCTAATCAGTTCCAAAACTCTTCAACAAGGTCTTTAACCATATCACTTCTTTTGCAACCTCTACCAGTCCTTTATACTCAGCTTTTGTGGATGAAAAAGCAACTGTATGTTGCTTCTTTGAGCACCAAGAAACCAACTTATCTCCAATATAACAGAGATACCCATGGGTAGACCTTCTATCATCAAAATAACCTGCTCAATTTGCATCACTAAACACTTTGATTCTTGTATCAGAAGTAAATCCATAATATAAACCTTCACTCAAAGTTCCCTTGATATATCTGAGTACCCTTTGAGCTGCAATCCAATGAGTCTTCTTTGGACAATGCATAAATTGTGATAACACACCTACTACATATGATAGGTCTGGCCTTCTCAAGGTAGCATAGCTTAGACTACCTACCAAACTCTGATATTTCTTTATATCATTAAATTCTTCACCTCCATATCTGCTCAATTTATGATTTACGTCCAATGGTGTGGTTGAAAGCTTGCAATCCTCCATGTTGAATTTGACCAGAAGATTCTTCAAGTATCTCTCTTGTGTAACATATAATCCATGTTGAGTATACACAATTTACATTCCTAAGAAATAAGATAATTTTTCCAAATCACTTGTCTTAAACTCCTTCTCTATTTGTTTCTTAAGCTCCTTGATTCCTTGAGCATCTGTACCTGTGACAATAATATCATCAACAGGATCTTTTTTTTTTGAGCCTGTTCCCCTTATATTGTTTGCCCCCCCCCCTACGTTGGCGTAGAACCGAGGCATCTACTGAGATTGAAACGAAATCAACAACCTTTTCACTTGCCTTCACTAGCAAGCTACTATCCGCCTTTGATGCTTGATATCCACATTCATTCAAGAACTTAACAAGTCTATAATTCCATGCTCTTGGGGCCTGCTTCAAACCATACAAAGCTCTCTTGAGCTTACACACTGTTGCAAGAAGGACGGCGCCTCAATGCACAGGTAATGAAGGGGGAGAGAGAGAATGAGAGGGGAAGATAGATTGTCGTCACCATGCACGTCCAAGAACAAGAAAGCAACAAAACTACAAATAACAAACTAGAAGAAATAAGAAACACAATAAACACGTCATAAGCCAAGAGTTTGGCAATGGAAAAAAGAGAGTTTGTTCATTATAATGAGGCCTTATTTATACAAAGTTGTGGCCTTAAAGGCTCTTCACACTCCAACTTCTCTCAACCCTCCAAATGAACCTTAGTACAATGAAAATGTGCCCTTGACACTGGCACGCACGGTGGACTTGAACTACCACATCCCTTGATAAGTGATACCCCCTCAACAAGATGAAAACTACATGGAAACCATTTATAGGTTGGGAACCTTTAACAACATGTCATACAACCAAAGGGACACACCTAATCTTGAAGAGTGTTTCAATCCGTGAGCCTCCACATCACTCATGCCCGAGGACACCGGTTCCATCACACTCCCCAAGATCAAATACATCAAGTCAAGCCCTCTCATCAAGGCCAATACATATCCAAACAAAGTCTAAAAAGAAGAACCCAACCCATATATAATCTCCAATATGTTGTTACATGAGCACCGCTATTTCTGTCACTATGATAAGAATACCTCCCGATTTCGTTGAGCTTCCATGCTTAAATTGAAAGCATGCTCTGTAGCATTAACCACCAAAAGAATAAACAGCAAAGGCATCGCATCTAGAACAAAGGATCGCATCTACAACCAATTGTCATATCTTTCAGTGATAAAAATAGTTTACACACAGGCAAACAAGGGGGAATTTGCCTCATATAAATGTAGAACCCCTGAGCGCATCAAGTTCAATAGTCAGAAAAGCTTCAGAAATACTACGAACATTTGTCAGCCTTCAAAATCAGCATCATCATCATCTGGTAAGGGCTCAGCAGCTGCAACAGCGATAAACTGCAAAAATGATTCTCTTTGCTGGATTATGGTGGCCAAGTTTATACCAGGATGCTATTACTTATGTTCAAAGATACAATGTATGTCAAAGAACTAAATATCCAATATGAAGAGATGAGATGCCATTATGACCTATGATCAATGCTAGAGCTTTCACTAAATGGGGTATAGATTTCATTAGACCAATTAACACCCCAGCTAAAGGGTCTCATGTTGAGTACATAATCGTAGCTACAAATTACTTAACCAAATGGGTGGAAGCAAAGGCCACTAAGAAGAATGATACAAGAACCACCGCCAAGTTCCTCTTTGAAAATATTTTCACAAGGTTTGGACTACCCATTGAAATTGTGAGTGATCGGGGCACACACTTCATTAACGACGTGATAGAGACTTTGATGAATGAACTCCTAGTAATTAATAAGAAATCAGCCCCTTATCATCTGCAAGCCAATGGACAGGCCAAAAGTTCCAATAAAGTGCTTTGTACCATTTTAACGAAGATAGTAGATAATAAACAATCAGATTGGGGTTTGCAATTACATCATGCCATTTGGGCCTTCCGAGTTGCGTATAAGACTGCTATAAGCAAAACAACTTTCAATCTTGTGTATGGACAAAATGCAATCTTACCAATTGATTTTCTTATTCTTACTCTTTGAGTAGCTGAAACATATGAGTGGACTGGACATGAATTATCCCAATAATTGGATCAAATTGAAAGATTGCATGAGACTAGACTACAAGCAGTAGCAGGTATTTATGCAACCAAGAGGCGACAAAAGGCCTACTATGATGCCCATATCAAAGATAAGGGACTAAAAGAGGGAGACTTAGTTTTGGTGTACACATTGAAACAACACGTTAAGAAATTGCAAAAGAGAGGACATGGACCACTGATAATTAACTGTATCTCTACAAGTGGAGCTGTGAACCTAGCCACTTTGGATGGAGACTTCTTGCCAAACTACATAAGTGGTTGTCGCGTGAAGAAATACTCAGAACCATTAACGGACGAGACGATGAGTAGATTACTTAAGGCCAAACATCGAAAGGAAGAAGAAGAGAGAAGGGAAGAAGCAAGGCTCGAAGCATTGGAATGCATAAGAATGCAAAAATAATGGATGAGAGATACCGGCAAGGAAAGGAGCCTATTCCCATGGCCAATTATAGGACCACAGAACCTACAACCATGAGGCAACAAGTCAAACAACCCTACCTCAATTTAGGAGTAGGAATGGAGGAATACCACCTGGTAGATGCACTAGTTGATATTGGAGAAGCATTAAGTTGCATAGGCTTATCTTTAACCAAACAATTAAGTGTGTCACTTAATCCGACTAAAACCTACATGTTGGGCATAGGTGGAAACACCATTGAATGTGTAGGGGAGGTCAGTCTATCTCTACACTTGGGCAACAACTCAATGCCTCAAAAGTTTTTAGTATGCCAAGATGATGATCTAATGGAAGACTTGGTGTTAGGTCAAGATTGGATATAAGAATTAAAGTAACTATCCAGTTAGCCTTAGGTTATATATCTGCGAAGATTGGACACAGAGAGGTCTTTAGTCTATTAGATGAAAAACCTCTAAAGATGATTAGCGTGAAACGTAACAGTGTTGAATGTGTGTCTGCATGTGAACCTCCACCAGCCTTGAATTGTGATATCCCCATGTCCACATCTATCTTGAATCCCAAAACCCCTTCTCTTCTTACTCATGACTCACGACTCAACCCTTCATCTTTACCCAACCAACCGGAGAGAACAAGTGAGGGTCTTACTACGAATCGGCTCCAAGGAATCATACAACCAAACACGAAGTTAACACCAATACAGAGAACTGTGAGAAGAAGGATGCGACAAATATGGGTGCATAAAGATCAGTTAGACATCTATCGACCTCAATACAAGGAGACTCAAAAGGAATCCATTCAAAGAAGGCACCAACTTGAATCTTCAGTTATAGATAGGTCCACAAGCATAGTGAAAATTTGGACCGAAAATATTGAAGGCAGCTCAACCATCACGAAATCAAATATGGATACCCAAAACAGCTATCAAGCTTACCAGGGAGCCAACAACCAAAGTACAATGGAATCAATGGAAGCACACATGACTCTTCAAAAGACACAGGACTCCAATGAAGCAAATGTCGTGATAGAAACAAGAAGGAGTTCCTACTACAAGTCGATACGCATGGCACGTGAAAGTGCAGCAAAACCGAATATCTTCAGCAAACAACAAAAGTTTTTAGAAGGAAATTCAAAGCATCAGAACTAAGAACATGGATACCAAAGTCAAAGATAGCTTCACTAATGATTCGAGCAGGACATCCCGCTTGCACTCATAATGAGTTCTATGCACCTAGAGTAAGCATATTCGGGCCACATTACAAGGCCATGCGTGAGGCACCAAAGTATCATGATACTACTAAGTGAGCAAATTTCCCACTTGGGGAATAGGATCACCATGTACCATAAATAATAAGCACCAATTGCTTTGGCTATATCCTTAATGTTTTCTATTTTCATTGCAGATACACCACTACAACTTACTTCACATTTGATACTGATCAATGAATACTTCCAATACAGATGGCTTCCTCAAGTTCTGAAGCTACAAAGAACGCATCAAGTGATTCTGAAGCTACACATGAAGCAGAAGTATTGGAGTTTCCCTTGGAATCTACTATTAAGGCAAGGGGACATTGGTTCAAAGATGATAACCCAGCTAGTAAGCGCTTGTTTCTTATAACTATAAGGATCATGGACCGAGAACATCAATTCCCCGTGATGACCCAAGATTTCAGAGTCTTGCATGAGATGCCCGGAGTAGTGAATGTATGGACTCAAGCTGGATTTGAGGCTTACTTAAAGCTTCCTATCTACAAACTGGACTTTCAACGATGCACAAAAGTTATGAATACTTTACATCCCGCCCTTGATAATCCATTTGTCCCTAAAGTCATGGTATTAGATCGCAATGGGGAACATCAAACTATCTAATTCACACATGAGCTCATCAAAGCAGCATTCGGCTGGACAGTGGATGGCCTTAAAGATCTCAAGGATGAACGCCATGAGGTAAAGAAAAGAACTTTCTTTGACATCAATAGAATAGACATTGAAGAGGAAGTCCGATTGGTGCATCAACACTTTTGTTTTCCAAGTATGAATAGATATACGGCTCCTCAAAAAGTCATAGTACAATTGTTATCTCATGCTATCAAGCAAATTGGGAATCAGGTTAATATGACACCCTACATTCAAGAGCAAATCTTTGAAGACAAAAAGGAGTGGGGCCATGGAAAGGTTTTAAATGGAATTTCAGCCCTGACACTGCTCATCTATCAAGCATTGAACATGAAGGAGTATTTACGGCCTATGATCTCGACAGCTGAAATGGCAAAGTATGTAAAAGCGGCTATAGTGCCAAAGAAGAGGATGGGTGTAACCCTAGTGGAGGAAGTTGTTACAAGTTCCAAACCGACCATGAGGGGGGTGCAAAACGAGCTTGTGTGGATGAGGCATTGTAGACACCACAATCTAAAAGAATAAATGAACTTCCTAAGGTGCCTATAACTGCCACACCTGCTATTACCAGAAGAGACCTCTTTACAGCATTAGAAGCCACACATGTCCACATGAGAGGACAAATCAACCTTACACTACAGGGCCACCAATACCATCAAGCGCGAACACAAAGATCAACACAAGGAGAAAGAAATGTATCTCACCAAGACAGATATAAAGAATTGGGACTTGATGATTCTAGCTCGGAGAGTGAGTCATCACATGATCATGACACACTTAATACAGATATACAAATTGATGAACACATGGGAGAAGACTCGGAGGAACTTAACCAAGTCCAGCGATCAGCTGAAAAGGAAAAGGAACAAAGAGAACAGTCTCAACCTTTGCATGACGCATCGGTAGTGGAAGAACATACAATACAAGTAAACGAGCAAACAAAAATGTCCCTCAGAGAAGCTTCACCGCCCAAACACAGAATGAATATTCATCCAAAGATGGAATCGGACACAACGAAGATGCAAGAAGAAGAAGGACCTATGTTACCTATACAGGTTGTGGTTGAACCCTCACCATTGAACGTCATGGTCGACTCTCATAAGTGGTCTTCTAAAGAACCAGAAATGGAAGACTCCACCAACCCCATTGAGGAAGGTGAACCACATATTCAACTCCACATAAGGCAACCGCACCAAGACACATTACATGTGGCACAAGGTAAAGATGTACAAATAGGAGAAGAGCCAATTATCTCGAAAACTTGGCTAAATGTCAATGTAAATCAATTGAAACCTATTGTCAGAATCATGATAGACACTGCCATGACAGCTCAAAGCATCTTGATGGATGAGGAAAAGGAAAAAATAGAACTCTTCTAGGCAAGAAATCAATTTCAAAAACTAAGTGAAGAACTTTCTGCTAACAACATAGCATTGCAAAAAAAACTTGTTCAAAAGACAGCAAATTTGGAAGGAAAGGCACAAGGGTGTTGTCGCATACAGGAAGAGAATGCCTTGCTAAAAGGCAATGTACAGGAATTAAACACATCTGTATCGGTACTCCAAGATGAAGTGGCAAAATTGCAAAAGCAACATGCAATGTATGAAGCTGAGAAAATAAGGATACTCAACCGCAGCAAGCTCCTAGAAAGTCAGATAAAAGTATATATGGATGAGGCCGATAACCTGGGTAGGCAAAATAAAGAACTAATGAATTCCATTTTATTAAATCAACCTTTGGAAAGCACTGTTGACACGAACATACTAGAATTACAGGCCAAGTTGGCAGCATTAGAAGAACAGTTGATCCAAGAGAAAAGCAAACAGGTAGAGATAGAGACCACATATAAAGCGGAACCTAAATCTTGGGAACTCAAATGGAATGAGGCAGTACACAAGTACATGGGGCAATTCAACGAAGATGCTGATCAAGTCAAAACTATCTGCGAAGCAAAGGCAAAAGTGGAAGAGGAGTTAAAGGCTAGTAAACAAGAAAATGACAAGAAGGATAAGATCATAGCAGAGCTCAGGGCCCAAATAGACCAGATCACGAACTTGGGGACACCAGTAGTGCAATCCACGAAGGCTACTGATGAGACTGAGGTACGGCCTCTTTCTCCCCCAATCATTCATTCACCAATAACGAAACCAAATAGGGAGGAGTATGATGATCACCCTATGCCATATAGTACAGAGTTGAGTCATAAAGAGCGAGCACTACTGGTGTCTCAGCTTACCAAGAATTTTGAAAATGAAGCCGTAAAAGTCATGAAAGAAGCTAAAAGTAAGAGCTAAGATTTTGAGGCAATCATGAAGCCCTTCAATCTCCCGTACGGAATTATGAAAGAACAAACTCGAATGTATATTAAGAAGACTACAGGAAAGGATCCAAATGAGCAGCTAAAATTTAAAGTAGACACCTTTCAATACACTCAAGATGAGTTTGACGCTGTCGACCCTATATGGAGGATAAAAAATTTGGGAAAGAAATCCAACATTGCGGGTACAGTGGCAGGAGGCACCATATTTATTACAAGTTAACCCCGCATTTTGTCCTATGCCACATCGATGATACTGGCCAGAATTTTCGGAATTACAAAGCCAAGGTAAACTAAATAAGCAGTGGCTCAATTTTCCATTACTTCAGAGCCCACCCCACAATTATTTGCCTACGAAAGAATACATGATCAAAACAATAGAATTTTGGTTATCTCGGTTTGCAAAAGTTTCTGGCCTCACTATCAAAGTGACTAACAAAATACTTAGCATGATTCTAACTGTACTCAAAGTATTCAAGCATGCAGAGTACACATTTTTGAATTTTATTGGCATCAATCAGGGCATGAACATTTTGGTTTTCAATCTTTCGGTTATGCCAAATAGACTAACCATTATGGCCTATTATTCGTGACTCATGTTTTTTCCGAGTACATATATGCAAACTTTTGAGGAAGCCTTCTTCACTGGATTTTTTGAGATTGATTCAGAAATCTTCCTAAAGATGTCCGCAAATTTGAATGCAAGATTAGTCGCCTATGAACTAAGTTTTTTTGCTAACCATCACCAACCACCACAGGATGGTGTCGAGTCCGAACAGTGGAAACAACTCATGATATCCAGAATATGTTTGCAGGTTGCAAAAGGCTTTGTATGGGTTGAAGCAAGCTCCTCATGCATGGCATGCAAGGATTGCTGATTACTTAACCACCATTGGGTTTTCTATGTGTAATGCAGATCATTCACTATATGCAAGGAAGGGTGATGATGGCATCACAATTGTGGCTATTTATGTTGATGACTTGATTGTAGGTGGTGATAATGGAGGAAGCATTAAAGAGGTAAAGCAACTTCTTATTCAAGCATTTGACATGAAAGATCTTGGTGTGTTGCGCTACTTCTTGGGCATTGAGTTTATACATACAAAAACAGGTATATGGATGTCGCAAAGGCAATATGCTTTGAATATGCTTCAAAAGTATGGTATGGTTGATTGTAAGCCAATTTCTATGCCATTAGATCAGAATTTGAAGTTGGATACTACTTCAGGTGAAGCATTGGAAAATGCTACTATGTACAGGAAAATTGTGGGAAGTCTTATATATCTCACAATCACAAAGCCTGATCTAAGCTATATTGTTCGACTTGAAATTCAATTTATGCAGGTTCCCAAGAAGCCACATTTGGATGCTCTGAGTTGCACTCTATGTTATGTGAGTGCTACTTTGGATTATGCATTGCTTTATGAAGCTAGTGCAGATTTGCAAGTTCATGCATACACCAATGCAGATTGGGGTGGTAGCATTCCGGATAGAAGATCTACTAGTGGCTTTCTATTCTCACTTGGGAGTGCAGCTATTACATGGAGGAGCACGATTCAACCCACTATTGCTTTATCGAGTACAGAGGCTGAGGATAGAGGTGCTGCAATGGTAGCATGTGAGGCATCATGGCTAGAGATGCTACTTGCAGATTTAGGTGTGGAAGTGCAAAAGCATATCACCATCTATTGTGATAATCTTAGCAGCATACAGTTAGCATGGAACCCCGTTTTTCATGCTAGAACAAAGCATATCGAGGTACATTACCACTTCATCAGAGAGAAGGTATTAGTAGGTGATATTGATCTTGTTTATGTGAGAACAAATAAGCAGGTTGTTGATATTTTCACAAAAGCACTTGGAGCAGAGAAGCTGAAGAAGTTTCAAAAGATGCTTTGATTAGAGGACATGGCGTTGAGCTTGAGGGGGAGAGTTGAGATATCAAGTCAATATGTGATGATCCAGGATGACACGTATCACTTTTTCATTTCTCTGACATGTATAGTGGTCACGTCAGTATATGTGAGGGACACTTCATTGAGCTTTATTAGATTTGTCTACCAAGAGTGATGGCACATTTCTTTCTTGCCAGCTCACTCATTCGCGGACATTAGGTTTTTCCTTATGTAGTGGTCTTTATATATGGTAGTAGTTGTATTCTTGTTTTTAGGTCATTCTTGTACATTCCTTTTTATGTAATAGAAGAAGAAGAAGAAGATCATTCTTCCTTGCCTCAATCTGAGTGTGTGCTTCTCTTTTATTGTGAGTGTGCGTGTGTGAGCTCTTTTCCTTATCTCCTTCCTCGTGACATGTATGTATGTATGTATGTATGTATGTATGTATGTATGTATGTATGTATGTATGTATGTATGTATGTATGTATGTATGTATGTATGTATGTATGTATGTATGTATGTATGTATGTATTTATGTATGTATGTATGTACATACAATGTATGTATGTATGTATGTATGTATGTATGTATGTATGTATATATGTATGTGTGTATGTATGTATGTATGTATGTACGTATGTATGTATATATGTATGTATGTATATATGTATGTGTCACACCTATCATGGGTGCGTTGTAGATCCCATAATGAGTGGAGTAGTGGTGTACACAATAAAGATCAACCGAATAGAGAACATGTCAAATCCATGGATGTATATATATATATATATATATATATATATATATATATATATATATATATATATATATATATATATATATGTATATATATATGTGTGTGTGTGTGTGTGTGTGTAAATATGTATCATGTATGTGTATATGTATAGACTTGTATGTTTGTTTAAATGAACAACCATCCAGAGGAATTCTAGTATGGACTATATAATATCATGAATCAGTGGATAGAAGAGACTATGAATAAAATTGTCTTAAAACATATGTAACAAAAAAGATAAAAACTCATTAACAGTAAAATTAAACATAAAGAAATAGCAAGAGTCATATGATCAAAGATAGGATTGATTGTATTCATAAAATTTAAACATAGCATTACACCAATAATTACAATCCACTTCTTTATACACTATCCTTTAAGTGTAGAAAAGAAAATTCCAACTTCGAAAGATTTGTTGAGTTCCTAGATCTATCAAGATGAAGAGCAATCATTCCAATCAAGCATTAATAACATGAAGAGAGGGGTTACGGATACAACAACCGTACTCTTTTGCTATCCCAGTCACACCTTGACATATTTACAATCTTGAACACATAGATATGTCAGAAACATAAACAAAATCCAGAACTATTTTCAAATTTACATCTAATTTAAAGAGGGATGAAAAGGAATGTAAATTTGAAATAACTAACAACTTTATAGTGAGCTTATTCCATAGAATAATACCTTAATAATATTTCTTGCTTTCCACCTCCTAACTGAAAAAATGATACATACAGCAAGTCCTCTCTTCATTGCTATTGTATATGTCCTTTGACATTGGTGATATGTATCTATGGTTAATTATGAAACTAAAAAGGCCTGGAATTTGGCTTTCTAATATATACATCGGAGACAAGGATCATGGAAACATCAAACCATTATCCATACTTATTTTCTCTTCATCAAAGAAAGAGATCATGAATGTATTCTAATACCAAACCCATTATTATTGTGTGTATACTATTTAAGAGGCATGTGATCATCCTTACGTGCAAGCACAAGTAAGTGACAAACCTAATGGGATCAAGCTAACCTATCTTTCCCACGTATAACTTCAAAACTACACCCAAAAGACTGCTACTCAAAAGTGAAAGAAGATTGCCTGGTGTATAGATACAAGCTATTTACATAACCAAAGTCCACTCCAATATAGCTAACCAGTATTTTCCTAATTAGTGTAAAGTGGTATCCTTTGGAGGGCCTAATTCATTTCGATAATTTTTTTAGATAGGTACTCCTAAATTAATCGACAAATTTTACAGCCCTATAGATGCATATTGTAAGTAAACAAGCTAGTAATTATACAACAAAGGACTAAGGGATGGATATAATCAACGCTGCCTAAATTTTATTTACTTGTTGAACTATGGTGGCATTATTCATAACATGCGTTTTTATAATGTAAAAACCAAAATACGTTTTCCATGTCAAGACAGGCTAATTTCCTACGACTTTGTGTATCAAAGCCCTTACTTTAGAAGGTGAAAATTATTGAATAGCTGCATTACCGTGTATCTTATTACATAATTCTTGTATTTATTATTGTACCCCAGCCAATGTAATGTGCAAGTTTCTAAAACAGAAATTCCGAAAAGACAAACATGTACATAGTCACCGTCACAGTTTCCAACTGTCTAAATACTCAAAGATATTTATCTCCTTATATCTGATTTAAGAGTTAGAGTCTGACAAAAATAAACTTGTAAAATCTACCATAAATAAAGTTTTAAGGTTAGAACAAATAATTTCATAGTATCCATAGCCAACCCAGGAACCTACATATAGCTCTACATAGATTAATGATTTAACAATGCAACAGGTTTTACCGAAGACAAATGTAACAAACACTGTACTGTGCATATTCATGCCATTTCCACATTATTCAAGAAACGAGAATCTTAAAACCCAAATTAAAAGTTATGATGAGTACTCCCTCTCAAAAACTGTCAAGAACAATGCTCCAACACTGCTTCGATAAAAGTATATATGACACAACTAGTAACAACTTACACGACTGGCCAGAGATACAAGTTTCAACTTTGATATAAAATAAGGTAACTCCATGCCAAACCTGCCCGAGATGAATAGTTCAACATAGTGTAACCCAGTTCAACAGAAATTAACATATTATACAAGAGAGAACAAAAAGTCACCAAAAACTTCATCCTCAGCTCTGTACATTCCATGATACTCTACATCAATGTAACGAATGCTCTAATGTCAACATGTACACTTCTCTATAGCAGATATGCTTTCTGAAAGGTAACTACTTAGAAGGAAATAATGCCAACTTACTGTTAATTCATTATTTCTCCCAGTAAACCATCCAAAGCTAAATTCATATTAAATACATTGAAGTAACAACAATAAGACGTACAGGAATCATCAAACATGTTATATAACATATTATTCCATCTACAAATCAACTTGATAAACCTATTGTCCCTTTCATGGACGATACTTCGTTTCAAGTTCTTGCCTTCGGTCATGAGTACATCATGCAAAAGGGAGCACACTTTTATGGTTCTTGATTCTTCTTCCTAGAAGCTATAGGAACCTTTCTTTGGAGACTTTTGTGGGCATATCTCCAATATTGATGAAGCTTTTTTTCTTCCGAATTTTCTAGATGGACTTCCCCCCTAAAGCAGCCCATTGCCTCTCCAAGAAGAGCTTGCTACCATGAAAATTTCACGTTCAACTAGGGCATTAGAAGAAGGGATTCCCTGATGTCTTCTTCCAATAAAGGACATCTTTCGCACAATCATAAGGCCTTGTAGAGCTTGTAGGCTTTGGCATTTTCCTAGATGCCATAGTGAAGAACTTTCCACATATGGAAGACTTCCTTCATCTCAATCAAAGAGTGCCAAATGCCCTAAAACTCTACCTCCCACCTAATCCAATCCAATGAATGCACAATTTTTGTTCAACTTGAGGTCGAAATCCCTTTTTTCTTTTTAATTCTATGGATTCATCAATATTATTGTTGTTGCAACTTAAACATCTTAGGTCGGGAGCACTTCTAAGTGGACAAGCTCAAGTCTTCTTTATCCCAGTAAGGCACATCTATTGAGAACAGGTGCTATGTAACAAAACGGATTGTGCCATAGGTATATCCCTTTTTAGTTGTATCCATAGAAGTGAGCTAAAAATCTTAAAAGCACAAAGCACGGGTATCATAAAAGCCAATACTTGATGATGCATCATATTACTCGAATCAACATTCAAAGGAAAGAATCGAATCTATGTCTCTTCAGAAGTATATACATTACCATTAACTACTACTTCTCAAAGTATTCTGTCTCCGTACTAGGGAAAAAAGTTATTGATGATGTGTCATGCCATTCAAGATGAGATCAACATGTCCAGCAGTGCTAGCTTGTATGGATGAAATCATTGGCCTGGATTCATCATGTTATGATGATATCTTAAAACTCACCCACTTAGAGGAATCATTGGCCTTCATGCACTCTAGTTGGACTATGCCGACAGTGCCAAGATCCATGCTTGCTGTGGCAGGGCCGACTTCAGCTCAAACCAGTCTCCTCGTCTAGCTTTAGGGCTGTCCTTATCCCGTTCCTATCCTTAATGGGCCTTCGGGCTCTGTTCATTCCTAGTAGGTGCTACGAATTCTAGCCCTGCTTGTGTGGGATTCAAGGGGTCCCATGTGTACTACACCCTTCACATTTTACTTTCCATTAATTCAAGCTATTGAGGAAGAGTAGAACTATAGATCACAAGTTCAAACTTCCCTTTTTTCTTACTTTTTTAAGATGAGATCAACATTGATATTCAGTTTCCTTGTAAAAAATGCACGTTTTTGTATTCATGGATTAAACTATTGATATCCATACCACATTGAAAAATCCTCATCAGGACAATATACATCAGAGGTATAAGTTACACTTTGTGAAACAAGCACCACATCACAGAATCGTCATTAAAGCAACATACAATTCAATGACAAGATTTTAGCCCTGTATATTGTTAAGAGGACTATCTTACAACTATGGATAAGCAGAAACAGCACTTTAAACCTTCACTTCTGTTGAATTTAACCAATTTGCACAAAGAAATGCTAGAAGCAGTCTACTCAAACCCACTGTAAGTATCATTTGAATAGACTGGCCATAATGTACAGATAATCATCATGAAGAGGATACAGAAACTTCAAACATCCTCTAGACCATGCAGGTTGAACTCTCATTACAAACATTTAGCAATAAAAATATGAATGTTTCATATTATGGAACATGACAGATATTTCATTAACAATGCCGTCAAAGCTAGGGCACACAGTTGAAAGTATAAAATCAATTACATATGATTTGCATCAATTAATCTGTGTACAAATTTTACATGAGGATTCACACACCAATAGTGTTTGTAAGGCCTTACATCTTGATTTGCATCAACAAACACTTCAATTGTATTTCTGGAGTCTAGTGTATAAAGATTGCATTTATGAACATGAAAGGACAGCTTAATAAACCAGATCACATACTTGGTACAAGGACAGCTCCCGAAATCGGAACAAACCTGCCAAGCACTAATCTGCTGCAATTGATAAACAAAAGAGCCCCATCACCTATTCTCTGTGCTAGGAGAATGCTTATCTGAAATACTCAAGTGCCGTAATTTAAGGTTTGCATTGCCTGTCAAATTGATACATTTTGATGATTATTGACCACAGCAACTCAACAAATGATCTTATTATACTGAAATACCTTCTCAGCTAAACACTTTGCATGTAAAGTTTTATGCCTTAATCCCGAATGCTATTCTTTCCAAAGATCCAATTAGTGGCATAACAGACCCAGTCCCCTAAAAATAGAGCACAAAAGAAGAACATGATAAACAACTTCTGCTTTCTCTTGCACGTCTGCCTTAGCTTTACTCTCCAATCCTTTGATACCAGAGATCCAATTTACTCCCCAATCCTATGGTTCCACAGACTCAATTTGTAGCACAACAGATCCGATCCTTTGGTAATTTATCCCGCAACCCTATGGCTCCACAAATTTGATTTGTGGCATAACAGACCAGCTGTCCCTAAAAATATAGTAGAACAGAAGAATCCAAGAAACAACTTCTGGTTCCTCTTGGATCTCTGCCTTTGCCTTTTTGCAATTTCTATTCACCAAACAAAAACTGGAGTGTTACTTATCAGAGAGCACAGTAAAGTTCAAGACATGATGAAAAGCTATTTCAAAACTACACAGTTAAATAGAAGGAAATTTAAAGCTCATCATTGATGAATACAGCTTACCTATACACTCCTGATTGCGTTGTGACATTTCCCTATTGATAATCTCAAGATATTGCAGTTTATCCCATAACCTTGAAATTTCCCAGTTTTTGCTAGCTATCAAGTGCTCCATCTCTTCATCCTTGGTGACCTTGGCAGCAGCTCTTGCTACTGCACCTGCTACCATACGAGCAACAGCTAGCCTTTCAGAGAGATGATCACAGGCATCATGCATATTTTTTCCAATGGAGTTTGTCATATCTTCATTAGGAGCCATCAAAATGCCAATTGATGCACACCTTTGGATAATTCCATTACAGGACTCTTGCAGCAATGCGAGTGCCTCCTCTGCTCTTATCCTTCTCGCTACCTCTTCTTGCAATGAATGTTCCAAATCTTGAGCAGACATATCTCTCATCTTCATCAAAGGAACCGCATTAACAGATGTCTGCAAACTATGTGAATCTGGAAATACAAAATGTTACAATGCAATCAATAGTGTTGTCTAGACCCGATATCAGTCAACATTTCTATGCATGCTCATTCCCATAGTGAACTGGCGACCGCATGAAAAGAAAAGTGAGTCTACAATAATATCCGAGGAGTTAATTAAAGTGGGAAAGAAAAATGATTTCATATTGTCATATGGAAAAATCTCTTCATAGGCACCGTCATAGATATCAAGTTAGTGCAAATGACGTTAACATATGAAATTTTCTTACCATCTGATGGAGTCTCAGGTGCATCATAAAATTCCTCACATGTTGACGATTGACGAGAAAGAATAGCCGGCCTCATCCTCATTTTATGTGTTTTAGTCGTTACTGATTCCAGATCAGGCAAGTCAGCTAGCATAGCGTTCTCCTCACTTAGCCCATTTTCTTCCGCTCTGCAGTAGGTCCCTGCGTTTCTAGATTTTTTTCATTAAGTGGACCAGATCCTACTTCAGCACAACTGTTTCCTCCTAATAACATTTATACCATATAATGTAATCCTTACTTCATTATCCCTTATTTGTATTCAAAATCCCAGACTCACCCGAGCAGGAGAGGTTAGGACAAGGGTATGCTACATCCATCCCTTTCATATCTTCTTCCTGCGTCCTTGTACGATCGGTGTCTTCGTTACTTGTACTTGAATGAGGGGCAGACTCCTCCTGACCTCCCACGTCCTGGTTTCGAATGGATGTATTCGGACCTCTCCGCTTGAAATTGACCACATAAGGAGACGCAGAAGGCGATGAAGGTGCTGACGATGTAGATTCTCTTAGCACTACTGATGGCGTGACATACAGGATGGGATGAAATGGAAACGGTGTGTCATTTTGATCTTCCCTGTACGAGGGTTTCTTAAGAGGATGAACGAGATTGCCAACGACAGCCGATGACATCCTCTCGCTTCACCTCCTCAGGCTCACCTCTGAGCTCCAAAATCCTCACTTATGGTGCGGGATAAAACAATGGTAGGTCGATGATAGACAGGGCAAGGGCAAGCTTATACAAGACTTCGAGTCGAAAATGGTCGAATGGCTCTGCGCATGAGCGAGGAATCTGGGTTATGGAATCTGCACTCTTGTAAGATGGCGATCCAAGAAGTTCGGGATTCTGTTCTCCAAAAGTCACATATACGTCATAGCTTTCCTTTGCAGTCCATGTGGAATCTGTTGCATGGTCAAAGAGTTGTCGTCCAAGACCATTTCAATATAAGGGAATTACTTAACAGTCCATTATCCCACATCGGAGGCCCCCCTCTTCTCTGGATGTGTGGTGTAGTGGTAAACACATTGAACCCCTGCAAGGTTCACTTCAAATATATCCTCATATCCATGTTAATGTGTGGTGTAGTGGTAAACACATTGAACTCATGCATTGCATTTAAGGTCCACCTCAAATATGATGTTAGCTCTTATGTGAGGGGTAAAGGGTTTTTCAGTGTGTGTTGTTCTTTCAAATTTCAAGTAAAAAAGCTTTTTTTTCTTAAGAGTCTTTTTTCTTTTGAAATGCACATGCATCCACCTTGACCAAAACTAAGTTGGAATATAAATGATCCAAGACCACTTCATGGTCCATAAAGAAATGAAATAGTTATTGATTATAGGGCACACACACACACATTCGATTTGGTTCTCTGCCATAACTGGGATAGCCAGATTCAAAGTAGAAAGGTGAGCAAAGCATGAAAGCTTTTCAATAGAGGCTACAAAGGCAAGGGTGGTCTATGGAAAAAGGATAGGCAAGCATGGATTTGTCTTGAGGTTGATGACACAATATCCACTCGATCTCGCCCCTAATATTGACTTATTTGGTCCAAAACAATGACATCTTATCAAGTTGAGTGGTGTTTCATGATGCTCTTATGGCCTAATATCAAGTTCTCTAACACTAAAATCTCTATCCATCTTTCAAATGCTTTCTAATGACTACGAAAAATATATGATTTTTTTGGTGAACTGATAGATATTAGGTTGAACATCCAAATAAAGGTACGGGTGAGGTACTGGTTTTTTTTTTTCTATATGATATGATAGTCAAACATGAAATCTACATCTGTTGCTTGTTATGCAATTTGTAAGTGTTAAAAGTTGTTCATATCTTGTGGAAAGATAAACTATTGTGGATCTCGAGATTCTACTAGAAAGATGGTAAAAGACCCTCTAATAGGGTTCTAGCAAAATAAATAAATATTTATAACTCAAATAACTTCAAAATATTTTCGTTTTTAGCATGCCAATAATCAAATATCCCTTTAATTAACTAAACTTTAATTAAATAATCATGAATCTGGGTATGTCAATAATTTTATGGATTCCATGGCAAATATATGTGCATATATGTCAGCATATCAAGTAATTATATGGATTCCATGGCAAATATATGTGCATATATGGCCAAATCTTCTCTATGATGTCAACCTATGCTTCAAGATAAATGCAAATATGCCAGATCTTCTCTAAGGTCCTTGTAAAAGTGGTAGGGGAACATCGCTCCATCAATATGCTTGTCACTAATCTTGTAAACAAGTCTTGTAGTCTTGTAAACAAGGATCCACTTAGGCTAGTGATTAACTCTCAACTTTCAAGGATGTGAAAGTGGAGGTCTTGGGTTCAACCCCCATGAGTTATATGGGGAGAGTGTTTTGCCCAAAGAGATCTAAAACCATCTCTCTAGTTAATTGGGACACTTGGTGCACATGCAGCTAGATGGGTGACATATGGATGGTTAGTATCCATGTTCTCAAAAGGCAATCCCTTGGACAGAGATATTTATAGAGGAATATGGTTGAGAGGAGAGCCATCTCTTTAGCACATGGTGGTCGTAATCTTAATTCTCTTGCATTGGTATCAGAGCTTGATTAAGTTTTCATAGAGAAACTTCTAGCCTCTAGAAACCATGAGTGGTTACTTTAGCTTGAGACCTCTTCATATATGCATTAAAATCTGTTCATTTGTTACTTTACAAAAAAAGTGTAGTCCAAGATGCCATAATTATTCTATGCTATATGAACTTATTGCTCTAAAAATTAATTATGGGATAATCGTTCTTGGTACTAAATTATTGCAAGCTCAACAAATTCTTGATTTAGTTTTGGACATGAAAAGAAAAACATGTCAACACATGCATGCAAGTACTACTGCATATAATGATTTACCCGAAAGAAGCCAACTAGGCTTATCGAGCACCTATGAATAACTATCATACATCTTCTATGGCAACACTGGGTAAGTCTTACATTTGCATCACCAAAGAGACCCCAACATCTAAGTATCTCCCAATTAAGAAAACCTCACCATGACCCTCTTTATCAAATGTAAAAGGCTTTATGCAAAAAACATAACTGCTATATCAATGACCACATGGACATACATAAGTAGTACATAGATGCATACGTTTTGTGTATGTGCTCAATATATGCAATAAAATGGCACTAAAATGTTGAATTCATGGCCCAAACACTGGCGAATAACACCTGCAAGTGTCTGTCAACTCTATTCTTTAGGTTCAAAAACCTACATAGACTTGTGATGGTTGCTCCCACACGCAACAAAAACCTTCAAAGAAACCTGTAGATTTACTATTGTGGCTGAAGATCAGTCCCAAAAGGTGAAGATTAGTTGGTGAAGAAGTACAAATAACACTCTTCTTGATGTTATTGCGCTTGTGTGAAAAGAACTATGCACAAAAGTACTCCAAAATGGCTCCAAAACTCACCCCAAAAATGCTTCAAATACAGGTTTTGAAAGCAAAATATGGACTTTGAGGGACCAAAACATGTTCAAGGTAATGTTAACCTTAATCTTTCCCCTTCTTTAGACACCACAAGAGTGTACCTTAAGCGGGCTCCAGGGGGAACAAACTGGGATGGGTGACCTCCGGGGGAACAAACTAGGATGGGTGACCTCCCAAGAAGCATTAGTCATAAGCCTTGGATGGGTGGATGGATCCTCAATTTGCTCGCACAAAAGGAACAAAGCTTTTGGGTCGAAATGCTATGATACGAGTGAATTATTTTGATAGCAATGCACCACTCTAAACTCTCCTACTTGAGAGCTCCACGATCATACCCTCAGAGTAGAAAACAAAGATCCATGCAACGCATACAATAGTCTGCACAAAGGCTGCAGAACATGCAAAAAAACACAGTACACAAGGAGCACGAACACATACTTCTTAGGTGATACAAAATGCGGTCGAACTTATAGTATGTAGTTGACCAAGCCACTATATGTTTTATTAAGGAACATATACAAAAGTGTTCGGCGGTCATTTGACCTTTCACATGGATACTAACAATAACAAGTACATGCAAGTGCATGCAAGTACATGCATTTACATGTAAGCACATGCATTTGCATATGACGAAGCATGATTGTTTGCTAAGTAAGTGAATGAATGTACTTTTCTAGTAGTAGCTTACTTTTAATCGCTCAAGTTAGACATTAGGAAAGAAGAAATACTAGTTAATTGCAATGTTATCCTAGCAACTAAAGTAGCTAGTAGATTCTTCCAAAGTTGCTTCTTAGGTATCATATACTTAATGGTGAGTTCCATTAAGTATGTTAGAATTCTGCTTAATAAAAGTAGACATAAGAAAGTCAAGCATTCAATTTTCTTGGCATGAGGATGAGCAAGATAACATGACTACTTGCAAAATTCTATGAGGGCCCTATTGGAACATCAAGCTTACACTATGCTTGAGGTGAATTTGATCTACATCAAAATATATTGCTTGGATTATGTCGAAAGAATATCCGTTGGAGAGTTCTTTTACTTATGTTCACTTATTGTGTTCTTTTAAAAGATTTTTCATGGATCTTTTACCATTGTAAAAGCCTAAAGCTTTACATATATAAAAGTAGAAAAAGGGATCTAATATTCCACGAATTTTTTGTGGTTGACTTGCAATCAATCAATCAATCAATTACGTATAAGTAGATCAAACTAGATCTTCACTTTTCCTAGATTGTAGAAAATGAATTGATTCCCTCCAACAACTTTTACTGCATTCATTTGAATTCAAAATCCACTTAGAAGTCATGGAGCACTTAAAAAGTTTATATAAAGACTTCAAATCACTTGTACATTACATGGAAGCAATATACATACACTTGTGGCCATCATTGTCTTGCTCTTTCATTTTTCAGCATCATCTTCTTCAACAACAATAAACTTGCAAAGGCTTTCGCTCTCTATACAGAGCTCGAAATTGAATGAGAAAAGACCCATTGGAAAGGTATTAGTGTCTATTTTATGGCTCTCAGTTTTCAAAGAATACGATTCATTAGATCAGGAGCAATCTTAGTTTTTCTGTCTCCAAGTCAATCTCTGTGTATTCCTGAAAAATAGGAGGTACCACAATTGAGTATGTGATTCATTTGAAAAGCATATTTTTCTTATTTCTTGTACTCATGAGCACTCTATACACTCAACCCTATGTGTCATTACCATAAAAGGCTTTTTTCTAATTGTAATCACGCTGGCCGCTATGAGCATTTGAAGTTCATTGTCTCATCCAAAGATAGTAAGTTTTTTGAGCTAGTCGATGTGCAAACCTATCTGTTTTGTATCAACTTTTTCTCTTTGATAATAAAAAGTACATAGTGAGTTTTATTGCACTTATTGCATGCCTATAAGGTCTATCTGAGTCTCCATAAGCTCAAGGGCTGGTTTTGTGCCGATTGGCTAGACCAAACTTTGTCACTTCGCAACTCACTTTTCTACCTCCTACAAGCTTCTCCAAGTTCTTTCAGTGGCATCAGAGCTAGATCAAGATGGGTGCCGGCTTTCCCTCAATGATTGGAAATCTTGATCGACACAACTATGCGGCTTCGCAAATTAGAATGGAGGCCTATTTAAGGTAGAAATCTTTATGGAATTGTAGCAGGTGATGATGCTATGCCTATTCCAAGATCCAAAGGAGGAACTACACAAGAGGAGACAGATAAGCTCACACAAGGTCCTACATACTAAAATCTCTCTCTGACTTTCTATTACCACATATTAGAGGATGCAAGACATCTCAAGAGACTTGGGATGCCCTAGAGACTTTCTTTTCTACTAGTACCAAAGCAAGAAAAAATCATCTTTGGAATGAGTTCAACCAAATGAAGAAGACACCTAAACAAACCATCATAGAGTTTGTTACCAAGTTCAAGGAGGTTGCAGATCAATTAGCATCCACTGGAGAGATGATTGAAGAAGAGGCTATCATGAGGTGAACTCTCAATGGGATCCAAAGTGATAAGCAATGGCAATCCTTCACCACAGCTTATGATCTCATCATGGATGTGCAAACTCCAGACTTCAACATCTTTCTTACACAACTCTTCAATCAAAAGGCCAACAATAGCATAAAAGAAGGTAACTCCTATCATTGTAATTCAAATAGTGCTCTATATGCAGATAGGAAGGACAAGAAGGTGAAAGTAAAGAAGAAGGAAGAAGACGAAGATGAGACTTCCCAAGCCAACTTTGCAAGTAAGAGCAAGTGGAAAGCGAAGAAGAAAGGACCAAAGCATGACAAAGACAAAGGTCAGAATGTTCAACCTTGTGCCATCTGCGATAAGACCAACCACACCACTCAAAATTGTTGGTTCAATGGGAAGACCCAGAAAGGAAGTGGAAGAGGTGGATATGGCAGCAATAGAGGTAGAGGTGGACACAACTTCAAAAATAACAATAGAGGCTATAATAAAAGGGACTTCAATAATTGCTCAAAAGATCAACCACATGAAGACTCATTTCTTCTTATGAATCTAAAAAAGAGACACAACCTCATCAATTGCATACATATTGAGATTTACTTTTGCAACCAAACAGAGTGTAGTGGAAAATATCTGAAAAGATTTTGGTAATCCTTTCAACAATGTAGAGATGAGTGATGCATCCGAAATCATCTCATCTATGTTTGCCAATTGCTCTTTCAAGTCCTTGATGGGTGTCACATACACATCCACATAATCATTTTCAACCATACATACATCCTCATGTTGCTCCCTCAAGTATGCAACACGTGCTTCATTACACATGGCATACAAAGAAGCAAGAGTGTCCCATGCATGTCTTAATATAGAACATGACCGAATGTGTGGAGCTATATGAAGCTTCGTAGAAAGTGCAATCAATGCATGACCTTAAGCATCTTTTCCATCCCATCTAAGTTGTTCTTGTGTAGGTGGAGAAGGAGTAGCCACAGTACTTGAAGAAGAAGCTCCATCTGTGACAGTAGACTATGAAGTAGAAGAACTTGCGGGTCTTCGATCGATATCTGCCACTATGTTCCATAGTTGTTTTGCAACAAGAATATGCTTCATCATGTAAGACCACATTGGATATTTGGTCCCATCAAGCTTATCTTTAGCTTGAAGCATGCCAAAAAAGTCATTGTTGCCCACCATTTCATTAAAGAACAAGAATGTGACAAAATCTTTACCTCGACAAAAGCTGAAATGAATGCTCAAATTTTAGCTCACAAACCGTCACTTTGATGGGAATTCTGACTGTATGAATGGCTTTGAAATGGGGGTCAAACCTCACTGCAAGTGGTGGAAATGTTTCTTGGCTGCTGAAATTCATTGTTCAATGCTTCGAAGTCGATTCGCACTATTAAAAGTGCACGTGCACCATGACACGAAAAAATGGAACTTGAGAAGGAGCTAAACCTGCTCTGATAACACTATTGGGTGCATGTAGAAGTGCAAGAAACACAAAAGAAGCACACAAAAGGAGCACAAATGTAGCAAGACACGGGGAGAAGACGGATGGCTAGAATAGACAATGAACTGAACTAAAGTAAGAGCTGAAATAATACCCCTAAGTACAAAGTACAACCACATATGAGTGAATCATTTATGTGGTAACATGGGGGAAAAACCTCTAGCCAGCACTAGAGTAAAAAGTGCCCATGTATAAGGAAGAGGTTCACACCAAAGCTACTCAAGGAACACATAAGTGTAACAATCGTTGTAATGTTATCTAAATTTTATCAATTCTATCAATCCTATCTTTGATCATATGAACTTTGATATTTTTTAATGTTTAAATGTATCAAGCACTTCATTCCTCGATGAGTAAAACTCATCTGTATAAAATCGTTGGTAGTGCCTCCGAGCCAATTTTCTCATTCTTCATCGCTGTCTTAACACATTATGAAAAGCATTAGATTGGCATGGTTGTTGTACCTAGAAATTGTCTCCTGAAGAAGCTCAATTTTGGTGATCACATTTTGGGTAATGTGCTACTCAAGTGCTGGTTATTACTCATGTATCTTATTTGACTACTAGTTGTGAGGACACTTGGATTCACAGATGGATATTCCCAGTATGTGAGATTCGTTATCACCATTCGGCTCCTTGTAAGATAATGAAGAAGATTGTTTTCCTTTGGCAAGAGTGAGCTCTATTGCGGTCTCTGTTTTAACCTATTTATCTAGTAAAGTTCTTCGTTTATTCTCACATACAAGAGCTTGATTTGAGGACCATGTCGATGATGTTTTCATCATCCAAAATCGTTATTGAATGAGGGCTACACAGATTATGAAAAATATGGTAAACTGTATTTGTTACTGCGGGTAATCTTAAGATATTGAGAACTTGCTCTCTCTATCTCACCCAACAAGGGTAATTATTTCGAGTAGGTAAAATTTTGTGTTCGGCTTTTTTGGTCTATATATCACTTACAATTTGAGTTTAACCTTGACAAGTGGAATGAAGAGCAGATCCAGTAGTTCTTGGCATTGGTAGGAGAAGACTTGCAAATATCGGTTTTGGTTGTGCCATAATAAAAGTTCACTTTTTTTTATTTGATGATAGAGTACCATTTCGGCATGCATGAAAAAAAAGTTTTTTTGTTGTTCATTTGAGATATTACATGAGGGCTACTAATATAATGCTGAGGTAATACCTATATTAAATGTTCACTAGCTGGATATCCCTCTTATACAAACTCTTTCTTGAATGTTTTAGTGTACACGGTGTTTTGCAATAGCTTTTCCTAATCATGATAATTCCTCTGACAAGAGAACTATTGTAATATGTGTATTCAAGTTTATTGGGGATTTATGATGGATACCTTCAATAGTGAACTGATGAATGCGCAAATTGTGATATGATATCTAGATTTTTCCACTTAAGAATGGTTGACAATTGGTGTTCGGACAATCACATTATCAAAATAATTATAATGAATGGATGGTTCTAAAATACTCGGTGACCTGTATGAAAGTGGAACAATATTTGCATCGACTCCATACATAGAGTGCATGATCGTTACACATACGATGATGTCTCTGAGAAGTCTATTGTTACATGCTTGTAAAAATAACATGATATGCATGATAAAAGAGGATGAACTAGACACATTGTAATTCTGCCAATGGATTTTGGTTTAAACTACTACTACTACTACTATCACCACCACCACCACCACCACCGCTACCACTGCCACTACTGCCACCACCACTACTACTACTACTACTACTACTACTACTACTACTACTACTACTACTACTACTACTACTACTACTACTACTACTACTACTACTACTACTACTACTAATAATAATAATAATAATAATAATAATAATAATCATAATAATGATAATAATAATAATAATAATAATAATAATATTAATTGTAGTTGTTATTGTGCAAACTGAGTCATTAAACTTGTATAGGAGCTTTGATTCATAGTGATGTCATCTGTGCATGAGTTTATAATTTGTAGGCATACAAGGTGATTTGTTTCTAACTAGTGATCATAGGATACTACATATATTTGTCCATTCACTGCCTTTTGCAATCAATGTATGCTTAGCACATTGATGGTCAATGTTGATGTTCGCCATTTCATAATTAAATTATAGTGCATATCATCTCTAAACGAGCATTCTATGAGTATATGGGAATATGAAATCTTACTTAGTTTAGCCTTCTAAGGTACATTTTTTTTATAGGATTACTCATCAATATAAACACTCAAAGAAGTTCACGTACACACACACACACATACATACATACATACATACATATATATATATATATATATATATATATATATATATATATATATATATATATATATATATATATATATATATATATATATATATATATATATATATATTTCCAGATTTATTCTAATGAGACCGTATCCGCCCATATCTTCTGCTTGGAAGGCAGATGGTCTACCGTTAATCTAAATCCGCCTAAGTGTCCCGTAAGAAAGAGATCGTTCGGTGCATGCAGACGTGCACAATTCTTAAATTTGAGTGTTTCAGTTGATATATATATATATATATATATATATATATATATATATATATATATATATATATATATATATATATATATCGAGCGTTTTTGCATTACTTAAGCCTATGGAATTCTTTCAAGTATTTTTCTCTAAATGAAAAGAAGTATCATGTTATGAACTAAGACATGGGTGTTCAATTGGTTCAGGCATACCTAAAATCAGACACCATTTGGTCATTCTTCTGTAGGGCCAAAGTCTCAAGTTTAGAATCAAGCATAGATTTATGTGCTCTATAGACAAGCAATGGTGCTTTCCCTACTGGTTAAGTCCGATGGGATGGAGAGGTCTTTGGTTCACGTTCTACGAGAGTCATAGGAAAGTATTTTTCCCCAAGAGATCTAGAATCTTCTAGAAGCACCCACTAGATATAATGTAGTTAACTAGGGCACTTGCATGTAATCCAAGCATCTTCTGAAACTTCTTCAACTTCTCAGCTCCAAGTGCTTTAGTGAAAATATCAGCAACCTGCTCATCTATCCTCACATAAACAAGGTCAATATCACCTACTAATATGTTTTCCCTAATGAAATGATAATGCACCTTGATGTGCTTTATTCTAGCATGAAAAAAAGGTTATGTGCTATCTATATGCTCCTAAGATTATCACAATAGATGGTGATAGGCTTTTGCACTTCCACACCTAAATCTGCAAGTAGCATCTCTAGCCATGATGCTTCATATGCTGTCATTGCAACACCTTTATACTCAGCCTCTGTACTTGATAAAGCAACAATGGGTTGCTTCTTACTACTCCATATAATAGCTACACTTCCAAGTGAGAATAGAAAGCCACTAGTAGATCTTCTATCTAGAATACTACCAACCCAATATGCATCAGTGTATCCATGAACCTATAATTCTGCACCAACTTCATAAAACAATGCATAATCCAAAGTAGCACTCACATATCGTAGAGTGCATCTCAAGGCATCCAAGTGTGGTTTCTTGGGAACCTGCATAAATTGACTTTCAGCTCCAAGTGTGTAGTGTCATAGTGTCGATTAGTCCTTGTAATTGTGAGATATATCAAACTTCTGTTGGAGTTAGACGTCTACGGAAGCACGCGAACCGCACAAGGAAGAAGAAGAAGCTTGGAGCACAAACACACAATACTGAATGTATTACTAGAGAATGTACAAAGATAAGTAGCCCATTAGGGCAATAGGCATATATACAAGCCGGGGGAAAAAAACCTCCTAAAGAGGGAAAAAAGTGCCCCGGCAGTCCTAGTGTGTTCACACACATCACTTCCTGAATATATCAACAAATCCCCCCTGGGAGTGATGCGGTGAACAAGGACCTGGCACTTATGTATAAGGAAGTGCCAAGCTATGTGGAAATCACTCCACAAAAGGAAGTAAGCCCAAAGCTTTGCGGAAAGCTTCAAACTTCTCCCTAGGCAGAGCCTTTGTGAAAAGGTCTGCAATGTTCTCCTCCATGGGCACATATGCCAAGCTGATCTCCCCAGTAGAGAACCTCTCCTTGACATAGTGATAATGCACCTCAATGTGCTTAGTGCGAGCATGGAACACAAGGTTCCTCGCAACTGCCAATGCACTCTGACTATCAGTGAAGATGGTGGTGGCAGAAGACTGGCCAACACCCAAATCAGCCATAAGGCGTCTGAGCCACACACACTCAACAGTAGCTGTGAAAGCTGCCCTATACTCAGCCTCACAACTGGAAGTGGCCACAGTAGGCTACTTCTTGCTCAACCAAGATATACCTGAGCTACCAAGCATGAAGCAAAAGCCACTAGTGGACACACGAGTGTCATAGCAACCAGCCCAATCAGAGTCAGAAAAAGCATGCAAATCTGGCGGTAGGGATCCCCCCTTGGGATAAAACAACCCAAGTAGCCGAGTACCACTCAAGTAGCAAAAGATGCGCTTAACCGCCTGCCAATGCTTGACTCCTGGGCAATGCATAAATCTGCTCATTTGTGAGATAGCAAACTAAATATCTGGCCGAGTAATGCATAAGTAAATCAAGCATCCAACAACCTATTGATAGAGAACAATATCAAATGCATCTCCAGCATCATGAAGACTCAATCGTTAACCTGTCTCCATAGGAGTGGCAATAGGCTTACAGTCTTCAAGGCCAAAATGCTGCAATAATGTGTCAATGTATTTCGTTTGACACAAAGCCATTCCACCATCAACTTGCATAAACTGAATGCCCAAATAGTGATGCAAATGCCCCAAATCAGACATCTCAAATGAGGCATGCAAATCAACCTTGAAATCAGCAATATGCTTCTCAATAGGACCAGTGAGCAGCATGTCATCAACATAGACAACAATGATCAGGAGCACATCATTAGCACGCTTAACATATAAGGTGCTTTTAGTTGGACTATTCTCAAAACCATGTGCAACCAGATAGGCATGTATCTTCTCATACCAAGCACGTGGTGCTTGCTTTAAACCATATAATGCCTTCTTTAACCTGCACACATGTTCATGCCCTTTCTGCACAAAGCCACGGGGCTGAAAAACATACACTTCTTCATGCAAGTCACCATTCAGAAATGTTGTTTTAATGTCCAACTGATGTGCATTCCAACCATGATGGGCTGCAAGTGCACAAATGCTCCGAACAGTAGTCATACGCCATGTAGGAGCAAAGGTCTCATCAAAATCAATGCCTCTTTCCTGCGCATAACCCTTTGCAACAAGCCTAGTCTTATACCTGTCAACTGTACCATCAGGTTTATGCTTCAGCTTGTATACCCAGTGCCAATGGCCTTCTTGCCAGGAGGCAAGTCACATAAAGACCATGTACCATTCTTCATTATAGCATCATATTCAGATTGCATAACAGCCATCCAATTTTCTAAATTTTGTGCTTCATCAAAAGAAACATGCTCATTCTCATCACAGAGACTAGACGCAGCCATAGCATAGCAATCTGATGCAAAGGAGGCACTATGAGAGCCTGAACGAGTACGATATGACAAAGGTGCATCTAATTTGCTGTCACGCAAAGTCTGCACCAGCCATTTTGGCATAGTTTTTGCCTGCTCAATATCAGCTCTCTCATCAATAAGTGCATCATGTAAATCTGCATCAGAAATGGAATGATCTGCATCATCATATGAAACCTGCAAAGGCAGAGAAGTTGCCTCATTAGGACCAGCACTAGACTGTCCACCTATAAGAAGAGGCATCAAAGTATCATACATGTCTTTGGAGCTAACAAATGTCTCCTTAGTACATGAAAGCAATGGCTGAATAACATCTTCCACAAAGACAACATCACGGCTAACCAGAATGCGTTTAGTCTGTGGATGATACAGACGATAGCCTTTACTTTCAGAACTGTACCCAACAAAAATACATTTTATTTCCTTATCATCCAATTTTCTGCGATATTGTTCAGGAACTAGTGCATATGCCAAACAACCCAAAACACTCAGATGAGCAACAGATGGCTTGCGGTCATGCCAAGCCTCATATGGAGTGATAGAGTACAGCGCTTTAGTGGGACACCTGTTAAGTACATATGCTGCACACATGACAACCTCAAGCCAAAAACTATGTGGTAAAGCCTGACTCTTGACCATACACCTCGCCATCTCCATGAGTTACCTGTTCTTTCTTTCAGCAACTCCATTCTGTTGAGGTGTATACGGCACTATACACTTGTGTTTTATCCCACGTTCAATTAGAAATGCATTAAAATCAGAAGACATATATTCCCCCCCTTGATCAGAAGAGAGGGTGCCCATTTTACATGTTGACAGATTTTTAGCCAAAACCAAAAACTGTTTGAAGCACATGAACACTTCGGACTTTGCCTTCAATGGATATACCCATGCATGCCTGGAAAAATCATCAATGAAAGTCACGAAGTAAAGACAATTTCCAAAAGAGGGTGTGTGCATAGGACCACAGACATCACTATGTACAAGCTGCAATTTCTGCATAGCCCGAACTGAACCATCTTTTGGAAAGGAGGAACGCTGCATTTTGCCCAAAATACAGCCTTCACATACATGTTTTCCGGGTGCCTCAAGCTTGGTCAAAGAAGACACCATATCAGATTTCTGCAGGCGTAGCAGACTAGCAAAATTCAGATGACCAAAGTGTGCATGCCAAAGCTTTGCATCTGACATAGCCTAAGAATCATGAACTGCACATGCCGAATCATTAATAGATCTTTCATAGTCTATGAGCTTATACAGCCCACGACATAAAATGCTAGAAGCAATAATAACATCGCCATTTGACAGATCATGAACTATACATCTGTCATCAACAAATTTCACAACCAAGCCAATCTTGGCTAATGCAGAAACTGATAACAGATTCTTCTTGATCCCTAGCACAAATAAAGCATCTGACAAAGTGAAAGAACTACCATCAGCAGTAGTCAAAATGATCTTACCAACTCCCATAATAGGATAAGAGGACTTGTTGGCGCATGTAACAGTATTGCCTGTAGGGGCAGGCTCGAGTGAAGAGAAGAAACTGCACTGCGAGGTAATATGTTTGGTCGCCCCACTATCAAAGTACCAAACATCTAAGTCTACTGCAGACATGCACTGCACATGAGAAGATGGGTCAAAATTGCAAACAGTAGTGAATGCCCATTCTTCTTCCTGCACAAGATTAGTAGACTCCATTTTCGGTGTAGAGGCTTCTACAACAACCATTCCAGCCTCTTTCTTCTTTGCCTCTTTTGCAGCCAGTTTGGACAGTTCTTTATGATATGATCATTCCCTTTACAGTACTTACAAAACAATTTCTGCTTTTCTGATTTTTTCTCATCTTTGTCTTGGTTCTTCGAATGTGCAGCATTTGCAGATTTCTGCTTACTAGTAGAAGAGCTCCATTGTCCTTTGCCCTTCTGAGTAGCCAGGAAAGCTTGATCTACAACATGCATAATGGACCTGTTCTACCTATACCGATCTTCCTGCAACAGAACAGAGACTAACTCCTCAAATGATAAGGCATTTGGATTGCCTTTCATCATCAATCGAAGAGTAGAAGCGAAACTCTGATATGAATCAGGAAGACCATTCAGAACGGTCTACATAAGTGAGCTATCTGGTATAACCTCATCAGTAGAAATCAACTGTTCCTTCAAGTCTTTGATCTTTGTCAAAAAACTGCCATTTTCAACACCCTACACAATGTTCCACAATCCTTTTGCAACCAATACATGTCACATCATATAAGCCCATAATGGGTAGTTGGTACCATCCAACTTATCCTCAACAACCAACATACGGAATACATCACTTCTTTCAGCCATGGCCGGTGACTAAAATACCTTGATGCAAAAAATTGACTGTATCTCAAAAAGTTGAGCAGAACTGCCCCAATGAATTTTGCTAGACCTGTAGCAAACTTTGAGACGCTTATACTGGCGAACAACACTGGTATATACCTTTGGCACAAAAAGACGAAATAGCCTACACAAGCACTACAATAATGTGTTCGGAGGCCGAAATGAGCTCAGATCCCGATTCCGGCACCACATTGCGAAGCTCTTTTGATCTTTGAAACACCCTGAGTATGCTCACCAAATTTCATGCAAATCTGAGACTGCAAACAGAGGAGTGTCGACGGCGCCCTAGATGAAGTGACAACCTGCTCTGATACCAATTGTTGGAGTTAGACGTCTGCGGGAGCACGCGAACATCACAAGGAAGAAGAAGAAGCTTGGAGCACAAACACACAATACTGAATGTATTACTAGAGAATGTACAAAGATACGTAGCCCATTAGGGCAATAGGCGTATATACAAGCCGACGGAAAAAAACCTCCTAAAGAGAGAAAAAAGTGCCCCGGTGGTCGTAGTGTGTTCACACACATCACTTCCTGAATATATCAACAACTTCCCACAATCTTCTTGTATATACTAGCATTTTCCAATGCTTCACCTAATGTAGTATTTAACTCTAGATTCTAATTTAATGGCATAGAAATTAGCTTACAATCAGCCATACCATACTTTTGCAACATAGTCAAGGCATATTGCCTTTGCAAACTCCATATACATGCTTCTGTATGTTTAAACTGAATTCCCAAGAAATAGCACAACACATCAAGACCTTGCATGTCAGATTCCTGCAGAAGGAGTTGCGTTACGTCTCTAGTGCTTTCTTCACTATCACTTTCTTCACTATCACCACCTAGAATTAAGGCATCAACATAAATAGTCACAATCATGATACCATCATCACCCTTCCTTGCATATAATGAATGATCTGCATCACATATAGAAAACCTAATTGTATAATTAGCAATCCTTGCATGCCAAGCATGAGGGGCTTGTTTAAGACCATAGAAAGGCATTTGCAACTTGTAAACATATTTTGGGTGCTTTAAATCCTCATATACTTGTGGCTAGTCTATGTATACTTCTTCCTACAACTAACCATGTAAGAAAGCATTTTTCACATCCATCTAATGCAAATTCCATCCTTTTGCTAAAGCTAATGCAACAAGTGCTCTGACAGTAGACACTTTAGCTATAGGACTGAAAGTTTCCTCATAATCAATGCCATATGTCTTTGCATATCCTTTTACTACCAATCATGCTTTATACCTGCTTATGCTACCATCATCATTGTGTTGTACCTGGTAAACCCACTTGTTGCCTATGGGATTCTTTCCTTGTGGCAATGGAACCAGCTTCCATGTTTCATTTCCATAAAGCGAGACATCTCCTCATCCATAACTTTCTCCTAATCTTCATTTCCAATTGCATCTTCAAAACAAGAAGGTTCAACATCTTGTATTCCCTTGGTCATGTAGGCACAATGAGGAGCCATGCAACTATCATATGTCAATCGTTCCACTAAATTCCACATCCTCCCAGATCTTCTTGGTCTTGGGTCACTTCTCCTTGTATCATTTGCATGTCCTTTTCTACATAAAAAGGAATGTGCAAGAATGACCTAAACCAACAATACAATAAGTGCAATATATAAAAAACAATACATAAAGAAAATCTAATGTCCGCGAATGAGTGAGTTTGCAAGAAACAAATGTGCCATCACTCTTGGTAGATAAATCTAGTAAAGCTCAATGAAGTATCCCTGACATATATCAGCATGACCATTATACATGTTAGATAAATGAAAAAGTGATACGTGTCATCATGGATCATCACATGTTGAGCTTGATATCTCAACACTCCCCCTCAGGCTCAATGTCATGTCTCTAATCCAAGCATCTTCCAAAACTTCTTCAATTTCTCTACTCCAAGTGCTTTAGTAAAAATATCAAGAACCTGCTCATCTGTCCTCACATAAAAAAGATCAATATCACCTGCTACCTTCTCTATGATGAAGTGATAATGTACCTCAATATGCTTTGTTGTAGCATGAAAAACAGGGTTTCGTGCGAATTGTATAGATTATCATAATAGGTGGTGATAGGCTTTTGCACTTCCACACCTAAATCTGCAAGTAGCATCTCTAACCAGGATGCTTCACATGCTGCCATTACAACACCTCTATACTCAGCCTCTGTACTTGACAAGACAATAGTGGGTTGCTTCTTATTGCTCCATGTAATAGCTCCACTCCCAAGTGAGAATAGAAAGCCACTAGTAGATCTTCCATCTAGAGAGCTACTAGCCGAATCTTCATTGGTGTATCCGTGAACCTAAAAATCTACACTAGCTTCATAAAACAATGCATAATCCAAAGTAGCACTCACATAACATAGAATGTGCCTTAGAGCATCTAGATGCGGCTTCTTGGGAACCTACATAAATTGACTTTCAAGTCCAACAGTGTAGCTTAGATAAGGCCTTGCAATTGTGAGATATATCAAACTTCCCATAATTGCATTTTCCAATGCTTCACCTAATGTAGTATCCGATTTCAAATTCTAATCTAATGGCATAAAGATTGGCTTACAATCTTTATGCCATAATTTTGTAGCATACTCAAGGCATATTGCGTTTGTGACATCTATATACCTGTAAGTAGTAGCATTTTCCAATGCTTCACCTAATGTAGTATCCGATTTCAAATTCTAATCTAATGGCATAAAGATTGGCTTACAATCATCCATACCATAATTTTGTAGCATACTCAAGGCATATTGCGTTTGTGACATCTATATACCTGTTTCGGTAAGGAATGCCCAAGAAGTAGCACAGCACACCAAGATCTTTCATGTCAAATTCCCGCATAAGGATTTGCTTGACCTCTTTAATGCTTGCTTCATTGTCACCGCCTACAATCAATTCATCGGCATAAATAGCCACAATTGTGATGCCATCATAACCCTTCCATGCATATAATGAATGATCCACATCACACATAAAAACTCTAATTGTGGTCAAATAATCAACAATCCTTGCATGCCAAGCAGGAGGGGCTTGTTTAAGTCCATACAAAGCCTTTTGCAACTGGAAATCATATTCTAGGTGCTTTGAATCTTTATATCCTTGTGGATGGTCCATATATACTTCTTCATGTAACTCACCATGTAGCAAAGCATTCTTCATATCCATTTGATGCCAAGTCCATCCTTTTGCTATAGCTACTGCAACAAGTGTTCTGACAATAGAAATTTTAGCTACAAGGCTAAACGTTTCTTCATAATCAATGCCATATGTCTATGCATATCCTTTTGCTACCAACCGTGCTTTATATCTGCTTATGCTACGATCAACATTGTGCTTTACCTTGTAAACCCACTTGCAGCCTATGGGTTTCTTTCCTTGTGGCAATGGAACCAGCTTCCATGTTTCATTTCCATAAAGTGCAGCTATTTCCTCATCCATAGCTTTTTTCCAATCTGTCTTTTCCAATTGCATCTTCAAAACAAGAAGGTTCAACATTTTGTATTACCTTTGTCATGTAGGCACAAATACAAGCCATGTAACTATCATATGTCAATCTTTGCACTGGATTTTGCATCCTCCCAGATCTTGTTGGTCATGAGCTACTTCTCCTTGTATCATCTGCATGTGCCTTTCTTACTCCTGGAGTCTCCATAGAGGGCAATCCAAGTTCCTCATCAAGAATCTTTTATGAATTGCTTGAATCTCCATCAATGTCTTCAAAACGTGTAGATGTTTTACTACCAACAGAAAGCTTTTCTTTACCTTTCTTGGATGTATTTGATGAATTTGCTGGACTGAAAAAGTCCATGCCATCTTCCACTCCATGGATTTGAGTTGGAACTATTGCTTGGTGATGCATCTGATCCACTCAAAACTTGAGATTCTGCACTTGATTTTTCAGCATTTTCTTTGTGACTTGGTTCAAGATTAAGTCCATCTTTGGCATCTGCATAGAAGCTTGACATTTAATCAAACACCATATCTCTACTTACCTTCACCTGTGATATGAGTGGGTTATAATATTTATATCCCTTTTGCTCAAGGGAGTACCCAATGAAGATACATTTTTTTACTTTTGCTTCAAGCTTCATCCTCAACTCATCTCAAATATGTACATATGAAATACAACCAAAAAAATTCATATGTGATAAGTTTGGCTTTTTACCTGTGAACTTCTCTTTAGGTGTAACTTGATGTACAACAACAATCGAAGTTTTGTTCATGATGTATAAAGTAGTGTGCACATCTTTTGCCCAATAAAAATGAGGCATATTCTTCTCAGCCATCAAGGCTCTTGCTATTTTCTACAATATGTCTCTTTTTGCATTCAACAATGCCATTATGTTGTGGTGTGTGCCTGCATGAAAATTGACATCAAATTCCATGACTTTTAAGAAAGTTGCTGAAATCATTTGACATGTATTCACCTCCTCCATCAAACCTTAATGTCCAAATATACTTTCATGTGTGCTTCTCCACCATAGCCTTAAAATTCTAGAAGTAAGTGAACACCTCACTCTTCTCTTTCATGAAATATACCCATACTTTTCGTGTATGGTCATCAATGAAAGTAACATAAAACTTGGAACTACCCATAGATGTGGTCTTTCTAGGACCTCAAACATCTATATGTACTATTTCCAGCACATTCCCACTAACATGCTTATCATGCAGAAATGATGCTCTTGAATGTTTACCAAATTGACATGTTGCACATACCTTTTGCATTTTTGCAACTTTGAAATTTGGTAGTCCATTGACAATCTCCTTTGATTGCATAAATTGTAGCCTCTACAAGTTTGCATGTCCAATTCTTTTGTGCTAGATCTCTATATCAACAATAACCCCTGCACCTTTTGAAAACATCGTTGCATTCATTTCAAGAATTTACAAATTTAAGGTGAACATCCTACCCATTTGTTTCCTTTGGCAATCAATCGTCCATCCTATTTTTACTCTTCTACATATAACCCATCAACATTGAACCTGACTTGTAATCCTTGGTCAACCATTTGTCCAACAGAAGCCATATTCTTTGTTATATTTGGAATGCAGCACATCAACAAGATGTTTTACCTTCCCTTCCTCCATAGACAATGCTATGTTTCTTGTATGCTCGATAGGGTGCGATGTGTCATCACTTGTTTTAACATATCCACGAATTGATAATTTTTGCAAACTACTAAACCATTCTGCATGATTGGTCATGTGATTTGAAGCACCTTAATCAACATATGAGACATTACCATTCAATTTTGAAACATCAATAGACATCTTATTCATCATATGATGTTGAACCATCATTAGGAAAAAAGGTGAACCTTGGATGGGCCTTTTAGCTCAAAGAGTGATTAGTGATGGACCAATCAGAAGAGGGTGGTGGCCACAGTCTATACCCTATAAAATACTAGGCTGAAGGGGGAAGAGGGGACAAGATTCCTCTATGTTCAGGGTTGTCTTCTAGAGAGAGAAGAAATCTCGTAATCAGGCTGGGCCCAAAAATTCAAAATTTTTTAAAAGTTGTAAAACTCATCATAATACCATTAAATGACCTCCATATCACTTTTCAGGGTCAAAAGTGCTATTTTTGACTTCTAATTCAAAATCCGTGCATGTTTGTGGACTAAAAAAGTGACTTTTTTCAAAATGACTCAAAAAACTCTATTTTCCCTCTTCAAACTCCCATTTTCATACCCAAAACCCAAAAAGTCATATTTTTCACCTCTATTCCCTCCATACCATACAACAGAAGCATTGTTTCTCCTCCTACCATTCTCCTAACTTCTGCAGCAATGACAACAACTCTTACTCCCATGGAAAGCTCCAGAGCTCGTAGGAGACCAAAGGACGAAGTTCACACAATGACGTGCCACAACATCAAAACAATGGAAGGAAGTTGGCTACCACAAGAGTTTTGCAAAGGTGCATGGGTGTACATGCAGCCATCTGGACTTGGTCCTCATCGTGTTCGAGATCGTGGAAATTTGGATCTTCATTGGAAAGGTAAGCTCTTAGGCTTCAAGCAGCAAACACATGGTGGGATGGTTGCTATTGTACAACATGTCTTCACAGTTTCAACCATGAAGTTAGAAAACTCCAATAGAATTAGATATCCAATCCATTGTGAGTATTTCTATTTTCTCAATGCTTCATGGTGTTAAATGTCTTAATTACTCATCTCATATGTTTTTCATTGCTACAGTCATATTTCCTTCTAGTTTAGTGGAAGAGCAACCACTTCATAGTCTCACAGGAACTTTCAAAGCATTACATGCAGACATTGGGGCATTAGTGTTTCCAGATGTACCTCCTGCTAAACTTATTCGTGAAAGGATCTTCTTTTACACTCACGAGTACATTGTTCCTTCCACAGATGGTGAATATGGAAGGTTGGAGATTATCAAAGTTGACTCTCTTCTTAGTTTAGAGTGGCCAAAACCTGATTTTTGGTCCATATCATCTTTCAAGCGTAAGATGGTGATGGACATACATAACTCTTTGAAATTCACACGCGTATCTAGATCAATAGGTCTTCATTGGACTCTACCAATCCATTGCTTTGTTTTCATATTTCAAGGCATTCCTTTTGTAGAAACTCCTACAATGTTCCTATGTAAAGATATTACATACGAAGCAGTAGAAGGATTGTTAGGGGAAAACTGGGGTTATGTAGAAGGATTGTCAAAAGGGGATAGATATCATTGTAGAATTGGTGACACAGGTATAGGGTTTTGCTATTTAAAACATCGCACCTCATTGTACATCAGATTTTATTATGATCGTTGGATGTGTAAACTAGGAGAGTGGATACCTTTGCAAAGCTCGGAGGGATCTTTAGCATCATTTGAAATTAATGTGAAGTTACCAAACAATGATATGGAGGTGGTTTTAGTTAATCAACATTGGAACTTGGCCAACTTGAGAGAGCACTTACTTATCATGGGATATGACGATCTTCATGATTTCAGATTTCGAATACGAGGGAACAAGGTAAGAGTTGTATTCCATATATACATATATATATATATATATATATATATATATATATATATATATCTTATTCTATCACTATTGTTCATGATTTGAAAATGTTTTACTCTTTTATGAATTGTCCACAGATTGGAAAGAGATTGGAAGACAAAATCAAGGTTCTTGCAGATTGGAGCATGGATGGAACTGACATTTCATTGTCATAACTCTTTTTTGTAAAGATACTGTGAAACCTGTAAACAAACCTATTTTTGCAATGAAAAATTTTTCACATTTGCTTCAAGGATATTTTGGCCACATTCTACTTGTATCTGTAAATTCTCAAGGTTTTTCTTGAAAGAGCATTCTTATTGTTTATTTCCTTTGATGTGATCTCAAATGTCAAAGTTTTCCTTTTCAAGACTCTTATGTTTTAATTTAAGGAAAAGTCACTTCTATGAAAAAGTGGGACCCATCACTTAAAAATTCTAGAAAAGTTATAAATAGGAGTCCTCTCTCCTCATTTCTCACTTTTGCAACCACATTGAGTGTTAGAACAGTCTGCATTTGCAAGCTATGGCTTCCACCTCTGTACCTACTAAGAGTGCACGCCACAAGTTTCTAGAATTTTTGGAGGATTCAGATTACAAAGGTCAACATGACCTATATGATCTTCTCTCCAAGGTTCCTGACCTCCATGGAACCGTGCAAATGAATGCCGATGCTTTGGAGGAGCTACTTCAATATATGCAAGTTCATATATTGCGTTTCTCCATTGAAATACCACCATATGATGGAACTTGGGTTCCATGTGACCTTCTCACCTACATTCACAAAGGTGATGAGGCTTTTGCAAAACGATTGAAACGGTTCCAGGCAATTGCAGAGGAAGCAGGGCACCTTCTTGATGAAACTGTGCCACTTATAAGGAAATTGAATAGGAAACGCAAGATGGGTCCAAAATATCTTTCATTCATTGCTGCCACAATTTTCTTTGTGAATGAGGAACCAGAACCAATTCCTCATGAGATCCCTCATCTTCTTACAGGTGGTTTTGTCGAGGATAAAAAGGAACCACCTCAAGGACCCTTGAATCTCCTATTAGAGAGAGAAGCTATTGAGAAAACTTATCCTCTTGGTGTGGATGATAAGTTGAAAGAAGTGCCTAAGCCATCCACCTCTTCGGAGCCAGAAGCAACTATTCCAGAGGTGGAGATTGAAACTTTTTCAGTGGTTCTTGTCGAGGGACAAGAATATTTGTTTTTACATGATGTAGAGAAGGCATTTGGGCTACGACTTGATGAATGCCTAAGTTTGTTTTGTAATTTGTCAGAGTGTCCTTTGGATAGTACCTCTGAGTTGTTGGAGAAAAAGTGTTTGCCATTTGGTGACTCAGTGGCCGACACAATAAAATTGGTTTGCAATGACATACTCACAAGTGAACATGAACATATCACAGAAGAACAATTTAATAATGCACAAGAAAGGATATTGGAATCAAAAATTCCCTCCTCACCAGTAATCGAGCAGAGTGGGATGTCCCACTCCAGCATTAATTTACAACTTCAAGAGAGAGGAGAAGAAGAAGATAGAGTTCAGGATGTAAGTATCTTCAATTCATGTCATTCATTCTTACAAACACATGCAGCTACTAATCATAAAACTTTGTGCAGGAGGTGATTGAAGTCGACAAGTTTGCAGCAAGGAGCGGAGGTGATCGAGTGGCTCGTGGAGGTGGCTCATCCCTTGCAAACTACATTGGGAAACTTCCCAAAGACCATTTTGTAATTATCCATAAAGAGTTCAGTCCTCAGGGCCACTTCATGACATGGTGTTTTAAAGGCCTTAAGTAAATTGCTTTGTTTATCAACCATTACACAGGGGAGTAATTGTATCTTTTTAGTTAAGAAATCCCTTGTAACTACAACCTTAGGTTCCAACTTCCGTGGAAAGGTCTTAGGCCAAATAGGTATATCTCTAGGTCTAGGTGTTAGAAATGTTGATCAAATAGCAAACTCAATTTTGACTTACACCCTACCCATGGCTTTGGAGCGTCGAAAGAGAGTCATTGAGAAACTCAAAGCCAATTGATGTAAACAATTGAATTAATATCAAATTTTCACTTTGCTTTATTTACAATTGTCTCAAGTATTTTTTTTTCAGTATATTATCTAAAATTCTTTTGGACCTGCATGTGATGTATTGATGTCATGTAGGGCATTGGGAGGACCTTTAGTTTCATTCTTTTGGACTCTTGATCATTGGGTAAGCCTCCATTAAGGTCTTCTAGGGCATTGGGAGGCCAAATAAGGCACTGCCACAGAAATGCGGGAGAAGGCCCTGCAAACGTTTTGCAGGGCCTTCGCCCGCGTTTCTGTGGCAGTGCCTTATTTGGCCTCCCAATGCCCTAGAAGACCTTAATGGAGGCTTACCCAATGATCAAGAGTCCAAAAGAATGAAACTAAAGGTCCTGACATGCCCAATGTTACCTTACATGAGACTCAACCTTCACTAGATGGATATTTTCAAGAATGCAAATGTTCTAAGTTTCAAAATGCTCTGCTCATATGTTTCAAAGGTATAGGGAGGTCAAAATTTGTTCATATTAACTACCCCTGAACTAGCTTTACTAGTCATGATCCCTCTTTCATATTTCAAAGGTTTTGTAGGGCATTAGGAGGCCAAATAAGGCCCTGCCACAGAAACGCGGGAGAAGGCCCTGCAAATGTTTTGCAGGGCCTTCTCCCGCGTTTCTGTGGTAGGGCCTTATTTGGCCTCCTAATGCCCTACAAGACCTACATGACCTTAAATAAAAAAAAAAATTCAGTACAGGGATATTATCACTAGATCAAAATGACAAGATAATAAAACAATCATTCATATATGAGAGATTATCACAAGAAAACACATGGAAATGTAAAATGACTACTCATGTTTCATTCTAAATAATGAGATTATAAATGGAATAGAGGAAAAGTGCTAATGTTTCACTGAAAATGGCAATATTTACAAAAAATCTCTTGTCCATAGAGATCAGTTACAAAACTTAGCTACGATCACCCCTAATTCTCCTAGCTAACTGTATGTCCTTCGGTTGTATAGTGACTCGCTTAGCATGGATGGCGCACAGGTTGGAATCCTCTAGCATTGATATCAAAAATGCTTCAGCTGCCTCTTGTAAAGCTTCTAAAGCTAGAGCTTGGATCCTTAACCCTGCACAATACCTTTGTAACTCTTCTTTGACCACCCTTGCAAAGGGTCTTCTAGGTATGAGAAGCTCAGCTGTCTTTTGATAGTGCCTTATCTCTACAAATGCCTTCGTATATCTTCTTCTTCGTTGTGGTGCTCTAGCTTGTGGTGGTGGTGGTCTTCGTTGGACATTTTCTTGTGGTCTTGGTTGGGGTGGTCTACGACGAGGTTGAAAGAATTTCTTCTTCCGTTGCACGCGTCTTGAGCTTTCTCCTTGTTCAGGATGTTGTTGCTGGCTTTGCTCTCTCTCTTGATCATTGGGTATGGCCCCCTGATTTGAGGGTAGTGTCTTTCCCGCTACAGTAACCCTATGATTTGTAGGTATTTCTTCGTTACCCCATGGTGGCAATCTTTGACTCTCATCACTTGATTGTGAACCTTGTTGAGACACATCCTCATGCGATTCATCAAAATCATCATCAGAAACTACCTGTCTATGAGCACGCTCCTTCACCCTTGTCTTTGTTGGTCTCTTTGGTGATGGAGGCTCATCATATGATGATGGTGGTGATTGGGGTTGATTTACGGCCTTTTCCCTGGATTGCCCATGTTCCACCTGTTCATGCAACTGTTCACTCCCATAGGTATGGCCACCACCTGTTTCGCGATGGGATGCAGAGTGCGAGACACTACGTCGCCTTTTGTGGTGATTCATCCATGGTGGCTTCTGAGTGCCTTGCACATAGGTAGGAAAGTTAATGGGATCCTTCCTTGCAGTTTGCTTTGTTCGTGCCATCCTCTATAGTGCTAGAATGTTGAAATGAGACAATGAGTCTCCTTTTATAATGTTTCACTTAAAAAGGTTCTGTTCACACCTGAATGGACAAAAAATAGTTTAAAAATTAAAAATTACCTGAAAAAATTGCAAACAAGAGATTAGTGTGTAGCAAACCTTATGAATTATTCAAAAAATGCCATGAATGTATTCAATGACTTCACTTCCATGATGAACCCTCTCGTGTTCTTGTAGCCCGCCATTGAGCATGACGTAAAGGTCCCAATGATGACTTCCATTTTTCACTAGCTAAGTTGTGTTGATGAAATCTTGCAAGTTTTGCAACTTTCGACTCCTTGGCTTGTTCCATTGCATATGTCCTTGAAAATGCAGTACGATAAAACCAATTAAACATCTCTTCCATATAGTTTGATTGCATTGCACCACCACCATGTCGTGTGTTCTTGAAGTAAACACCTCTAGCCTTGTAATGTGACTTCTCCATTCCTTGTGTACTAAAAATCTTCAATGAACCATATCGATGCATAAAAAATGCTCCATGTGCAAATAAAATATGCTGAAATGATATAAGTACATATAACACAATCTTATCAACAAGAAAATTGAAAAAATAAGAAAACTTACAATGTAATGTGTAATATTGCTCTCTCCCCAAGATAGGATGAAACACTTTGCAAACTCCATTAATGTATCTTGAAACAACTGACGGTCATTTTTGTTGGAGCTATTAAGACTCATTAAACCTACCAACTTATCTAAGCATGACCAAACCTTCTTTCGCCTATTACTAAGGTCAATTTGAGAATCATTATCAGTGGTGATCATGCACAAGTCTTTCCATAGCTCCCTGCATTCATTTTCCTTAGGGCTTACACCTGTTCTGAAAAATTTTCTTGCCTTCTTCCCTGTCATTGACACTTGTTGCAAACTATTTTGCGATTCACCAGGTTTTTTGACAACTAGAGTTACATTACCACCATGACAACCAATCGAATTAAGCAACTCTTCCAATTTTTTGATTGCTTGTACAGATTTATCAATTGGCTTCATGGAAAATGCATATTCTATGTGGAGCTTCAATAATCTATCAAATATTCTCATGAAAGCATGCAATGTGCAAAAGTGAACATTAACTAATGGAAATGGAATAATGGGATTCCAATCTTTATCTAATGTGTCACGGTTAGGTATTTCTAACATTGGACACCTTAACAAAGGTCTATCCCATTCCGTGGAAGTAGGTGCATCTATGTATTCATATAAGCTAGATAGTACTTTTTGTTGTCCCTTTGTTACTTTGTAGCCTCGAGTACAAAATGGACATGGATAACGAGCAGATGCACCTTGCTTGCAACCTAACATGCATTTGATAGTTTTTAAATCCCCACCCAAGTGCCAATCTATCTCAAAATCACCAAAGTTTTCTATGTGGAGCTTTGCACCATGAATTTGAGAAAGTATTACTTTAGTGATCCATGGGGTCCTACTAAAAATCCATGAAAGAACATCATTGGACTCTTTAGGTACTTCAATAGCACCTAACCACCATATTTCTTTCTCGGATTGAACACTATATGTAGACTTAGAGCTAGAGTTACAACTTTCATCAGATATGGCATTTCTCATAGCTTCATTCATGAGTGTCAAACTCAATCTCTCCATTCGTCGTCCCTTTATAATCTGGCATTCATCTAACTTCAATATAAACTGTAATTTGGTATTACAATCTGCATAAATTAGCAAAATCTTTATAACATCAAAATACAATGTATATCAAGGTAACAATAGTGCACATACCTGGTATAGTAGATTTGTAAAGTTGAACCATTGCCTGTTGAAGCCTCTCCAAATCCACGAATATGTTGTTGTAATTTGTGTAAGGAAATCCATTTCCAACTACGCTTTTCAACTCTTTTTTGGATGTAGATAAATGATAAATATACATAGGCATAATATCCTCTATATATAAGTAGTTTCCAAGAATACTAGTTATATCTTCATTGGACATTGACTTCTTTAGCGATACCATGTAAGGAGATGGAAACATATTCTGTAAAATACCTTCTCTTTCTAATGAATGCTTCAAAAGGTTGTACAATGCACTGTATCCTTTAGTACTAATTCCTGCTTCATCACATACCATCTGCACGTCTCTAGGAGTGATAATATCTTGTAACTTTTTTGTGGAATCTTTAATCACTTTCTTCTTGATTAGGTTTCCTATCCGTGACTCCAAAATACTAACCACCTGCTTGTTGGTCAAACAAGAATTTAATAACTTGAATTGATCCTCTGTTGTTGATGATGCATTAACATCTTCAACGAATGACCTACATAACAAGAAAAAAAAATATATATATATACATATAAAAGTCTTCCAAAAAGAGAAACAAATACAAGCCAAACCTTATTGCAAAAACTCGTCGTTTGCGTGCTCCACCACCAATTGAAAGAGAGTCAAAGGATGTTAATGATCGTCTCCTACGTCGCATCCCAAGTGGAGTCTCTCTCAAGTGTTGGACAGTGTTTTTAAATGTCTCAATTGTTCTCTCCTTTTCTTCCATATGCTTTTCAAGCTCTGCAAGCTTTTCTTGTAAAGATATGATTGTGCTTTCAAAAGTGACCAATCTTGTATGATTTAGTTGATATTGTTGAATCCAATACTTAGTAATGGCAGTTGAATGTGTAGATAATCGTTGACAATAACCTAAGAGCCCAGCTTTACCGGCACCGATGAACTGAAGTAAAGTTGAGAGGTTATGGAATGTTGGATGGTAAGAAGACATTGGATCAGGAGGGTATAATGAACCATGAGTCCAAAGATCAATATTCTTTTCTCCAGCTTCACAACGCTCATTTTGAGAGTTCACATCATTGTTGCATTGTGTATTTGGAGCAAACTCTCTGGGCACACGAACATGGATACTTGTTGATGCTGGGGCATGAGGACGTCCTAATGTGAGGTTTGTAATAGGTGTCAACACCATCTTTTCCAACAATTAAACAATACTGAGAAAGAGACCAGAAATTTGTTTGGAAGAGATGCTAGAGCATGATTTTCTCAAGAAAAGTTTGTTTTCTTGGATGAGGATGGGTCACAGTGTGTTTTTCCACTGAGAATAGCCAAAAATGTTGAAATTTTGAAAAAGTCATTTTTTGGGTGAAGAGCAGTTACGGATTTGATGATGTGGCACTCTACTTTTGGAGGGATTTTAAAAATATTGCTTTTTCAAAAGGAAAATTAAAAACTAAACTCAAAAAAGGTCACTTCTGACATATATATTAAAAAATGAGCCCTTTCAAGTAAATAAACACTGAAATTGAGACTTAAAAAAAAAATCATTTTTTTATTCCCATACATGCTCGAGTTTGATGATGTGGAAAGTAGATTCCCTTTCTCTCTCTCTAAAAGAAGAGAGAGAGGAGCCTAGTAAGCCTTAAAAAAAGCCTACTCCAGCCTACTAAAAAGTGCCCTATTAAATGCACTTTGTCCCCTTAGACAACATCAGAATGAGGCTTAATCCCTGAAAATTAGGGATCCTTACAAGGCCCATGCAGGGTTCACCCTTTTTCCTAATGTGAACAAATTCTTAGAATTATCTGTACTTGTGGATGCATAGTTCTTAAGCTACCTTCTGTTATTTTGATTCTTCAACCTGCAAACATGTTCAAAGTGTCCAGGTTTACTACAATTCCACCATCCTTTACTTTCATCACTTGAGTCATTTCTTTGGAAATTTTTGTAGCCTCTTTGGCTCCCCCACCTCAAAATCGTCCTCTACCTCATGCATGATTATGATGTTGACCTTGATCGTGTTTATTGTTTCTTCTTCCACTTCCAAAGCCTCTAGCTCTACCTCTTCCTCTACTAGAGTAGAATATCTACTTAGAACTAGGTTTTCCTTGAGAGTTCGAATCCTCACCAAGATTCTTTTCTTTAATAATCACCATGAACATAACAAGAAAATTCAGAATATTTTCCCTGATCTGAATAGATGTTCTAAACTGCTTATATGCACCTCCTAGACCACGAAGGCATACTTCTATCTTATCGTCATAATTTAAATTCATGCCAATAGATGCAAGTGACTCACATACACTTTTGATTTTCAAGGTTTAGTTACTTACCAAAATGCCCTTTTTCTCCTATGTATGCAGCTCGTTCTTGAGTTGCAATTTTCGTGCCTTTGTATTGGTCTTATAACAATGTGACCAAACTGTTCGAAGCCTCTTTTTGGAGTCTTAGCATCATGTATGTGCTCAATCATGCTATCTTGTATGCTAATGCTAATACATTACCTTTTGTCTTCCTTGATTCCATTCCTCATATGCTCTTAACTGGTCCACAATCCAATTCCTATTTGGTAACTGCGGAGCATTTTCATTGTCTCCTTTGATGTACTTCCAATAGCCTTTTCCCATCAGGAAATTCATAATTCTAAATCTCCATGCATGGAAGTTGTTCTTGTCTAGCTTATCGCTCATAAGCTAACTCATTCCATCTACATTTGCCATTTCTATAGCAATTCACAACACTACAAAATCACTACAAGCAGTACTTCTGCTTGAACATTATCGCATTTCAATGTGATAGTTTGATCTCAAAGAAACATTGTTTTCATGTATCAATAGTGCATAGAATCACTTGAAATTCTGGATCTAGAATATATGAGTATTGCCAAACAAGGGGCAAGTTACAGTTTTGCAAAATGACCTAATTTTTTATGGACCCCACCTTGTAGGCTCAAAACAGAGGTCAAGATGGCTTTGAAACAGAAACATGACAATAACGAGTGACCCTAAAGGGATAAATCTCAAAAATATTTTGATGCCTTCTACGTTCACACCAATTTTGGTAGCATCTGATTTTGTTTGTGAATCATGCTTTCTCCACAACTTCTCACGTACTCTTCACAATCCGCCTTCTCCATGAGCTCTCTACAGCCACACTAGCTCTCATACCATGTCACGAGGAAGGAGATAAGGAAGCCAGCTCACACACACACATACACACTCTCTCACAATCAAAGAGGAGCACACACACAAATTGAAGTAAGGAAGAATGATCTTCTTCTTCTATTACATGAAAAGGAATTTACAAGAATGACCTAAAATAACAATACAACGAGTGCAATATATAAAGAACAATACATAAGGAAAATCCTAATATCCGTGAATGAGTGCCCTAGCAAGAAACAAATGTGCCATCACTCTTGGTAGATAAATCTCGTAAAGCTCAATGAAGTATTCATGACATATACTAGTGTGAACACTATACAAATTAGAGAAATGAAAAAGTGATACGTGTCATCTTGGATCATCACATGTTGAGCTTGATATCTCAACAATCAGTCCACTCAAAACATGAGATTTTGCACTTGATTTTTCAACATTTCCTTTGTCATTTGAGTCAAGATTAAGTCCTTCTTTGGCATCTGCATAGATGCTTGACATTTCATCAAGCACCACATCTTTGCTTACGTTCACCTATCGTGTGAGTGGTTTATAACATGTATATCCATTTTGCTCAAGGGAGTACCCAATTTTTCTTTTTTTCGATCTAGGTTTGTCCTCAACTTGTTTGGAACATGTACATATGCAATACAACCAAATACTTTTATATGTGATAAGTTTTGCTTTTTACCTGTAAACTTCTCTTCAGGTGTAACTTGATGTACTGCAGTAGTCAGAGCTCTTTTCATGATGTATAGAGCAATGTGCACAGCTTCTGCTCAATAAGAGTGAGGCATATTCTTCTCAACCACCAAGGCTGTTGCTATTTCTTCAATATGTCTAATTTTGTGTTGAGCAATGCCATTCTGTTGTGTTATGTACCTGCATGAAAAATCCCATCGAATTCCATGAATTTTAAGAAAGCTAATCAACTCATATGACATACATTTGCCTCCATAATGTCTGAATATACTTTTGTGTTTTCTTTTCCACCATAGCCTTAAAATTTTGGAAGTGAGTTAACACCTCACTCTTCTCTTTCATGGAATATACCCATACTTTTTGTGTATGGTAATCAATATAAGTAACATGAGACCTTCAACCACATCTCTATATCAACAATAACTCATGCACCTTTTGGAAACATGGATGCATTCATTTCAAGAATTTTCAAATTTAAGGGGAACATGCTACCCAATTTGTTTCCTTTGGCAATCAATCTTCCATCCTTTTTGTACTCTTCTACATATAAACCATCAACATTGAACCTGACTTGTAATCCTTGTTCAACCATTTGTCCAACAAACACCACATTCTTTGTTATATTCGGAACATGCATCACATTAGCAAGATGTTTTACCTTCCCTTCCTCCATAGATAGTGTTATGTTTCCTGTATGCTCGATAAGATGTGATGTGTCATTGCTTGTTTGAACATATCTAGGAACTGGTAATTTTTACAAACCACTAAACCATTTTGCATGACTTTTCATGTGATTTGTAGAACCTAAATCAACATATCAAACATTACCATTTGATTTCGAAACATCAATAGACATCATATTCATCATGTGATGTTGAACCATGAACAACTTTTCAGAATCATTTGCACTTGTGGATGGATAGTAATAGGTTCTCTTCTCTTATTTTGATTCTTCAACCTGCAATCACATTCAAAGTGACCAAGTTTACCACAATTCGAGCATCCTTTACTATCATTACTTGAATCATTTATTTTGAAATCATTACCTCAAAATTGTCCTCTAGCTCTTGCATGTTTTTATTGTTGAACTTGGTCTTGGTTATTGTGTCCTCTTCCACTTTTGAAGCCTCTACCTTTGCCTCTTCCTTTGCTAGAGTAGAATAATCTTGGTTTTCCTTGGGAGTTTGAATCTTCACCAAGATTCTTTTTTTCAATAATCCACATGGACACCATATCAGCAAAATTTGGAATATTTTCCCTCGTCTGAATAGAAGTTATGAACTGCTTATATGCAGCTCCTAAACCATGAAGGCACACTTCCACTTTATTTTCATCATCCACATTCACACCAATAGATGCAAGTGACTCACATATGCTTTTGATTTTCAAGGTGTAGTCACTTACTAACATGCCTTTTTTCTCTCCTCTATGTAGCTGATTCTTGAGTTGCACTTTTTGCACCTTTGTATTGGTCTCATTCAATGTGACCAAACGGAGTCTTGGCATCCGATATGTGCCCAATCATGCTATCCTTTATGCTACCAGATAGCCATTACATTACCTTTTGTGCTCCGTGATTCCATTCTTTATATGCTCTTAGCTAGTTTGCAGTCCGATTTCTCTCTGGTAAGTGCAAAGCATTTTTGTTCTCTCTTTTGATGTACTTCCAGTAGCCTTTTCCCATAAGCAAGTTACTCATTTTAAATCTCCAATCATGGAAGTTGGTCTTGTCCAACTTATCACTCATAAGCTGAATCATTTCATCTGCCTTCACCCTAAAAACACTACAAGTAGCACTTCTTCTTGAATACTATTGCACTATGATGTGATAGTTTGATCTTAGAAAAACACAATTTTTGTGTATCAACAGTACACAGAATCACTTAAAATTCTAGATTTGCAATATTTGAGAGTTGCCAAATAGGATGCAAGTTACAATGTTGTAAAGTAACCTAGTTTTTTTCTATGGGCCCCACATTTCCGCCTTGAAAACCATGTCAATTCTACCTCCACATCAATTTTCATAGAAATCTGAGTTCGTTTGTGAATTGCACTTTCTCCATGCCTTCTCGCATACTCTTTACTATCCACCTTCTCCACAAACTCTCTATAGCCACACTGGCTCTGATACCATGTCATGATGAAAGAGATAACGAAGAGGGCTCACTCACACACTCTCACACTCAAAGAAGAGCACACACACAAATTGAGGCAAGGAAGAATGATCATCATCATCATCTTCTTCTTCTTCTATTACATAAAAGGAATATACAAGAATGGCCTCAAACAACAATACAACTAGTGCAACATATGAAGAACAATACATAACAAAAATCCCAATATCCACAAATGAGCGAGGTGGCAAGAAAAAAATGTGACATCATTCTCGGTAGATAAATCTAGTAAAGCTCAATGAAGTATCTGTGGCATATACTGTTATGACCTCTATACATGTTATAGAAATGAAAAAGTGATACGTGTCATCCTGGATCATTACATGTTGAGCTTGATATCTCAACAGGAGATTCATTTATCTAACATGTGGTAGTGCTAATGCTACTTCTTCATTACATTTGTATTAGAGCCCTAGGAAATCTTTCATGGTGACCTTTGTGACCTCATCACTTTCTTCACAAGCTTGTTGTAGTTAACTAGGATACTTGGTGCACATGTATTAGATGGCCGAGACTTGGATGGTTAGTATCTACCTACCATAGAGGGTATTCCCTTGAAGAGAGCTATATATAGAGGCATAGGGTTGGGAAGAGAGTCATCTCTCTAACACATGGTGTTGCTAATGCTACTTCTTCATTACATTTGTATTAGAGTTCTAGGCAAGCTTTCATGGTGACCTCATCACTTTCTTCACAAGCTTGCATGGAGACTGTAGCTCAGTGATGAGTAGCACCTCCTTTAATGTCAATCCGAGAAGACGTGAGGATGGTATGATGACCTCGAGCAAGTGAAGGCACAAGTGCGTGAGTGAGAAGCACACCAACATGCACACACATACACACACACGCACACACGGCAAGACAAAGAGAAAGACAATGGAGTTCTCTTAGATTACTTCCAAAATGCTCATACAAGTTCAAATCTATTACAAGCTAACCTCAAAAATGAGCTCTCTAGCTCTATTTATAGTTTTTGACTAGCTTTTGGCCCTGTCCAGACCTAGTGTCCGGCCTAGTTAAAAATTAGGTTCTAGGGCCTATTTGGGGACTCAAACGAAGTCTAAAAATTATGAAAATTGGTACGATGCTACTTCTAATACTCCTCAAGCTCGAGGACTCCTCCGCTTGCACAAAATGGAGTTACAAAAAGGTAAAATGGTATGTACAATGATTTGTAGTGATGAGAATCAATGTTATGAGGATGTTGTTTTGGAAAAATTTGAATGGCCTACTTGCCAGATCTTCGGTGACTACTTAGTCTGCTTGTGCCTTCTCTCCGCTCTGGCTTTGTTATTTGGCTTCCTTGTCTTGTGAGTCCTTTGGTGCCTTGACTGCTGCCAACACCCCCCGTCTCTCGCGTCTGTCGTCTCTGACAAACCCTTGTCTAGCTGAGCGTTGGACATAATATTGAACCACATCGGAAGCAAGGTGGTGTTCTTCTAATCGTAGTCCCCATGCTAGGTCTGTTAACAATGCATCCCAATCCACTGGACCTGGGATGTCTGGATGGGGCACCCGCAATTGATTAGAGTGGATGGTCCTCTCCACAGTGAATAGTTGGAGGAGATGTGAGGGTTTGGGTACAAATATTTCTGAGTGATATTCCCAGAACCCTATGATGAACATCTCCTCAAAGGTATGCTTGAAGCATGCTGGGAGGTATTTTATTCTTGCATGCCATGCATATACTACCTTTATTGAGGGGGTAGTGCTCATGTCATATACCAGGTCTTAGTTGCCTGCAATGAAGCCAACTCCTAAGAAGTGGGGGTCCTTGATGTTCTTGAATGTCCTGAATGTGATCAACATTAATTCAAAGATTTTCATGCACATTTGTGCCATCACATCAGGTGTGTTCCGTAGTCGAAGGCTCCAATGATGGATTGTAGAAATCATATAAGCAATTGTGGGAGGTCCTTGTGGAGGTGCTAGATAGACATAATTTAACCACTTTGCACAGCCTTAGACGTTCTTGACAGCAATCGTAAACTCTGGCCACGTGCGTCTTCGGAGGACTGGAACATAACAAGGGTTGTATTTGATAAACAACGGCATGTTGTTCCAGGTACGAACCATTTCAGGGTAAGTTTCTAAAAGTCGTATCCACCAGGTGGGTTGATGAATGGATCCTTTTTTAGTACTCTCCGGGATATCTTCAGGGCCGAATTGTGTGGCAAAGGTTGGAGCCTTGCCACATCATTGTTTAATCTCTGCGTTATAGTCTACCAAGAGTACACAATATGGCACATACTGATCATCGTTGGTGCCTATCCATCTGTGATGAGACATACTGCGGAAATATTCTGACTTTATGATAGTGTCTTCCAATTTAGCCATTGATTGGATTTGGACTGCCACTCGATCTTCATGGGTTTTAGCTGTCTTCTCGAGTGTCTGAAGCCATTCGGGTGCTTCAACTTCTAGGGTGTCCATTCCTTCTGAGGTTTGCTGACCTCCTGGCATCGGCATAGGAACATATGGTTCCTCATACGACTCATCCACCTCAATGGGTACCAATTCATATGGCTCTGGTTCTACAACTGGAGAGGGCTGTCTTTCATATTCCAGTAGCTTCTTCTGCAATTCTGCCACTTGCTCTGTTAATGCCTTTACCTCCTCTGAAGTCGAGGTTGTCTCTATGACCTTGGGTTGTTCCTCCTATTCCCTGAGCTGGCGGCGTAGTGTATCCCGTTCCTTTTCCAAATCATCATGTGCTTCTAATAGATCGGCATAGCTTTCCAAGATTGTCTTCATTGTTTCTGAGGGGACTGCTTTGAATTGTTGTGGGTCGATCTCATGGGGAGAGCCTTCCATTGCAGCTTCCAGGTTTCTTCGTTTTGCTTCTGCAGATGCTTGTTTTCTTCAAGGGCGGTAGCCATGTGCTTTCTGAGTAGAGTCAAATTACGCCGGACTCTTAGATTATCTGTTTGGTAGACTTCAAGTAAAGCTTCGAGTTGTTTGACACCTGGCAATTGTGATGGTTGGGGTGCCTCTAGGAGGGTTTGATGGGCCTGCTCGAGTGTGGTATAGTGTTGATTGAGGTCAGCATTTTCATCTTCTATGGTTATTAGCCGTCTCTGTAGTTGTTGGTGATTCGTAGTCAGTTGACGATGACGGTCTTCAAGAGCTTGATACTCACTCTGAAGTTGATACACACACAGATGTAACGTTGAAAACATATTATTTACATTAAAGAATGCAGGGAAAGGGGAAGATGCAGGGGGAATGGGAAAGGGGAAGGGAGTTGTGAATGAGGTTGAAACAAGTGGTGAGGTGGGTGGAGGGGGTATGGGAGATTGAGGCTGCGTGGGGGGAGGGAGCGGTGCTGTGGCTGGTGATGTTTCCATGGTGTTAACTGTGTGTGTGACCATGTAGATGGGGAGAGTGGGTGGGGTGGATGTGATGTTCGTGAAGAGTGTTGTGAAAGTGGGCATGGTAACTCCTCCGAACTAGATGCCTAGAGAGAGAGGAATTTCCATGACAACTGTGGTGATGGTGGAAGTGGGGGTGGTAGTGTCATGTGGTGAGGTGAGTTGTGTAGTGAGAGGTGAGGTGTGTGGTGAGAGTGGTTCCGCCTGATGTTCTTCTGTTTGTGTGTTATCTCCTGGTTCTGATACATTGATGTGAATTTGCTTTCTAGATCGCATGGGACGGGTAGGCACTCGTTTCTCAAAGCGATGAATATGAGCCATGGCTGCATGAACGGCTTCATCTAAGCCTACCGCGTCTGCGTGTAGGTTCATTGATTCAATAAACATGTCATCCACACCTTCCTCGGCTAACATTTGGCTCATGAGCACCTTTCCTATTTCGAGCGACAGTTTGTGTTGTTCTTGGACTCGCTTCATGGTTTCATACAATCTTTTTATCTGGGCCGAGTATGCTGGGGCACTTGCTAGTTCTGAAAGTTCGTCATATTCTTGATCATACTCCTCTTTTGCTTCTTCTTCTTCTTCTGTCTCTTCATCATCCTCTTCTACTTCTAATACTTCCGGTTGGGTCGGGGCTGAAGTTGTAGTAGTGGGTTATGGTCCTTGGGTATGCTCTGCTTCTGTCTCTAGGTTAGACTCATTGATCAAGTGGGCAATTTCTTCATCTGTCAAATCGGCTAGGGTGTAACCTTGTGGGAACTCCAAGTCGGATGGAATTGGAGGGAACACCAGATTGGGTCCTTCTGCACTTGGTCTAGGTAGGCGAATGGAAAATGGTCGGACACGTCACGTTTGTGGAGGGGTCACCTCTGGTGTGGTGGTGGCTCCCCTTGCTTGGGCACACGGTAATTGCACTCCCCCTCTCATTTTCTTCGATGGCGGACCTGCCGTTGATAGCCATCTTTGGAATTCTTGGGCCCTGGACCATACTAGTGCTCTTTGAATGGGAACGTCGTACGCTAAGCACATGTAAATTATTTTTGTCAGAGGAGAGCACCCATGAAGCACATTCTTTTGTTTCTTATTCCATTGTTGATGGGCTAGATGGATTTGATCGATGATCAGTGTGGCAGATTGATGGTGAGATTCTCTGTCTCTGCCAAGTACAAGCTGAACCAGATCTTTTTAGGTGGCATTGTGAAGCGTTCTTGGGCGGGGAAAGCGAAGTGCTGCATGATCGTTTGTAGGTGGAGAGCGATGGTTGGTGTCATTGCTACCATGTCCTTCAATTTGTTGAGATCCTTGTGCTTCATCCTGCCTGGAATCATTGTCTCTTTCTCAGTGGGAATATGCATACCTTGCATCTTCAATGCTTCTCGTACTAGGTTGAGGGTCAGTTTGAATCTTTTGAGTTCGTGGCCTGGCATCAGTGAAGGTAGCGCAAAAGTACTATCACCTCCCTTGGCCCTGCTAGGGGTGATGGTACTGATAAAATAGGAGTAGCGTAGGAAATCTGGCTTAGTAAATGTGCCCTGAAATAGCCATCCAAGCTTGCTTTGGTCCATACTGATCGCATTACTTCTGCATTTTGATACTGCTCAAATTCGTGGGTAAAGAAATGATGTCATCCCCATTTTCCATTAAACTCAAGTTCTGCCTCCCAAAAGTAGGTGCCGTCTCCCAATGGCCCTGTGACATCACTGAACCAATGTGCATGTTTCCCCACTTGAGAAGTGTGCCCCTGAGGCGGGTCTTGAATAGGAAGCACATGCACAGCTCTAAGTTCTTGAGGTGAGCTGGTGCCTCCGGTTTCTGCCATGTTACAGCTTGCTTGCTAGTTCTGTGAGAATATAGAATCATGCGTTAACATTGTAAAGGACAAGGTAGAACAATTTTTGTCCCCATTACAACCTTAACATGAGGTGAATGATGAGTTAGTCGATCAGTGAGTGCTCGATGTTTGTGTGTATTGTTAGTCCTATGAGCTAAGTGAAAAGATGCAGTGTGAGAATGATGCAGTTAGTTGGTGGAGATGAATGTACAAATGGGATCGGGGGGTTTATTACAAGCTTTGGGCTGCCAAACACAGTGAATGACTTTAGGTTTTGGTTTTGATTTTGTGGAAACTTTGGAGGGCTGTATAAGAGTGTCCACTTGGAAATGAGGCTTTTTAGGAACCCACTTACAAGTGATTTTGCTCATGTTCATGGGCAAATATGTATTTGTGTGTATCAAATAAAAGGGGGCTTCGACGGTTCGAGTGAGTGACCCATGTCGTGTATGGAGTGATCTGTGTGTAGCTACTTGAGCCCTCAAGCAAGCCTTAGGCACCCAAATTTGTCTGGATTGTGGGTCAACCTTCATCGACTTCTTGGGTACCCAGATAGATTTTACTTTTACAGAAGACTTCTTGGAGGACTTCTTATTAGTGTCTGGTCGTTGATCACTAATAGGAAGTTGAGCTAGTTGCTGTGGCTTGACCGTAATAGAATGCTCGCCTCTCCGCACCCACACTTGTTTCGATGGCCGAGACATCTTGCTTCGCGAGTTCTTTTGGCTTCCATTATAGGTCATCTGCTTCTTTTGTTTTTGATCCACCTTTGGTTGCCGCCTCTCGATGGCCTTTGGAAAAGAAGGGAGTTCCATCGTATCCTTGCCATCTTTGTTGAGATAATCATCCCTCTGCATCACATAGTTTTGGACAAGAATAGCATGGTCATCTTCATGTGTACTCCTGGAAGGACCAGGAGCTTGTGCCTTTCCTATTTCCTTTAGTGCGCCATTGTCTAATTCAACTGTAATTCGACTCTGATCTACCCATACCTGAAGAAGTCCACTTCTTAGGTTTAGGTTGACTGCATGATCGTAGATCCAGTCTTGACCCAAGACAAGAGGTTCAGTGAGATCCTCATCTTGACACACTAGTACGTTAACTATCAGTAAAATGTCTTGAATGTAGAGGGGAAGTTCCACCTCGCCCATGCAAGGGGTTTCCACGCCTCCCAACCCTATGAGGTATGCTTCCACAGGATTGACATTTAAGTTCAGTTCTCGACAGTAAGAGAGTTTAACAGCACTAGTGGCTGCACCTGAGTCAATCAAGGCTCTTAGTTCCTACGGATATGAGCACGATTATGTGTCATTGATGTACACAGCCCCTAGGGCATCCATACCCCCCCGACCTACGAACATACCGCTTGTACCTAGAGGACCATGTTATAGATGCGGAGGTGATCATTATATCAGAGAATGTACACTACCAAACCCACCACCACCACAGCGAGTCTGGGAAGGATATTGTAGTGATTGTGGTAAAGAACACCTTTTCAGAGATTGCCCCAAGAACCCCAACAAAGTTAACTCTAATGTGCAGATTAACGTGATAGAAGTGATATAATCATCAGGAAGCGATAAGGAGTACATTGTACCATTGAAAGCAATAACTAGAGCCAAAGCTAGAGAAACCCCAGACAAAACTGAGGAAAATGATCAAGGTGACAGAGAAATGAACATACCTACACCTCAAGTAGTTGAAGACTCGGAAGAGCCTGAGAGAAGTGTTGTAAGCAAACGAACACAAAGATGGAAGAACCGTAGAGACAGGATAAAGGAAAAGAAATTACTACGAAAGAAGGAAAATGAAAAGAGGGAACAAAATCCAAAAGAGAAACAGAATTTTGAAGAAGAAATATAAAAAAGAAGAGGGAGGATCAGTTTTAGCAGATCCCATGCCTGAAGAATTAGCCATGTGGATTCAGGCGTACAAAGCACGAATAAGAGCAGGACCTACCATCAAACAACGTGAAAGAGAATATCCAAGAGGTGACCTAGAGAAAGAAAGGTTGGAGATATGCAAAATATTAATTGAAGTGGCTCAACAGACCCTAGAAAAACCTGCTATTCAATTACCCAACTCGCGAATTCCCGAAAAAGAATTCCAAGAGTGTGTCATCCTTAATGACCTTGAGAAAACCAAAGAAGGTGAGATACACAATGAAAATCACTGTGAAGATAAAAGGGAAGGATCCATTATTCCCGAACTAGAAGGGGAATGGCCTAAAGACTTGTGGGCAAGAGTCCAAGAAGACCGATGGAAAAAAGTGGAAGGAATAGAACCACCCTTTGAGGAGCTAGAAGCAGAAGGTGAAATTGAAGACTCCATACCTGAACTGAATTCAGAAGAAATAATACCAATTGATCCAAGTAAGGAAGAAACTGATAGTATAAAGGTTTTGCCAAATTACACAGGAGAGTACGAACATAATTCAGAGTTATACCGCATTCCCTCAATGAGAAAAAAAGAATTGAACCCATCTGTCCAAACATCGGATATCATACAACACCTTAGAAAAGTAAAAATCCCTTGTACCCTGACGTTAGAAGAACTGAAAGAACTGTTGAAGGTCAAACCACATTTGAAGGAGAAATTAACCAGTCAATTGGAGATCAAGGCGGAAGAGAAGGAGACGCGTGATGAAGTAAACACAGTAAAAATTCGAGTCGATAAGGTTGGAGATTTTAGTGAGGGAGATGAAGGAAACACATGCCTTCCAATTACCTATAGAGGTTACACTACCAAAGCCATCTTAGATTCGGAAGCTGGAGTAGGAATAGAAACTAAAGAAATCTGGGAGAAATGGGGAAAACCAGCTCTAAGACCAACACGCATGAAGATACAAATGGCAGATGGACACACTGAAAGACCCTTGGGATTATTGGAACGAGTAGTTTTTACCACTTGTGGAGTTGAGTTCGAGCACACCTTAGCGATATGTCAATTTGAAAGGCCAAGCAATTATGAAATGATACTTGGAAGACCTTTCATGAGACAACTAAAGGTAGTGCAAGATTGGGGAAAAGACGTTGTATACCTACAGCATGAAGGAACCACCACAAGAATAAATCTCCACACATATACATATCAAGATGTTCCCCCCTTACAATGGAATCAGATTCATAAGGAGGAAGATAATCAGTCAATTCATAGTATAGGTTCAAGCGACCAATCGTGGATGAATGAAGACACTCATCTATGGATCTGCCAAACTGCAAAAAAGGAAGAAGATAGGAGGAAAGGATGGTAGCAAAAGCAAGGAGTTGCTAGATCAGTACAAGATCCAACCTATATGCCTCAAATATTCCTAGATGAAGAATTTGAACCTCATGGTTGGATGGAGATTTTAGCTACTCTCGATGTGTGTATGAACGAAGAAGTGATAACCATGAATGAATGCATTGACGAGGAAGGATATGACGTTAGTCTATATCTAGTAGTTCTTCAAGAGGCTGAAGAAGGAGAAGTAATTGAAAAAGAATGGAAGGAGGATTACGAGAGCATTGAAATGGAGCAAGAGCAAATGGAAATAGAAAGTGGAAATCAAGAAGTAAGTATCATAGCTAATGAAATAAATCAAGAACCAACACAGGAAGAGGAGCTTGGATTAGAAAAAGCAAAAAATGATGAAGAAAACAAGCCTCAAGACCAATTTGAAGTGCCCGCCCACTTCAAAAAATATGAAGTAGAAGAGAGAAGAATTGCTATTCAAATGCCAAAAGGAGAAGCACAGTCAGGAATAGCATATGACAACAAAGAGCAGACCAAGAAAATAGTAGTAACCTTAGAGGAAGGAGAAGAACGATGCACTTTTATAGGACATGATGTCTCAATGGAGGAAGAACAAGAGTTAATCCGCCTCATAAGGGAATAGCATATGACAACAAAGAGCAGACCAAGAAAATAGTAGTAACCTTAGAGGAAGGAGAAGAACGATGCACTTTTATAGGACATGATGTCTCAATGGAGGAAGAACAAGAGTTAATGCGTGGACCTATAAGGATTTGAAAGGAGTAGACCCTTCTATATCTGCTCATAGAATCCCTATGGCATCTGAAGCTAAACCTTCCAAACAAAGACCATACACATATAACAATGTTTACTCAGCGAAGATCAAAGAAGAGATAGATAAACTATTAGATGCTGGGTTCATATATGAGATCGAACACACGGAATGGGTGTCGCCTTTGGTGGTTGTACTAAAAAAGAATGGTAAGTTAAGAGTATGCATCAATCTGAAAAAAGTAAATGCCGCTACCATAAGGGATAGTTACCCATTACCCATCACGGATCATCTTTTGGAAAGAGTGGCAGGGAAGGAAGTTTATAGTTTTTTGGACGGCTTTTCAGGCTATAATCAGGAAGCCATTGCTCATGAGGACCAGCATAAAATAGCCTTTGCAACTGAATGGGGAGTATACACCTTTAGGGTTATGCCTTTCGGCCTAACCAATGCCCCAGCCACTTTCCAAAGATTGATGTGCCATGTATTCAAAGAATTCCTGAGAAAGAGTATGGAGGTATACGTGGGTGATTTATGCACTTAGTCATCTATACGATTAGAGCATATCCCTGAACTAGGAAAGATCTTTGCCAAATGTCGACAATATAGGGTATGCCAACCCAGAAAAATGTGTCTTCATGGTTCGACAAGGAAAAATATTAGGACATATTGTCTCTTAAAACAGAATTTCAACTGATGAAGACAAAATCAAAGTGATTCTGGATTTGCCAAGACCAAAGACTGCTAAATAAGTGCAAGCATTTATGGGACATTGCGGATACTACCGAAGATTTATACACATGTATGCCATAATTGCTAGACCTCTTTATGCACTATTGTCTCAATTTAATTGGACTGAAGAATGTGAAAAGGCCTTTAATGAGTTAAAGAGTCGATTGAGTTCAGCCCCAATCCTTCGAGTACCTAATTGGAACAAACCATTTCATATTCACGTGGATGCTTCGAAGTTTGCCATTGGTTGCATCTTAGCTCAACCTGCAGATACAAGGAAGTTAGATCATCCTATAGCCTATGCCAGTAGACAATTGAATCAAGCAGAATGCAATTATACCACGACTGAAAGAGAAGGCCTAGGGATGGTGTATGCAGTAAAAAAATTCCGACATTACCTTTTGGCAAACAAATTCAAATTCTTAAATACCCACATAAGAGCACATCACCTATCAAGAATGACACATGGAGAACCACCCATAAGAGTATCAGATGATCTGCCAGACATGTACCTGTTTAACCTTGAAGTATGTCTCCAATGGGCAGAAAATTTGATCCCTATACTCACGCATGGACCTAAAGATGGAATCACACCAAACCGAACTAAAGACCTATGGAAGACTAAAAACCTTCATATCATTGCTGGAAGTTTGTATCACCAAGACTCAAATGGATTACTCATGAGATGCGTAGAAGAAGAGGAATAGGAAATGTGGCTTCAAAAAGCACATGCAAATCAATGGAAAACTCATCTAAATGCGAATGGAACATGGCAAGCACTAAGGAGATTGGGCATATATTGGCCAACCATGTAGAGGGATGCGCATAACTATGTATCAGCTTGCCCAACCTGTCAAGAACGGAATCCAGAAGAGAACTCCACTCTATGTTACTCCACTGTAGCACCAAGATGGAGCATGCCTCTGGTGAAGTTCTCAAAGACCCAAGAGTACCCAGAAGGAGCCACTCTAGCAAGAAAACGAGCACTTGTAGAACAAAGTAAGGACTATGCTCTTATAGGAAAACAACTCTTTAAACGAGGAAGAGATAATCATTTGTGAATGTGCATTCACGAAGACGAGTATCTTGCTATTTTAGAGATGGCACATACAGGAGCTGCAGGAGGACATTTCTCTGCAGATAAAACAGCAAAAATGATTCTCTTTGCTGGAATGTGGTGGCCAACTTTATATCAGGATGCAGCCACATATGTTCAACGATGCGATACTTGTCAACAAACGAAATATCCAATTAGAAGGGATGAAATGCCTCTAAAACCCATGATGAGTGCCAGAGCTTTCACAAAATGGGGAATAGACTTCATAGGACCTATTAGCCCACCAGCTAAAGGATCCCATGCCGAATACATAATTGTAGCCACAGACTATCTGACCAAATGGGTTGAAGCCAAAGCAACCAAGAAAAACGACGCAAGAACCATTGCCAAGTTTCTCTTCGAGAACGTTTTCACTAGATTTGGACTACCGATAGAAATTGTGAGTGATAGAGGTACGCATTTCGTGAATGAAGTGATAGAAGCCTTATTGAATGAATTCTTGGTAATTCATAAGAAATCAGCCCCTTACCACCCACAAGACAATGGACAAGCCGAAAGTTCAAATAAAATCTTGTGCACAGTTCTCACTAAAATTGTGAACAATGGTAGATCTGATTGGGATAAACAATTACACCATGCTTTATGGGCATTTCGAGTAGCTTACAAAACAGCCATAGGAACTATGCCTTTTAACCTAGTGTATGGACAGAATGCTATTTTGCCAATCGATTTCTTAATTCCCACTCTCATAGTAGCAACAACTTACGAGTGGACTGGACATGAACTATCAGCTCAATTGGATCAAATAGAGAAGTTACATGAAACTAGGTTACAAGCTGTAGCAGGGATTTATGCTGCTAAAAGGCGACAGAAAGCCTACTTTGATGCTCATATTAAAGATAAAAATTTGAAGGAAGGAGATTTAGTTTTGGTATATACTCTCAAACAACACGCTAAGAAGTTGCAGAAGAGAGGATATGGCCCGTTGATCATCAATCGTATATCTACGAGTGGAGCCATTAGTCTAGCAACCCTAGATGGAGAAGTACTACCAAACTATATCAGTGGGTGTCGAGTGAAAAAATATCTAGAACCATTGACTGAAGAAACAATGTCACAATTAATCAAGGGTAAGAATAGACGCATCGAAGAGGAAAGGATACGAGAGGAAGCCAGACAAGAAGCACTAGAGCGGATTAGGAGACAAAAAGAGTGGATGAGAGAGAGATGAGAGATATCGCAAAGGAGAGGAACTCATCCCAATGGCTAATTTTAGAGCCACCGAAAATCTAGGTCAAAGGACACAACCATATTTGAATTTGGGAGCCGGAAAAACGGAGTACCACTTAGTGGATGCTCTCATTGACACAAGAGCCGCTATAAGCTGCATCAAATTTTCATTGACTCAGCAACTCAAGACAAAATTACATCCATCAAAAGCACAACTCATTGGAATCAGAGGAAAGATCACCAAGTGTATAGGAGAGATTATCTTACCTCTACACTTAGGAAACAACACAATGGAACAAAAACTCTTAGTATGTCATGACCAGGACTTATTGGAAGAGCTGGTGTTAGGTTACTGGATATACGAATATGAGGTGACTATCCAATTAGCCTTAGGATACATCTCAGCCAAGATAGGACATCGTGAAGTATTCAGCATGCTAGACGAACGACCAATCAAAGCCGAAAGTATAGAGCCAAAAACTCACTCAAATGAACAAAGTGATGCATGTATGTTCACTAGCACTATGGAAACACCTTCATCAAGTACTTCATGTGAGGACACATCGAATCCTGCTTGCATACCATCTTCTAATCTAGCAAGTCATAAGAGTGTCATTCTATCTGAAAATAGCCTTAGCGAAGAACCAGGCACAAGAGAGACTAGTTCTCCGAATAATCCCAAGTCTGCACCTATTAGAATATACCCCATTCCTTACACTCGACAAGCTTGGATAAGGAAGGACCAAATGGATGCATATCTTCAACAGAAGAACTACTTGCTACAGCAGAAGAACCCACATAACCAATATGGAAATCACTCTGGATATTCAGTTACACAAAGAATTGCTAAAGTATGGATTCCGAAGAAGGTGATAACTGCCCAGTTGGACTGCACACAAATATGGATTCCCAAGTCATGTACTCAAAGGACAATCATCAAAAAGGACGAACCAATGAACAAGGAAAATCAGTATGATCTAAAGGCAAAGCGACAGAAGCTAAACTGCTACATGATAGAGCTGGAGTCTACATACAATTCACATGTTATTCCAAGATTCAAAAGGCAGACAAAACAGAAGCAACAAATGAGAAGCATCACATTCACCAAGAAGGTTGGGAACACGATTTCTCCCAACAGAATAAAGCAAATTTGGATGCCGAAAGACAAGACAAGCTATATACATCTACCAAATAATTCTAGTTGCATGCATTTGGAGTTACCAGAATCCAAAGTATGCATAATAGGGCCACATTACAAGGCCAAGCATTCGGCACGCTATTCTTCTATTTCAGGATAGTGAAGCATATTTTCCTCTTGGGAAATAGGAGAGCACTTGTACATAATCTAAAGAAAATTACTAAAAAAAAATTAATAACCACTTCAGCTATGACCTAAATTTTCTGTTTTTCTTTCAGACAAAAACATAAAAATATCTAAAAGTATGAAAAAACCCAAGTATTACCTTTCTCACACCCACGGGGAAGGGACGACACCATTCACTCAGAGCAATGTCAATCTTATGAAGGACAAATGAAGGAGGATTTCTGATACTATCCGGCCACTAATTCATACTCTATATTGAGTGCAGATGGCTTCTACTAACTCCGAAGAGACGCAAGTGGAAGAGGTCCAGCTTCTTCCCTTGGAATCCATAACAAAAGCAAGAGGCCATTGGTTTCTGGATGACCAACCAGTGTCGGACCTCATTTTCATGGCTACCAAGATTATGGACAGGGATCACTACTTCCCTATTATGTCCCAAGACTTTAAGACAATCATACAAGGATTACCACCATGATGGATGTCTCGACACAAGCAGGAATAGATGCATTTCTTAGACTACCTATTTATCTGCCAGATTTCCAGAGGTGTACGCAAGTTATGAATACACTCCAGCCTGCATCAAATAAGAGCCTGCATCAAATAAGATATCAGTTCCTGAAGCAAGAGTACTGGACAAAGTGGGTACATGGAAAACAATTCAATTCACTCATGAATTGATCAACAAAGCTTTTGGATGGAATCGAGAAGGGCTCACTAATGTCAAGGAGGAATGTCATGATCCAAAAAAGAGATCCTTTTTGGATATCAACAGAACAGATATTGAAGATGCTGTCCGCTTAGTGCACCAACACTTTTGTTTTCCTAGTATGCACAGATACACAACACCTCAAAAGATTGTCGTGCAACTATTATCACATGCCATGAGGCAAGTCGGCAATAAAGTAAATATGACTCCTTATGTTCAAGACCGATTATTTGAAGCCAAGAAGAAGTGGGGTCAGAAAAAGTTTCTCAATGGCAGTTCAGCTTTGACCTTACTCATCTATGAGGCACTTGATATGAAAAACTGCTTGCGTGAGATGCCAACCTCAGAAGGGCTAGCCAAATACGCCAAGTCAGCTACGGTTCCCAAGAAAAAGAAAGCAGCTATCGCTGTTGAAGAAGTAGGAACCAGTTCACAGAAACCCATGAGGGGTACAAAGCGCCTTAGAGAGGAAGAAGCCCAAGCGACACCTCAATCAAAAAGGACACATACTTTACCAAAGATTCCTGTAGCACAAATACCAATCACCAAGAGAGACCTCTCCGTAGCCCTAGAAGAGACACATAAGTACATGCAAGGGCAAGTGAATCTAAATGTTCAAGGTCATCATTACAGACAAGCAAGTCAAGAAAATCAACAACGGAGTAAAGAAAAGACCCTAGAACAATCCGCCAGATACAAAGAATTGGGCTTAGAAGATTCAAGCTCCAACGAAGAATTTAGTCCTGAGAAAGATACTTTGGACACTGACATAAGGACAGAAACACACAATGAAGAATGGACAGAGATTAATCAAGTCGAAGTCACGCCAAACAACCAACGAGGAAAGGCAAACAACATAGAAGAATCCATTGAACCCGAGCATGTAATTCAATTAAATGAGAAGTCAAAGATTAGTATCAAAGAAGCTAAAATATCGAATAAAGAAGTAATGCAACCTATCAAGGAAGAAATGCAAACTCCAGTGGACAGAGATTCAGACCTACACGAAAATAAAGAGCAAATTGTGATTGAAGTGCCGGATGACACTCCTCAAGGCAAAATTAACCATATGGAGGCTGAGCCAAGGATCCAACTTCATATTAGGCAGCCCCATGATACTACATTACACGTGGCTCAACGGAAAGATGTGACAACTGGAGCGGAACCGAGTATCCCTAAAACATGGTTAAATGTGGATGTTACTGAGTTAAAGCCTGTTGTTAAACAAATGATCCAAACAGCCATGGATACACAACAGCAGATGATGGATACAGATGCCGATTACGACAAGGCCATGAGGGAAAAAAATCAGTTCCAAATTATGAGTGAACAACTATCTGCACAATTAATCCAGGCACAAAAAGAGATTTCCGCCAAAGGAACTGAGTTACTTGAGGTAAAAACACAATGTGACACATTGATGACCCAACATCGTCAACTCCAGGCATAACTAATGGACTTACAAAGATTACATGAAGCCAGCGAGGCCGACAAAGAGGGAATAAAAGCTGGAAGTCACCTGCTTGAAACACAACTGAAGGTATACATGGAGGAGAATGACACTTTACAAAATATAAATAAAGAACTCATGAAGTCATTGCTATATGATCAACCTATCGAAAAACAAGAGACAACGGATCTTGATCAGAGAGAATTAAGAGCTCAAATCGAGAAATATGCAGATTTGCTGAAACAAGAGCAAGAATTGAGAGAAGAATGGGAACGTAAGTACATTCAAGAAACAAATGAGCTAAAAAAGCAGTTGAATACAGCCCATGGAAAACTTGCAACAAGTTACAGCGAAAACATGGACAATGTAGCAGAAATTGGCAATGAATTGCTTGCAGCAAAAGAAGCACTCAGAGCAGCCATGCAAGAAAATAAAGAGAAGACTGAACGTATAGCACAATTAGAGACCCAAGCAAAAGAGAAAGCACTAATCAGGACACCAGTAGAGCGGACAAAAGAAAATCCTACTAACGAGGTAGAGGTACGTCCTCTATCTTCCCCGATTTATAATTCTCCAATAAAAGAGCAGATGGCGGAACCACATGATGATCATCCAATGCCATATACTGCAGAAATAAGTCAGAAGGAACGGGCACTATTGGTGTCCCGGTTGACAGAAAATTTTGAAAATGAAGTCATCAAAGTCATGAAGGAAGCAAAGATCAAGGGTAAAGACTTGGATATGATTATGAAGCCTTTCAACATTCCCTACAGACTGATGAAAGAGAAAACAAGACAATATATAAAGAAGATTACACAGAAAAGTCCAGACGAGCAGCTAAACTCCAAACATGACACATTCGGTTACACTCAAGAAGAATTTGAAGCTGCACAACCTGTTTGGAGAAGGAAATTTCATGGAGAGAAATCCTACACTACGGGTGCATTGGCAAGCGGCACCATATTTATTACAGGTAAACCCTTCTTTTTGCCCAACGCCACGTTGCAGAGAAGCACACGAATTTTTGGAGATGCAAAAGACCGGTGTAATCAATAAACAGTGGCTAAACTATCCACTCCTTCCAAGTCCACCACATAATTATTTACCTACAGAAGATTACATGGTAAAAACAATTGAATTTTGGCTGCAGACTTATGCTACCGTACCAGATTTAACTATCAAGCTGACAAATAAAATACTCAGTATGATACTTACAGTATTGAAGGTCTTCAAGCATGCGGCATATACATTTCTGAACTTTATTGGAATTAACCAAGGAACAGATATCCTTGTTTTTGATCTGTCTGTAATGCCTAGCCGACCTACAATAATGGCTTATTACTCCAGACTCATGTTTTTGCCAAGTACCTATATGCAAACTTTCGAAGAAGCGTTTTTTACAGGGTTTTTTGAAATAGATTCAGAAATCTTTTTGAAGATGTCATCCAACCTAAATGCAAGATTAGTGGCATATGAACTTAGTTTTTTTGCTGATCATAGACAACCACCTAACGATGGAGTAAAGGCAGAATAGTGGAAGCAGTTAATGATACGTGAAGCCAATCTCTTAATGAAACAGAGCAAAAAGTATATAGAACATACTCCTGTCGACTGTCAAAGCTTGTTGGGGATGATAGAGTCCAGGAAGGGGGCAGTGTTGAGGGAGAATCAAGCAAAAAGAAGAAAAGAAGAAGACAACGAAAGAAGCTTCACTGAAAAGATCATATCCGAAGATACATCTCTGCAGGAAGCCCGGCAAGGGCGCAACACCCATCTCTGCACAAAGCCCCGCAGGGGCACATATCAAGGAAAAAGCACGTAGGTGGAAGGAGGAACCAGGGCCAGGAAAGTATCCATGAAGAAGTGCAAGAAGATATCCAGCGGTTCCGAAACCACAAGAGGGTGCTTCAACCTCTTGATCTTTGGAAGGTCCAGATCAAAGGCTGAAGGATCACATCCTCATACCTTCCACTGGTGGCGTGCGTGGCAACCCGACTTATAAGGCAAGACAAATGCATCAGGCCTAGAGGATGTAAAACAAGAATCAAGAAGAGGCCATCAAAACTGAACACATGTTTAACAAACAGGTAGAACTGACCAAGGGTTGCGAGCGATGAAAAGAAAAGAACAGGCAGTACAAATCAAGCACAGGACCATTAAAACGGAACGCCAGTCCAACTAGGCGATAGAACTGACCAAGAGATGCGTGCGGACAACAAGGGAAAGACAAGAAGTAAAGTCTATCAAGGGACGACAGAGACAAAGAGGGGGAGAGTGTTGCAGAGCAAAGAGAGCACAAGGTAGAGAAAAAGATGGGCCCCAAAATTTTTCCGATTTGGACACCCAATTTTTGTATTATAACCATTCTTGTAATATCTTTTCCGATGTAAATGCACTAGAGGAGTCCTCTAGATGCATCCCCACAGAAGATTAGAAGCTTACCCATGTAAATTAGTAGGAAATTAGCCTTTTAGTGAATAAAGTGCCGGTCTCTTGTGTGAAAGGACCATTTTTAGGGCACAAGTATATAAGTCAATTTGTGACTCTTTGTAAAGACTTTTTGCCATTGTGAGAATCAAGAGCACAGAAATTCGAATTTGTGTCTTCTCCTCTCTGTATCATCTTTTTTGCGAGCTTGTATGCTTGTCTATTGCTTGGAAAGAGTGTTATGAAGTGTTGTCTATCCATGAAAGCTTTTGTTTGCTGTGGTGAAGGTGTGTGTGAAGTGTAGGAAGTGCTGAAGTGTAGGAAGTTTACTCCCACGACTCAGTATTTTGCTCATAACCTGAAGTAGGAGTGTCAGAATTGAGTGAAAATAATGCCATTGGATGCGTCTTCTCGAGAGCTTCGAAACGCATATGCTATTCTCTATATTTGGAGTTTAGAGATGAGAGAAAAGCTCAATTTACTGTTGGCTACTGTTCCAAGTATCGTGACACCATGACTGACAGTTGAAGCTTGTTTGGATTAGTCTTTGCCTTGTTTGCACTCTTTAAGTAACTCATTTGCATTGATCATCATTTGAATGCATGTCTTCATACACTCGGCTAGGTTTTGATACTCATTGGATTGATAAATAAAGCGTGAATCCCCACTATATCAAATAGGAGATGACACAAGGCACTCAGTTGAAAAAGATTGGAAATGTGAAGACACTAGATTGAAATATGAATCTACTCAGTAAGGTATTTTATGTACCTACAATAACCAAGAATTTGATAAGTTTTGGACAAATTGTAGAGAAAGGATTGCAGGTAAGGTTCACAAGAAATGGAGAATTTTTTGAAGACCGTCAACAAGGATTCAAGAGGATTGCAAAAGGTGAAAAGACAGGTAGACTCTTTACATTTGAATTGCAAGACACTAGGAACATAACATTATTTAACTATGGAGGACAAACTTTATCAGAACTAGAAATGTGGCACAAAAGATTAGCTCATATAGGTGAAAGTTTGAAGCAAATATGCAGGGATCAAAGTGTGCTTGGTCTACCAAATATATCCAAGCAACATATGATATATAAATGTAGTTCATGTCAATTTGGGAAGTCTCATAGATAGCCCTTTATGAAGAAAGGTTACATCCATGGTGACCTATTGCATCTAGTCGACATAGACATTTGGGGTCCTAGCAAGGAACCTTCAATTTCAGGATCTAGGTATTATGTATCCTTTATTGATGATTGTAGCAGGTGGACCATTCTATACTTCATGAAGCATAAGGATGAAGTCTTCAATTGTTTCAAGAAATATCTTGCTCTTGTTGAAAATCAAACAAGAGAAACCTTGAAAAGGCTAAGGTCAGATGGAGGGGGAGAATATTTCTCCCATGAGTTTGATGCATATCTCCAAGATAGAGGTATCAAAGGAGAGATCACCACGAGATACACTCCAAAAAAAAATGGAGTGGTAGAGAGAAGGAATAGGACCATTGTGGAGGCAGCAAGGTTCATGCTTAATGAGAAGAAATCACCCAACTACCTTTGGGCAGAGGCTCTGTCCACAACCACTTATCTCATCAATAGGCTCCCATCTAAAGCATTGGATGGGATGACACCATATGAAGCTTGGAATGGAAGGAGGCCTAGCCTTGATCATTGCAAGATATTTGGATGCATGGCTTATGCACATGTTCCATCACAAATCAGAGGTAAATTGGATCCCAAGGCTGAGAAATGTGTGTTTATAGGATATGAACTAAATAAGAAAGGGTACAGGTTGTATGATCCAAGTACTAAAGGCTTTATTATTAGCAGAGATGTTGTCTTTGATGAAAGCAACTCTTGGTTTGAAGATGATTGCAGAAAAGTTAAGCTACCTTATGATCTAGAGGAGGACTTTCCAACACTCCAGAAGGTAAATGACCAACAACATGAAGATACAAGTGACTCTGATGATGAATAAAACACACCAAAGAGAAACTTCAAGGCATGGAACAACAAAGGCAAAAAGAAGATAAAGGAATTGAGAAATATTGCAAAACCCTCTCAACAAACAATAAAGAGATCAACTAGGGAAAGGAAGAAACCAGAAAGGTATGGATTTGACTTCACTAGTCACTAAGCATTCAATTTATATTGCTCAAGATATCAACTCAGAGGAGCCATCAACCTTTGAAGAATCCAACAAGAAATCAGAGTGGAAAGAAGCAATAGAGGAAGAGATACAAGCACTCCAAGAAAATCAAACTTGGGACCTAATTCCTAAGAAACCATCCATGAAGGTCATTGGATCTAGGTGGATCTATAAGGTAAAAAGGAATTCAGATGGTTCAATAAATATGTATAAAGCAAGACTTATGGCTAAAGGGTTTGATCATAAGTATGGCTACTTCAAGAAATTGGAACATCTATTAGATGGATCTAATAAATGCATTCTTAAATGTATGGATTTTAGAGGAAGTGCACATGGCACAACCTCTTGGATTTGTTGATGAATTACACCCTGAGAATGTATGCAAACTCAGAATAGCTCTCTATGGACTCAAGCAATCTCCAAGTCCTTGGAACCATAAACTTGTCACTTTCTTGCAAGACAAAGGATTCAAATTGAGCAAGGCTGATTGTTCACTTTTCATTAAGAAGAATAAGTATGAAGTTATATATCTATGTGTGTATGTAGATGATATCATTCTTACAGGTGATGATGTAGATGGAATAAAAAAGATCAAAGGTCAAATGAAAGAAGAATTCAAGACAAGTGACCTTGGATTGCTCACTTATTTTCTTGGCTTGGAAGTTGTCTACACAGATCAAGGAATGTTTCTCAACCAAAGGAAATACATTAAGGATATGATTGCAAAGCTCAAAATGCACGAAACTAAGGTTGCAGGTACTCCCATGGAGGTCAATTACAAGTTAAGTGATCATGAAGGGGAACCAATTGAAGATATTACAAGCTACCAAAGCCTAGTTGGAAGCTTGAACTATGCCACCCTAACTAGGGTAGATATTTGTTATGGAGTAAGTGTACTTAGCCAATTCATGCACAATCCTAGGAAACCTCATATGGATGCAACCAAAAGGATATTGAAACATCTGAAGGGGACAATTAATGAAGGTCTATATTATCCTTATACATATGATTTGAATGTGAAGCTGTTTAGTGATGCAGATTGGGTAGGATCAAAAGATGATAGGAGAAGCGCATCTAGACATCTATCTTTTGCAGGTAGAAAGCTTATTTCTTGGTCCTCAAAGAAGCAACCTACTATAGATCTTTCCTCAAGTGAAGCTAAATTCTGAGGATTGGCAAATGCAACACAAGAAGCGATGTGGATCAAGACCCTATACATAGATTTAGGGTTGGACTTTGGCACTCCATTTATATTTGGAGACAATATGAGCTCCTTACATTTAGCTACTTATCCTATTTTTCATGCTAGGACTAAGCATATAGAGTTCCATTATCACTTTGTTAGGGAAAAGATTATCCACAAGGAGATACAATTGTCTTATGTATCTACACATATGGAAGCAAGCTCAACAGGTTCAAATCAATGATTAAATTACATGAAATACCTATGGATTGAAGACTCAAGCATCTTAGGCTTGAGGGGAGCTGTTGGTACATTTGGCAAGCCTTGATGCTTCACCAAATATCAAGTTTTACTTCATAAAGTCTTGAGTGACTACTCATAAGTCGCATATGAACACCTCTTGTAAAAGCTATGAGTTTTAACACTTGAGATAAATGTAAAAGTAGATGATTGAAGGAATCTCATGACATTATGAGATCCAAGTTATAATCACCTAATAGTTGGAATCAAATCAATCAAGATCCTAAAAGTTAGGATCACTTTTAGGTGGCAGATTCAAAATTCAAATTTATCTCACATCTATAAAAGCTCATGACTTTTAGTCGCAAAAAAGATAGAAGGAAGAAGGACTTATTGAGCTTCAATCTGGTGGCTACACTAAGCCCACACATGTACGCGTAAGCCTACATCATCTCCTTTGTATCATACATTCATAATTACACATTTGATTCAGTTAGTGCAAGTTATTCCTTGTGTACTGCTATTTACTGCTAAAACTATATTTCAGTGAATTTGTTTTGAGGATTTCTCTGCATGTACTCCTCCAATTGATGTGATTCAACTTAGTATGTGTGGCTTAGACTCCCTACTCTTCTGATATCATTTTTCACGTCTTTTGATGTAGTAAATTGCGAGATAATTTCTCTGTAGTCACCTATGTCTGCTCAGTGTCATCTTCCTAAAAAGTCGGGACTACACCACAACTTCTTAATATTATTTCTCTTCATGTGCTCATCCTAAGTTAGTGAAATAATTTCCTATAGCAAGCGTAGGACTCCAATTAGATATTTCTAAAATCTCTTAGGTCAATTGTAATGAATGAGTGAGCACCGAGTAAATCTTTGAGAAGAACTAAGTCCATAAATAACAAGGTTTTGGAATTCTTCAACCTTGAAAGTTATCTGTTTTGACATAACTATTTGAAGGTGATGCTCCAAGGTACATTATGATTCCAAATGCATATTTGGGATGATAAAAGTTTCTACTAAGGTACTATGAAGGTACATTGGCAGGTGTAGAGAAGGATTTGTGTAGCACCACCTCATCTTTGGGGGTATCCAACCATCTCCTCATAGTAGAGAGTAGAGGATTGAATACCTTTTGAGTTGTCTCCATTCTTCATAAGCTTTGCCTCATGTGGAAAAAAATGTTCCATGAGGGTGTTGAAATTAGGAACCTACATGTCCATGTAGAGGTCCATGAATCTAGTGAAAGCTTCCCATTTGTCTTCTGCCTTTATTCCATTGATCACTTGCCTTAGTATCTGCTCTTCATCAATGATTTCTAAAATGCTGTTGGGAGAAATGGTTGGATGCACTCAAGAGATTGAGTTGAAACTGCTAGACCTGCTTTGCTTCAGCCCTCCTTTGCTTCAGATATGCTTAGTACACTTGCTAAGCTTCCAAATGATACCAAGAAAGCATATATGTACTTTGCAATTGATATGTGTAATGATCAAATCAAAACAGACTACTTGAGACTTCAAAAATTCTAGAAAACTTGCTATTTTTGTAGTGACACCTGCTCAGTCTTTCACTCAGTGTGACCAGCACACTAACAATTGATTAAATTCCTTCTGGACATATTAAATTAGCTTAACAAGCTACCATTTGCAAGTGGAATGAGAAGAAATGACAAACTATACTCTGAGAAATCACTTTAGCAAAATTGTAGTTACCCCCGATATTTTAGGAACACAGCAGCAGAATACCAGAGTCCACTTCGAGCGCGATTTCTCTGTAGTGGCTGAATCAATTGACTTCAAACTTTGTAGGTGTATAGAATACTTTGATCTGAATCCAATGTGCTTTGAATCACTTGATTTGGTTTAGTAGATCTTGAGATATGCCTCTTTGAAGTTGACAGACTTGGAAATGATGACTCAGAGAAAACAAAGATTATAAATGTGTATACTTCTATTGATTGATGTAGTTGTACAATCTCATTAGCATGACAAGCATAGCTAATTGAGGTATCGTGGTGTAGGCTATGAAGTAGCACTAACACACACTGAGTTACAATAGTGAAAATGCCTCGGGGAGTGAGCTCAATGAGACTAGCTGAAAAAACACGACTTTTCAAGTACTTCTTTTATAGAAGTTTAGTTGAGATTTGATTTTGAATTCAAATTCAAATCACCTACAATTACTCCTCTAAAAGTAAGGAGATATTCTCTCGAATTACACCATCCAAATTCCACGACTAATCAAGTAGGTAAGTGATTACTTGTAAATGCCAAGTCATTTAGACTTTACAAGAGATAAAATGGTAATAACACATAGGCAAGTGTTCCTATGGTTCTAGCTTCTCATAGTGATATCCTTCAAGGGTTCCAAGCTAATCTTCCAAGGTTCCAAGCCAAGTGTGAAGGCTTGAAATGCACCAACAGCTCCCCCTCAAGCCAAGCACTTTGGCTTAAGTCTTCATCTTCTTCATCTTTAGTCTTCAATCACATCCTGCAATCCAATCATAGATTTGAATCTGCATAGCTTGTTTCCATCCAATGCTTTAGTGAGTAAATCTGCACATTGCATATTAGTAGACACATATGTCAATTGAATCTCTTTGCTTAGTAACTTCTCTCTCACATAGTGGTAATGAACCTCTATGTGTTTGGTTCTAGCATGATATATTGGATTAGCTGCAAGGTGAAGAGAGCTAGTGTTATCTCCAAAAATGATTGGTGGTCTAGTGTATAGACCTAACTCTGTATACAAGAGCTTAAACCAGATAGCTTCTTGAGTGGCATTGGCAAGCCCTCTATACTCTGCTTCAGTGGATGACAATGCCACTGTAGGTTGCTTCTTGGCTGACCAAGAAATAGGTTTATCTCCTGCAAAACAAATGTAACGTGATGTGCTTCTCCTATCATCCTTGCATCCTACCCAATCTGCATCTGAGTATACTTTAATGTCAATATCTGATGCATAAGGAAAGTACAAACCATGGTTCTGAGTTCCCTTCAAATACTTCAAGATCTTCTTTGCTGCCTCTAGGTGAGGTACCCTTGGTTTGTGCATGAATTGGCTTAGCACACTAACTCCATATGCTATGTCAATTCTTGTTAAGGTAGCATAATTCAAACTACCTACCATGCTTTGATATCCTGTGATGTCTTGTATTTCATCCCCTTCATGAGCACTAAGCTTTAGGTTGACCTCCATTGGAGTAGTTGAGACTTTAGCATCCTGCAAGCCAAACTTCTTGACCATATCCTGTACATACTTCTTTTGAGTGATATATATACCTGAGTTGGTGTAGACTAACTCAAGACCTAAGAAGTACTTCAATAATCCAAGATCATTGATCTTGAATTCCTTCATCATCTGTCCTTTGATATGTCTAATTCCATTGACATCATTGCCTGTAATGATGATGTCATCAACATAAACACACAAGTAGATTACCTCTGTACTACTTCTCTTTATGAATAGAGAAGTATCAGCTTTGCTCATCACAAATCCTTGGTCTTGGAGGTAAGTTGTCAACCTGTAATTCCATGCTCTAGGTGCCTGCTTCAAACCATATAGAGCCTTCTTCAATTTACAAACATAATTTACCTTCTTGGGATGTTCATAGCCAGGTGGTTGTGACATGTAGACTTCTTCAGATATCCATCCATTCAAAAAAGCATTCTTGACATCTAATTGGTACATGTTCCAATTCTTGGATGCAGCTATACTCACCAATATTCTGATAGTTGGCATCTTAGCCACAGGAGAAAATGTCTCCTCATAATCAATGCCTTGGGTTTGTGCAAAACCCTTGGCTACCAACCTAGCTTTGTACCTGTTTATTGTTCCATCTGAATTTCTCTTTAGCTTGTAGATCCATCTGGATCCTATCACCTTCATAGAGTCCTTCTTGGGTACCAAGTCCCAAGTATCACTCTCCTTGAGAGCTTCCATTTCTTCATCCATAGCTCCTTTCCATTCTGGTTTGGTGATTGCCTCTTCATATGTACCTGGTTCTTCATTCAACAAGTCTTTTGCAAGATATACAGAATGTTTAGTTACAAGTGATGTGTCATACCCAAATCTGATAGGCTTCTTCTTTTCTCTCTGAGATCTCCTCATTGCTTGAGTTGAGGATTCTGGTGTATCCTCTAATTTCTTCATCTTCATCTTTCCTTTGGACTTCCATGCCTTGAATTCCTCAAGGTTTATTGTATCATCATCATCATCTGAGCTTGATTCATCTTTCTGGATTGGTTCCTCCTTGGTGAGCTTTGGGAAATATTCTTCCATATCATAGGGTAGACTAACCTTCCTGCATTCATTCTCATACCATGAGTCATTCTCATCAAAGATGACATCTCTGCTTACCTTGAAACCTTTGTTTGTTGGGTTGTAGAATCTGTATCCCTTTTGGTTTAAATCATAACCAATGAAGATACATTTTTCAGCTTTAGGGTCTAGCTTTCCCCTTACCTGTGAAGGAATATGCACATATGCTACACAACCAAAGATTTTGCAATGATCCAGAGAAGGTCTCTTACCATGCCAAGCTTCATATGGTGTCATGCCATCAAGTGATTTGGATGGCAACCTATTTATGAGATAGGTGGCAGTGGATACACCTTCTGCCCAAAGATAATTTGGCAACTTCTTTTCATTAAGCATAGACCTAGCTGTTTCCACTATGAGTCTATTCCTTCTTTCAGCTACCCCATTTTGTTCAGGTGAGTACCTTGTAGTTATCTCCCTTTTGATGCCTCTTTCCTACAAGAAATCTTCAAACTCATTGGAGAAGTATTCTCCTCCACCATCTGACCTTAGCTTTTTCAAGCTTCTTCCTGTTTGATTTTCTACAAGTGCAAGATACCTCTTGAAACAATTAAACACTTCATCTTTATGCTTCATAAAGTATAAGATAGTCCACCTGCTATAGTCATCAATGAAGGACACATAATACCTTGAACCTGAAATGGAAGGGTCCTTGCTAGGTCCCCAAACATCTGTGTGTACCAAGTCTAGGTAGTCTTTATGCATGAAACCTTTCCTTGAATAGGGCAACCTGTGAGACTTACCAAACTGACATGCTCCACACTTGTAAATCATGTGTTGCTTGGACACATTAGGTATCCCAAGCACACATTGATCCCTGCACATTTGCTTAAGGGTTCTTTCACCTATGTGACCTAACCTTTTGTGCCATATCTCTAACTCTGAAAGTGTTTGATCCTTGTAATTATATAAAGCAATGTTCTTGGTGTCTTCTAGCTCAAAAGTAAACAATCTACCTGATTTCTCCCCTTTGGCAATTCTTTTGAAACCATGTCTTGGGTCCTCCACATATGCTCCATGTTGAGTGAACCTGACCTGCAAACCTTTCTCCACAATCTAACCAACACTCATTAGATTCTTGGTGATGGTTGGTACATAGAGTACCCTGCTCAATAGATTCTGATTACCATCACATGTCTTTACATTTCCAATTTTTACAACAGAATGTTTAGTGTCATCACCTGTCTGTACCTGATGTTTGCCCTTGGGTTCTTCCAAATCAGAGAGTAGTGCCACATTGCCAACTACATGGTTAGAACATCCTGAGTCAATATAAAATAAATGATCATCATTTGTACCTGCCTTGGAGGTCATATTCATGATCAATAGGGAGTCATCTTGCTCCTCTGTGTAGTTGTTGTAGTCCCTTCTGTTTCTGAATCCACCTTGGTAGTTACCATTGTGGTTGTGGTTGTAATTGTTGTTGTATTGATTGTTGTATCCATTGTAGCCTTGGTGTTGGTTGAACCTGCCTCTCCCTTGAGAGTATCCACCTCTTTGATAGCCTCTTCCTCTCTGATTCTTGTAGTTCTTGTAGCATTCATCTGTGGTATGATTGGACAATCCACAAATGTTGCATGGTGATGAGTTGTAGGGTCTCCCCCTACCTGACTTACCTCCTCTGCCCCTGCCTCTTGATGATCTACTTCTCCCTGCATAATTAGCTTGGGAGGTAGAGCCTTCTTCATCCTGTTTCTTCCCTTTACCTTTATCCTTAACTTTCTTATCAGTATATAGAGCAGAGGGGTTGTTACCTTTTGATTGATCTCCTGCCTTTGTAAACTTTGCTTCATGTGTAAATAGTTGGCCCATGAGTGTTGTGAGATCTGGGGTATGCATGTCCATGTAGAGGTCCATTGCAGTGGTGAAACTTTCCCACTATCATCTGCCTTGAGTCCATTTGTTACTTGTCTGACTATTTGCTCCTCTTCAATCTCCTCTCCAATGCTTGCTAATTGGTCTGCCACATCTTTAATCTTTGTCACATACTCTGAGACTGATTGCTTGGGTTGCTTCCTAAGGGTTGTGAATTCAATCCACAGTTGATTCTTCCTGGCCCTTGTGTTGGAAGAAAAATATGTTGACAGAGTTTCCCCTGGGAAGTCTTACAGTTCCTTACATGAGGTAAAAGGAAATCAGATATAGAGTTAAGAAGGTAAGACCTTGCCAAAGCATCCTTTGCACACCATTGGTTGAGCCTCTCTTGTTCATCCTTGGTGGGTAGTCCTCTAGCTTTGAATGAGGGCAATTCCTCATCTCCTGATATGTATCCAAATAAGCTTCTTCCTTGTAGATAGGTCTTCATCCTTAGAGACCAAGCCTGGTAATTGTTCCTGTCCAATTTGTCAATGAATGAGGGGAATCCATCTCCCATTGTTACCTTGTTAGCTTTGATACCACTGTTGGGAGAAATGGTTGGATGCACTCAAGAGATTGAGTTGAAGCTGCTAGACCTGCTTTGCTTCAGCCCTCCTTTGCTTCAGATATGCTTAGTACACTTGCTTAGCTTCCAAATGATACCAAGAAAGCATATATGTACTTTGCAATTGATATGTGTAATGATCAAATCAAAACAGACTACTTGAGACTTCAAAAATTCTAGAAAACTTGCTATTTCTGTAGTGACACCTGCTCAGTCTTTCACTCAGTGTGACCATCACACTAACAATTGATTAAATTCCTTCTGGACATATTAAATTAGCTTAACAAGCTACCATTTTCAAGTGGAATGAGAAGAAATGACAAACTATACTCTGAGAAATCACTTTAGCAAAATTGTAGTTACCCCCGATATTTTAGGAACACAGTAGCAGAATACCAGAGTCCACTTCGAGCGCGATTTCTCTGTAGTGGCTAAATCAATTGACTTCAAACTTTGTAGGTGTATAGAATACTTTGATCTGAATCCAATGTGCTTTGAATCACTTGATTTGGTTCAGCAGATCCTGAGATATGCCTCTTTGAAGTTGACAGACTTGGAAATGATGACTCAGAGAAAACAGAGACTATAAATGTGTATACTTCTATTGATTGATGTAGTTGTACAATCTCATTAGCATGACAAGCATAGCTAATTGAGGTATTGTGGTGTAGGATATGAAGTAGCACTAACACACACTGAGTTACAATAGTGAAAATGCCTCGGGGAGTGAGCTCAATGAGACTAGCTGAAAAAACACGACTTTTCAAGTACTTCTTTTATAGAAGTTTAGTTGAGATTTGATTTTGAATTCAAATTCAAATCACCTACAATTACTCCTCTAGAAGTAAGGAGATATTCTCTCCAATTACACCATCCAAATTCCACGACTAATCAAGTAGGTAAGTGATTACTTGTAAATGCCAAGTCATTTAGACTTTACAAGAGATAAAATGGTAATAACACATAGGCAAGTGTTCCTATGGTTCTAGCTTCTCATAGTGATATCCTTCAAGGGTTCCAAGCTAATCTTCCAAGGTTCCAAGCCAAGTGTGAAGGCTTGAAATGCACCAACAAATGCTACCAAGTTTCTATGATATGTCCATTTTGGTGACAAAATCAGTCACACTTTTCTTGGGCATCTTCTTGAGTGTCGTGAACTCCATCCATAGTTGATTCTATTATGCCTTTGTACTTGATGAGAAGAATGCTTCAAGAGCATTCCAAGTTTCTTGTGAAGTCTTGAAACTCTTGATGTGTGGAAGTAAAAAATCAGAGATTGAGTTAAGAATATATGACCTTGCTAAAGCATCCCTTGAGCACCATGTGGTTCACATCTCTTATTCTTCTTGAGTTGTATATCCTTTACTTTTGAAGATTGGCATCATCTCATCTCTAGATATGTAACCATAGATGTTTCTCCTTGAAGATAAGCTTCCATTCTAAGTGACCAAGATGAGTAATTACCTTAATCCAATTTGTTTATGGATGAAGGAAATCCATCTTCCATGTTGATTTTGTTGTTAATCCGATACCACTGTGAGGAGATGGATAGATAGGTTCCATAGATGAAATTGCACAAAATCTCCTCTACACTTGCCAAGGTAACTCAAGGATGATTAATATTGCATTTGGAACCACTAGGTCCTTTGAAGCATCATTCTTAAATTTCTTCATCAAAACAGATAACTTGCATATGCAAGAAATGTGAAGAAACCTTCTATTTTGGGAAAAGAAGTGCTTAGTATTATGGTCAGAGTTCACAACCTCGTATGAATTGACCATCGTGCTTTTGCACACATCTAAGGAGTGTATAGCTAAGTAAAACAAGTCATTTAATAAATTTACGTGTACAATACACTACAAATTGATACTAACAAGTCA
>CM035422.1:72598823-72608823 GCA_020310875.1 Ceratopteris richardii
AGCACACACACAAATTGAGGCAAGGAAGAATGATCTTATTCTTCTTCTTCTATTACATAAAAAGGAATGTACAAGAATGAACTAAAAACAAGAATACGACAAGTGCAATATATAAAGTTTAGTACATAAGGAAAAACCTAATGTCCACAAATGAGTGAGCTGGCAAGGAACAAATGTGCCATCACTCTCAGTAGATAAATGTAATAAAGCTCAATGAAGTATCCCTGACATATACCGCCGTGACCACTATACATATCAGAGAAACGAAAAACGTGCACGTGTCATCCTAGATCATCACATGTTGAGCTTGATATCTCAGCACTCCCCCTAAAGCTCATCGGCGTTTCCTGTAATCCAAGCAGCTCCAAGTGCTTTGGTGAAAATATCAGCAACCTTCTCATATGTTTTCAAATAAATAAGATCAATATCACCTGCTAATACCTTCTCTCTGATGAAGTAATAATGTACCTCGATATGCTTTGTTCTAGCATGGAAAACAGGATTCCGTGCTAAGTGTATGCTGCTAAGATTATCAGAATAGATGGTGATAGGCTTTCCCACTTCCACACCTAAATCTGCAAGTAGCATTTCTAGCCATGATGCCTCACATGCTGCCATAGAAAACCAATAGTAGATCTTCTATCTGGAATGCTACCAGCGCAATCTGCATCGGTTATCCATAAACCTGCAAATCTACACCAGCCTCATAAAACAATGCATAATCCAAAGTAGCACTCACAAAATGTAGAGTGCGCTTCTGAGCATCCAAATGTGGCTTCCTAGGAACTTGCATAAACTCACTTTCAAGTCCAATAGTATAACTTAGATCAGGCCTTGTAATTGTGAGATATATAAGATTTCCCACAATTTTCATGTACATAGTAGCATTTTCCAATGCTTCACCTGATGTAGTATCCAACTTCAAATTATGATCTAATGGCATAGAAATTGCCACTCTTTGACCTACAATCCAATGTTCTTTCCTAGGACAATGCATGAATTGAGACAAAACTCCAACTGCATATGACAAATCACGCCTAGTTAATGTAGCATATATCAGACTACCAACCAAACTCTGATATAGTTTCATATCCTTGAACTCTTCACCTCCATATCTGCTCAATTTGTGATTCATCTCCATTGGAGTAGGTGCTACCTTGCAATCATTCATCTTAAACTTGATCAACAAGTTTCTCAAATACCTTTCTTGAGTCACATACACTCCATGTTGAGTGTATGAAATCTCCATGCCCAAGAAATATGACAAATCTCCCAAATCATGGATTTTGAACTCTTTCTCCATTTGCTTCTTTAGGTTTTGAATGCCTTTCTCATCTGTACCTGTAAGAATTATATCATCAACATATATGCACATGTATATGAACCCATCATCACTTGCTTTAACAAGCAAGCTACTATCTGCTTTAGATACTTGAAATCCAAGTTCCTTTAATAACTTCACAAGTCTATAATTCCATGCCCTTGGGGCCTACTTCAAACCATACAAAGCTCTTTTGAGCTTGCACACATAATCTGGATACCTTCCATCTCTGAATCCTTGTGCTTGATCCATGAAAACATCATCTGAAATATAACCATTTAAAAAAGCATTCTTCACATCTAATTGACATAATTTCCAACCTTTACATGCAGCAATAGCTATGAGTGTCCTAATGGTTGTCATCTTTGCCATAGGACTATAGGTCTCATCATAATCTATACCATAAGTCTGAGCAAAACCCTTCACAACAAGTCTAGCTTTATATCTAGACACACTTCCATCTGCATACCTCTTTGTCTTGTAGACCCACTTGCATCCAATGATCTTCTGGCTATTTGGTTTACGAACCAACTTCCATGTCTGATTCTCCATCAATGCATCATACTCCTCCTGCATAGCTTTCTCCCAATTCTCCTTACCTTTTGCCTCTTCATATGTAGAAGGGTCTTCATCTGCCTTCATCATATAAGCATAATCTTTGGTAGCCAAAAAAGAAGTGTCATAGCTATACCTTATAGGTTGCCACTTGTGTCTTGATGACCTTCTGAGTTCTCCACTCCTTGAGGTTTCTGGTTCATCACACTCAGGATCAAATCTTGGCATTTCTTCAACTTCAACACGCACTTCATTATTCTCCTCTTCATCAAATATCTGAACCTTTGATTTACCTTTCTTTTGGTTCACAACTTCTTCATCACCTGCATTAATATTGATTGTACCTGCATACCAAGTACCTTGCTCATCAAATGTAACATCCTTTGATAAAAGGAATTGTTTTGTGGATGGACTCCACAACCTATATCCCATCTGCTTATCATCATAACCAATGAATACATACTCTTCAGCTTTAGGTTCCAATTTGTGCCTTAATTGTGATGGCACATATGCATATGCCAAACATCCAAATAATTTGCAATGGTCTAATGTAGGTCTCTTACCCCACCATGCCTCATATGGTTTCATACCCTGCAAAGCTTTACATGGTAACCTATTAACCAAATAAGTAGTTGTATTTACAGCCTCAACCCACAAGTAATTTGGGCAATTTTTCTCCTTCATCATGGATCTTGCAAACTCAACAAGAGTTCTATTTCTCCTTTCTGCTACACCATTTTGTTGAGGAGAGTACCTACAAGTAACCTCTCTCTTTATACCTGCATTCCACAAGTAATCACTGAACTCATTAGAGAAATACTCTCCCCCTCCATCTGACCTTAGTCTCTTCAACTTATGACCTCTAATTCTCTCTGCATACACATGATAGTGTTTAAATGTATTGAATACCTCTAACTTATCTTTGATCACATAGATAGTGATCCATCTGGTAGCATCATCAACATAAATCACTAATACCTTGAATCATTGACACTAAAATCTTTTGATGGTCCCCACACATCTGTGTGTACCAATTCAAGCTTCTCTGAATAAATAAAACCATGCTTGGAATAAGATTGCTTATGAGCCTTACCTAATTGGCATGCCTCACATCTATATGTCATATGTTGACCTACAACATTAGGCAATCCAAGCACTGAACCATTGTTAACCATATCTTTGATACCTCTTTCATTGAAATGTCCAAGCCTCTTGTGCCAAAGATCTAACTCAGAGATCTTATGCCCTCCATAAGTGAACAAGGCATGACCAACATTACCTTGAATCTTCAATGTGAACAATCTTCCTTCTTTCTTCCCTGAAACAATCTGTTTATACCCATTGCTAGGGTCTTCCACAAACACTCCTTCATTATTGAATCTAACTTCATAACCTTTTTCAACAATTTGTCCTACACTTATCAGATTCTTAGGAATTGTAGGAACATACAAGACCTTACTCAAGAGGGTACTTCCATCCTTGGCCTTCACTGATCCAATTGACTTCACATTGTGCTTTGTATTGTCACCTGTTTGAACTACATGATTAGTTACTTTATTTTCCAAATCAGTCATCAAAGCTATGTTGCCACTCAGGTGATTGCTACACCCTGAGTCAATGTAGAAGACTCTTTGGTCTTCACTTTGTCTTTCACAAGTTGCATTCATTATCAATGTTGAATCCTCCTTCTGATCTGAAGCATAATTGTAGTAGGTATTGTTGTATTGTTGACTTTGGAATCCTCTACCTGCATTTCTTCCAAAGTAACCTCTACTACCTCTACCTCTGAAATTACCTCTTTGATTTCTGCCACCTCTTCCTCTTGAATTAAAATTCTGATTATATCCACCATTACTCTGAGTATTATGCCAACAATCATTAGCTAAGTGATTTTCCTTACCACAAATCCAGCAAGCTTTGACTCCATCTTTATTAGTCCTGCCTCTTCCTCTACCTTTGCCACCTCCTCTTCCTCTTAGGAAGTTGGCTTGACTAGTTGTGCCTTCATCTTCATTTGCTTGTTGCTTCCCTTTGCTATTTTTCTTCTTATCCTTTGAATACATTGCATGACTTGTACTCTTGTCACCTTCACCTTTGACAACCTGCTCAAAGGTTAACATATGTCCTAGCAACTGATTTAAGTCAGGAGTAAAATGATCAAGAGATAATTCAGTAGAAAAAATGAATGGCTTCCATTTGTCATCACCTCTCAACCCTGTGAGGATTTGCCTTACCAATTTATCCTCCTTAATGTCTTCATCAACTGCTCCTAATGCATCTGCAATGTCCTTCATCCTTGTTACATAGTCTGAGATGGATTGAGAGGCCTTCTTCTTGAAAGTGGTAAATTCTACCCACAAAGATGCCTTCCTTGACTTTGTGGTGTTTCGGAAATGCTCCTCAAAAGCATTCCATATATCACTTGCACTTTCAAGGCCTCTAATGTGAGGTAGCAAGTAGTCATTGACTGCCATATAGATAATGCTCCTAGCTTGAGCATCTCTCTTCATCCAATTCTTCAAATCTGATAATTCCTCCCTAGTTGGAACACTAGGATCTCTGAATTGAGGCTTTTCTTCTTCACTTGTAATATAAGCTATCAATTCTTTGCTCATAAGATGAGCTTCCATCCTCATTGACCATGCTGGATAGTTCTCTCTATCCAACTTCTCTATTTGAAGAGAATCTCCCATTCTTTCTTCACTTGTATATTGAATTCTTCAAACTCTATGAGTAATAGATGTACCTTTACTTTGAATAATGTTCCTTTTGTCTTCCTTGATGTCTTATGACCTCCTTCTCAAGCTTTGTCCTCAAGCTTTCACCTTTTGAACCTTCAGATGTTGAATTCTTTGCACCTGCAGCAGTTGGGATCCTCCTTCCTTCAATTTTGATGCTTCTTGCTCTGATACCACCGATGGAGAGTGTTAATCTCCAAAAGAACAAGCTACTCTTGTAGTTAGAGCACCTCTATAACAAGAATAACTCAAACCTTCACCAATTTTAGAGGATCAATGATCAATTATAAAGATTTTGAAAAATCTGTGAAGGAGATGACTACACAGAAAGTCTGCTGCACATATCTCTCTTATTAACTTATGAATGGTGTAAAGTTTTTAATGAAACTTTGCACAAGGTGTTGCCTACAGTTTGCACACCTTCTCCAAGTTGAAACACTCCAAAAGATTTAGTATATCTTGAGAAATGATCTCAACAAGTTACCTATGTCTAAAACTACTCTTCTGAGAAGTCAATTTAGACACCTATAACTTTTAACACTTGGTTCTCTCAATCTAGAACCCGTTTAAGAAAATGCTTTTAGCATGCTTACCTTCCAACTTAAAGATTGAGTGCTTGGTTGCTCAAAACTTTACACTGTGGAAGGAGAACTGACCAAAACATTAACATCAAATTTTGTGCTTGTTTCAGGAACCAGTGAACACTTCTTCACATATGAATGTTCCTACACATAATTCTCACAGCCTGTTTACAATTAGGCTCTCAAAATTTAACCATAGACTCATTAACTATGTAATTAGACATCTACAAAAGGATTCTTGAAATGATCAAGCACAGAAGGAGAATGCTTAGAAACATCGGGCACAATTTTTGTTCCATTCCTGAAGAAATTTACAACTGAGTGATGAGAGAGACTCAACTCACTTCTAAGATGTCTAATGACTCATACAACTACTCATTTCTCTATTCTCATGCTCTCTCATATTTGCCCCGACTGTTTACTGTTGGGAAAGATGGATGGATGATCCAAGAGACTGAGTAGGTACTGCTAAACCTGCTTTGTACAAGCCCTCTTTTGCTCTAGACTTGATTAGTAGACATCCTTAGCTTCCAAATGACACCAAAAAATAGCCTATGTTCTTTGGAAATGATATGTGTAATGATTGAATCAAAACAGATAACTTTGGAAGTTACAAACTCAAGAAAACCTTCTATTTTGGTCTTGACACCTGCTGGATGTTTTGCTCAGTGTGACCAGCACAGTAGCAATTGATAAAATTCCTTCTAGGGGTATTTAATTAGCTTAGTAAGCTAGCATTTTCAAGTGGAATCATGTAAAAAGATAACATATGCTAAGAGAAATCAATTTAGCAAGATTAGTTATAGCCCCGACTTTTTAGGACTGTAGCAGAAATAGACCAGTGAGCACCTCGACGCAGATTTCTCTGAATTGGCTGAATAGAATGTCTTCAAATTTTGGTAGCATGTAGTAGGCTTCAAGCTGAATCCAACACGCTTTGAATCACTGAAGTTGGTGGAGTATTGATGGAGATATGCCCTTGACAAGTTGACAGACTTTTGAGTAGACTAGCAGAGAACACAGAGATGAATGATGTAAATGTATCTATAAATTAACACTTGTGTACAATCCCATTGGCATGAATAACATTGCCTAATGGTGTAGAGAGGTGTAGGCTATGGTGTAGTCCTCACACACACTCAATTACAGTAAAATGAAGCTCGGGAGTGATCTCTCTTCCCCGCGACTTTTCTTGTTGGCTTTTATATGTAATGAGTAAAGTTTGAATTCAAATTCAAACTTTTGGCTCCCTATGATCAAGCTCCTAAATGCTTGGAGATATTCTCGCAATCAAGTGAGTTACATTTTCCACGAATCACTTAGATAGGTTATTACAAAAGATTCCAAGTCAATTTGACTTTTTACAATGGGGTAAAGTGGTAATTAACCACTAGCATATGTTCCTATGGTTCTTCATTTATGTAAAGTCTTCATGATATCTTCCAAGCCAAATGTGTAGGCTTGTGATTTACACCAACAGCTCCCCCTCAAGCCAAACATTTTGGCTTAAGTCTTCATATTCAATCTTCAAGTATATCCTGCAATCTAATCATGGATTTGAACCTGCAAAGTTTTGTTCCATCCAAAGCTTTAGTCAGCAAATCTGCACATTGCATGTTGGTTGACACATAGGTAAGTTGAATATCCTTGCTTAGCAACTTTTCTCTCACATAATGATAATGAACTTCTATGTGTTTTGTCCTGGCATGATAGATAGGATTAGCTGCAAGGTGAAGAGAACTTGTATTGTCTCCAAAGATAATTGGAGGCCTAGTATATAAGCCCAATTCTGTATACAAAAGCTTAATCCAAATTGCTTCTTGGGTGGCATTAGCTAGCCCTCTATACTCTACCTCTGTAGAAGACAATGCAACAGTTGGTTGCTTCTTTGCAGACCATGAAATTGGTTTGTCACCTGCAAAAGAAATATATCCAGAAGTGCTTCTCCTATCATCCTTGCATCCTGCCCAATCTGCATCTGAATAAACTTTTATATCAATATCTGAAGTGAAAGGAAAATACAAACCATGGTTCTGTGTACCCTTAAGATACTTCAAGATTCTCTTGGCAGCCTCTAAGTGAGGTATCCTTGGCTTGTGCATAAATTGACTTAGCACACTAACTCCATATGCAATATCAATTCTTGTAAGAGTAGCATAGTTCAAGCTACCCACCATACTTTGATATCCTGTAATGTCTTGGACTTCATCACCTTCATGGGCACTTAGCTTTAAATTCACCTCCATTGGAGTGCTTGCTGCTTTAGCATCCTGCAAGTAAAACTTCTTCAACATATCCTGTACAAACTTTTTCTGAGTAATGTATATCCCTGAATTAGTGTAAACTAATTCAAGCCCTAGAAAATACTTCAATAGGCCAAGATCATTGAACTTGAACTCCTTCATCATCTGGTTTTTGATATATCTGATTCCACTGACATCATTACCTATAATGATGATGTCATCAACATAAACACAGAGATATATTACCTCTGAATTACTTCTCTTAATAAATAGAGAAGTATCTGCCTTGCTCATAACAAATCCTTGGTCTTGGAGGTATGTAGTTAGCCTGTAATTCCATGCCCTAGGTGCGTGCTTCAATCCATATAAAGCCTTCTTTAATTTACAAACATAACTTACCTTCTTAGGGTCTTCATAGCCAAGAGGTTGTGACATATAAACCTCTTCTGAAATCCATCCATTCAAGAAAGCATTCTTGACATCCAATTGGTACATGTTCCAATTTTTTGATGCAGCCACACTTACCAACACTCTAATTGTTGGCATCTTGGCCACATGAGAAAATGTCTCTTCATAGTCAATGCCTTGGGTTTGTGCAAAACCCTTGGCTACCAATCTAGCTTTGTACCTATTAATTGTTCCATCAGAATTTCTTTTCAACTTATAGATCCATCTGGATCCTATTACCTTCATGGAGTCCTTCTTGGGTATTAAATCCCATGTATCACTCTCCTTGAGTGCTTCAATCTCCTCATCCATAGCTTTTTTCCATTCTGATTTGGTGATAGCTTCTTCATATGAACCTGGTTCTTCATTTGACAGATCTTTGGCAAGATAAACTGAATGTTTAGTAACAAGGGATGTATCATACCCATATCTGATAGGTTTCTTGCTTTCTCTTTGAGATCTTCTGATTGATTGAGTTGAAGATTCAGGTATGTCTTCAAGCTTCTTCATCTTCATTTTGCCTTTGGACTTCCATGCCTTGAACTCTTCAAGGTTGATTGTATCTTCATCATCTAAATTTGAGTCTTCATTCTGATTAGGTTCCTCCTTTGCAAGTTTTGGAAATTCCTCTTCCAAATCATAGGGTAGTTTGACCTTCCTGCATTCATTCTCATACCAAGAATCATTTTCATCAAAGATCACATCTCTGCTTACCATAAATCCCTTGTTGGTAGGATTATAAAACCTGTAACCTTTTTGATTTAAATCATACCCAACGAAAATGCATTTTTCAGCCTTTGGGTCTAGCTTACCTCTTATCTAAGAAGGAATGTGCACATATGCTACACATCCAAATATTTTGCAGTGATCCAATGATGGTCTCTTACCATGCCATGCTTCATAGGGTGTCATACCATCAAGTGACTTAGATGGTAACCTGTTTATGAGGTAAGTGGCAGTAGAAACACTCTCTGCCCATAGATAGTTAGGTAATTTCTTCTCATTAAGCATAGATCTAGTTTTCTCAACAATTAACCTATTTCTTCTCTCAGCTACCCCATTCTGTTCAGGAGAATACCTTGTGGTTATCTCTCTTTTGATGCATCTGTCCTGCAAGAAGTCTCCAAATTCATTGGAGAAGTACTCACCTCCTCCATCTGACCTTAGCCTCTTCAAATTCCTTCCTGTTTGGTTTTCAACTAATGCAAGATATTTCTTAAAACAATTAAATACCTCATCCTTGTGCTTCATCAATAATACAGTCCATCTGCTATAATCATCAATAAAAGACACATAGTACCTTGAACCTGAGACTGAGGGGTCTTTGCTAGGTCCCCATACATCTGTGTGTACTAGCTCTAGGTAGTTTTCATGTATATATCCTTTCCTTGAGAAGGGTAACCTGTGAGACTTACCAAATTGACAAGCACCACACTTGTAAATCATATGTTGCTTGGATACATTAGGTATCCCAAGCACACATTGGTTTCTGCACATTTGTTTCAAGGTCCTTTCTCCTATGTGCCCTAACCTTTTGTGCCAAATCTCAAGCTCTGAAAGTGTTTGATCCTTATAACTGTATAGTGCAATATTCTTTGTGTCTTCTAGCTCAAAAGTAAAAAGTCTACCTGATTTTTCTCCTTTAGCTATCCTTTTGAAGCCATGTCTTGGGTCCTCCACAAATGCTCCATATTGATTGAATCTGACCTGCAAACCTTTCTCTACAATCTGACCAACACTCATTAAGTTCTTTGTAATCGTTGGTACATAAAGTACCCTACTCAACAAATTCTGATTACCATCACAAGTCTTCACATTTCCAACTTTAACCACAATGCTTTGTATCATCACCTGTTTGGACTTGGTGTTTACCTTTTCATTCCTCAAGATTAGAGAGTAGTGCCACATTACCAGCCACATGATTTGAACACCCTGAATCAATGTAAAATAAGTGATCATCATTTGTACCTGTCTTTGAAGTCATGTTCATGATCAGAAGAGAGTCATCCTGCTCTTCTGTGTAGTTGTTGTAGTCCCTTCTAGTTTTGAATCCTCCTTGGTAGTTGCCATTGTAATTGTTATTGTAGTTGTTGTTGTAATTGTTGTTGTGGCCTT
>CM035422.1:72631143-72633643 GCA_020310875.1 Ceratopteris richardii
GAGGATCCCGACTGCTACAGATTCAAAAGATTCAACATTTGAAGGATCAAGAAGTGAAAGCTTGGAGTCAAAGCTCGAGGAGAAGACAATTTGACATCAAGAAAGGCAAAAGGAGCTCAATTCGAAGTAAAGGTACATACATTGTTTGTAAAGCTTGAAGATTTCAATACACAGGTGGATACAAGATGGGAGAAAGCTTGCAGATTGATAAGCTAGATAGGGAGAACTATCCAGCATGGTCCATGAGGATGGAAGCACACCTCATGAGCAAAGACCTTATATCATTTATTACAGGAGATGAAGAAAAACCAGAATTTGCAGATCCAAGTATTCCTACTAGGGAAGAACTTGCAATGTTGAAGACTTGGATGAGAAAGGATGCTCAAGCAAGGAGTATCATCTACATGGCTGTAAATGATTATCTTCTACCTCACATCAGAGGTTTGGAAAGTGCTACAGATGTTTGGAATGCCTTGGAAGAGCATTTCCAAAATACAACTAAGTCAAGGAAGTCCTCACTATGGGCTGAGTTCACAACTTTCAAGAAAAAGAGCTCACAATCAATTTCAGATTATGTGGCAAGGATGAAAGATATTGCAGATAGCTTGGGAGCAGTGGATGAAGATATTGAAGAGGAAAAGTTGGTAAGACAAATACTTACAGGTTTGAGAGGTGATGAGAAGTGGAAGCCTTTTATATTGTCCATTGAATTGTCACTTGATCACTTTACTCCTGACCTTAATCAATTGCTAGGACACATGCTAACCTTTGAGCAGGATCTTAAAGGAGACAATGATAGAAGTACAAGTCAAGCTATGTACTCCAAAGACAAGAAAAAGAATGGCAAGGGAAAGCAATCAAATGAAGATGAAGGAAACTCAAATCAAGCCAACTTCACAAAAGGGAAGACAAATTTCAGAGGTAAAGGAAGAGGAGGTAAGAACAAAGATAATGCTAAAGCTTGTTGGATTTGTGGCAGAACAAATCATTTGGCAAATGATTGTTGGTATAATAATCAAAATGGAGGATACAACAATCAGAATTATAGTCAAAGAGGTAGAGGAGGCAGAAACCAAAGAGGCAATTTCAGAGGAAGAGGAGGTAGGACATCATATGGTAGAGGAGGTGGAAGGAACTTCCAATCTCAGTCCTACAACAATAATTATTACAATTATGCATCAGATCAGAAGGATGACATGACTCTTATCTTGAATGCAACTCATGAATCAATGGGAGAAGATCAAAGAGTATTTTATATTGACTCAGGGTGCAGCAACCATCTGAGTGGGAATCTATCCTTGATGACTGATATGGAAGCAAGGGTGAATGGACATACAGTTCAAACAGGTGATAATACTAAACATAAAGTGGAGAGCATTGGATCAGTGAAGACAAAGAGTGGAAGTACACTTCTGAGCAAGGTACTTTATGTCCCTACTATTCCTAAAAATTTGATAAGTGTAGGGCAAATTGTGGAGAAAGGATATGAAGTAAAATTCACAAATGATGGTGTCTATGTACAAGATCCAAATCAGGGATATAGAACCATAATTGCAGGTAAAAAGGAAGGAAGATTGTTCACTCTCAAAGTCCAAGGTAATGTGGGACATGCATTGTTTACCTATGGAGGTCAAAAGGTATCTGAATTAGACCTATGGCATAAGAGGCTAGGTCATTTCAATGAGAGAGCTATAAAGGAGATGTCAAAGAATCAGGTAGTGCTTGGATTGCCAAACATTGAAGGGCAACATATGGTGTACAAGTGTGAAGCTTGTCAATTAGGTAAAGCACATAAAAGTTCTTATAACAAATCAGGGTACAAGTATTCAAACATGCTTGAATTGGTTCATACAGATGTATGGGGTCCCTCAAGGGACTATAGCATAAATGGATCCAGATATTATGTGTTATTTGTTGATGATGCAACCAGGTGGATTACTTTGTATGTAATCAAGGACAAATCAGAAGTCTTCAAGACATTCAAACATTTCCATGCTTATGCAGAAAGGATCACAGGACAAAAGCTAAAGAGGTTAAGATCAGATGGAGGGGGAGAGTATTTCTCAAAGGAGTTTGATGATTATTTGTGGAATGCAGGTATCAAAAGAGAAGTGACTTGCAGGTACTCCCCTCAACAAAATGGAGTAGCAGAAAGGAGGAATAGGACTCTTGTAGAGTTTGCAAGAGCCATGATGAAGGAAAAGAATTGTCCAAATTACTTATGGGCAGAGGCCATTAACACTGCAACATACCTTGTGAATAGGTTGCCTTGCAAAGCTTTGGATGGAGGAACCCCTTATGAAGCATGGTGGGGTAAGAAGCCTAGTCTTGATCATTGTAAAGTATTTGGATGTATTGCATATGCTTATGTTCCTTCACAATTAAGACATAAGCTAGAACCAAAAGGAGAGAAGTATGTGTTTATTGGATATGATGATAGACAGATGGGTTATAGATTGTGGAGTCCATCCACTAAGCAATTTCTTGTTTCTAAAGATGT
>CM035422.1:72646143-72658643 GCA_020310875.1 Ceratopteris richardii
ATAAGATGGAGGAAGGATTCAAATCCCTTATTGTTGAGAAACAAGGCCAAAGAATAGTCTCTTCTATGTTGAGAGAGAAGGGAAAATTCAATGGCATCAACATCACAAGCTACTTAGATTTGTTTGAAGAGCAATCTATGATTTTTGGTCTTCCCGAAGATCTTTTGATATCATTCTTTGAACGAATTGTTGACAGCTCTATCATAAACCGTGTCACTCAATATGATAGTCTTCCTTGGAGTGATTTTAGAAAGGAGATGCTCAAAGAATTCTATCTTGAAGATTATAGCCAACATAATCGAGATGGATTCTTACGATGGGTCAATTCTCCAAAGCCTAGTAGCTCTATTACTCACTTACAAAATGAGTATATTAGACGCTATGAACAACTTCCTAATGAGGATAAGATAACTTTGGAACCTGATCTTGTGATCAATTTTCTTAAGCTTCTTCATCCTGAAACTCGTAGGGAAGTTGAACGGCGATTAGAAGAACCAGATAAGCGCTATGGTCTTACTGACAATTGGCAAAAAGTGCGTAAAGTAGTAGAGGCTGTAGCCCATAGACATCAAAGACAATCCATGCTTTATGAGCAAACTAGTCTTCCTCAAGCTAGCCTTCCACAAATTAAGGAGCAATTTAGAGAACAATCCCATGCTATGCTTTTTGACTCTACTCCTATTCCTCAAATGATGGAGCCTACTCAAGGTTTTAAAGTAGAGCCAAATAAAAGTGTAGTTGAACAATCTCAAGTGGATATTCTCACTAAGCAAATGGAAAGTCTTATTGCTACACAATCCAATTTGGCCAAGACTATAGATGCTTTACAATCTAGTTACACCAAAACTTTCCAAAATCAAATGAACCCAACGACTTTTCAAGAGCCTAATCAACATGTTATAGCTACCAATCAAAATCCACAAGTAGCTCCTACTCAAGCATATCAAGTTCCTCCAATGCAAAATCCTCATCCTCATCCTCATGTGCAAAATCCTCAACTGTATCAAAACATGTATCCTCAAGCTTCACAAATAGCTTTTCAAAATCCTCAAAATCAAAATTTTCAAAATCATCAACCGTATAATATGGAAGCTCCTCTTGCACCTCAAGTACCACATGTTGCTCCCCAAGCTCCTCAAATACATCAATTGCCTTATCAAAATCCTAATTATCCTGTTCAAGCAATACCTTATCAACAAAATCCTCAATTTCAAAATTTCCCACCACAAGTTAATCAAAATCCTCAAAATCAAAATGGTTTTGTGCGTGGCCCTCGTAGGTGTCCTTGGTGTGACTCGTTAGAGCACTTTTTGAGAGATTGTGAATTATTGAAGGCTGCTAAAGAGCAACGACTAGTAATAGACATAGACAAGAAAATCTGTGACTATCGATCTAGGCTACCTTTGCAAGGAAATTATGGTAAGGGAGGAATGAAAAAACACTATGAAAATTTAACCATAACGGATGTAGGAACTAGAGGAGTGAAACTAGAAGCTCTTGATGAACAACAAGTAGAATCAAGTAAACCCACAAAGGAAGTTGACTTTTCCATAGAGGCTTTAGTAAGATCACGAGATGAGATTAGGAGAATAACGGCTTGGGAGTCACCGATAGAAGATCAATCTCTTATTTCTCACATATCCAATGTAGAAGAAAAACGAAAAAGAGATGAAGCTGAGCCTAGTGAAAGAAGAGTGACTCGAAAACAAACCTCAGAGGGAATAGAAACAATCATAGAGCAAGGAGAAACATCACAATCCAAAGATAAAAAACAAAAATCAGAACCCAATGAACAAAAACAAGAGGAGAAACAAAAAGGGAAGAAGACAAAGCAAAGAAAAACAGAACCAAAGCCTTTAGATAAACAAGAACAATCAAAACAAACTGAAGACCAAACACGAGAACATGAACAAAAACAAGACCCTGAGCAAAAACAAAAGAAACCAAAGAGAAAACCTAAAGCCATCTTGATTTCAGAAATTGAGAGAAAAATAGATCCTATGGAGATTTTAGATGACATTTTGCTTAAGAGTCAAGTGACTATGTCTTTAGAACAAGTTTTCTCTATTGCAAAGCCTGTTTTTAAAGATAACTTTATCGGACTAATTAAAAGGAAGAGGTTTCCACTTAATCTAGATACTGAGATGCAAGATTCTCTAGATCAAGATCAAGCTATGAATGAAGCCTTAAACTTTGATGAATCTGATGAAGAGGACTTTGATGATGATGAAGTAAATGTTAATAAAAATTTCTTAGGACCTATTCAACCTGACCATGAAAATCATGAAAACAATCCTGAAAGTCACTTTAAAAGAACATTTTGGTCTAGAGGTACATCAGAGATGCATGTTAAAATAGGAAATAATAAGATCACTATCACTGTAAATGCATTAGTAGATTTCGGCTCCGAAATCAATGTGATTTCAAGAGAAGTCTATGATAAGTTTCGATGGCCCATAGATAAAGATTGTGGATGGCGTATGAGAACTGTAGATAATGGTGTAGGTACCCTGTATGGAGCTTGTGCTAGTGTGCCCATATCCATAGGAGGAATCACAGAAGAGTTTCACTTTTTTATTCAAGTTAATTGCTCCTATGAAGTTCTCTTAGGTCAACCCTTTATTTGTGAGAGTCGTATGGAAACTAAAGCCATGGATGATGGGTCTACCTATGCTAGATTCAAGTCTAAGGATGGAATGCAATCACTTCAAGTCATGACAGTAGGAGTGAATCATCCTAGGAATCGAGTGTCAATTAAAAAGAAACCTATTGTTACTCAGGGTCATGAGCATGCTTGTAGTGATTGTGCACCTCGATTCATGTTTGGAGCTACATATGATCAAAATTTCGGATAGAATCCATTGTTGAGCGGGACAACAGTGGATATTGGTTTGACATCTCGCATCCAACCAACATGTACAATAGTTTGTCACTTTGTTTTCCACATTCTAGATTAGATTTTCTTCATAAGAGTCAATTGTCCAAGTCTTTTATCCAAAAAACCCAAAAAAAATTATAAAAACAACAAAATCATGGAACATGATGAGAACATTGAGCATGTGATTGAAACATCTCATTGTTTCTCTACTCTTGAGGAGTTAGAGTTATGTCTTCAACAAAATTCTAATTCCCATATTATTCTTCTTTCTTCCCTTGATGAGTATGGTCTAATCCAAGAGTATGCTCTCAATGTTGACAAGTGCTCGAAATTTAACCAAACACATGATGCCTTAGTTGAAACAAAGTACAAAACTGCAGACAAAAAAATCAAACCCATAGCTCAACCATTACCTCAAGGAAGTAATGAAAAAATTATTGATGTGAAAAATGATCCAATTCTTCGGGATAAGAAAAACATAGGACATACATTCACGGATGAGACAATCAAACAGGTGAAAATTGGTAGAGATGATGACTTTCTTTTGCCAACAGAGAGAGATAAATTTGAGAGAGTCCTATGCAGCCATGGAAAAGCCTTTACTATGTATCCTCATGAGATTGGTTGTGTAGATCCTAAGCTAGTTGCACCCATGATAATCTTTACTATTCCACATATTCCATGGAATCTTCGTCCTATACATGTTCCAAAGGCTCACTTACCTGAGCTAATGAAACTACTTAAGGAGAAGATAAACATGAGAATTTTAGAGCCATCTTTTGCACCTTACTCAAACAGATGGTTCACTGTGCCTAAAAAGAATGGGAAACTACGTTTTATTCAAGATCTCCAACCCGTCAATAAAGTCACCATAAGGAATGTAGGAACAGGACCCATTGTAGATGAGTTTGCTGAATCATTTTCAGGACATTCTATCTATTCAATGGGTGATTTATATTCTGGATATGACCAATTCCAGTTAGCAATTGACAGTCGTGACATAACCACAATGAAAAATCCATTAGGCTTAGTGCGAATGTGTACTTTACCTCAAGGAGCGACTAATTCTGTGGCTCATATGATGAGTGCTATGAATATGATCTTACATGACTTTATCCCTCATATAACTATGCCATTCATTGATGATATTCCAATTAAAGGGAGTGAGGAACGTGTAAAGGACATTACTTTAGATTCATCTGGATGTCGTAAATTTGTTCTTGACCATATCTCTGATTGTGAAAGAATATTTCAACGATTTGAAGAGGTAGGTCTCACATTTTCCATAGAGAAATCTGTTTTTGGTGTCAACGAGGTGCTTATTGTTGGACATTTATGTGGCCATTATGGTCGAAAGCCATACCCACAAAAAGTTGATGCCATTAGCAAGATTTCTGAAACATGTAACAACGTGAGTGAGGTACGTAGATTTCTTGGTGCTTGTATCTTTTATGTTATTTGGATCCCACACTTTGCTCATGTTGCTGATTGTCTTTATGACTTGTTGAGGAAGAAACGAAAATTTATTTGGACTGACAAACACACTCAAGCTATGCGTAAATTGAAGAAATTATTGCTTGAAGCTCCCATCCTTAAGCGTGTAGACTATTCTGCTAACAAACCTATTATATTGACTGTTGATACTAGTCCTATTGGTATAGGTTGGGTCATAAGTCAAGACGATAGTGAAGGGAATAGATATGCAATTAGGTTTGGTGCCAAAATTCTACATGAAACACAACGAAAATATCCACAGATCAAACGAGAACTATGGGGTATGGTAACAGCTTTGAAAATAGACAAAGAATATTTCATTGGTGCAAATGTCAAAGTTGAGACTGATTGTTTGCCTCTCATTGGAATGATAACCAATTGTTCATCTCCTGATATAGCCATGCTTAGATGGATCTCATATTAAGTTCATAAATCCTGAGTTAGTTCATATTTCAGGTAAGTCAAACTCAGTTGCTGATATGTTATCGAGAGCTAGATTTGATGATGATCTTGAAAGTGATCTAATAAAGAATGTGAATTTAGTTGACTATGTTCCACATATATATGAGTATGAGAAATTTCATGAGTCTGAGTACGAAGATGAATGGAGAGACATAGGAAAGTATCTCAGTACACTACAACCATTACCTAGCTGGACTACAAATAGATTCCGTAACATTAGGAAACGAGCTTATAACTTTTTCCTATGTAATGGTTATCTTTGGAGACATGCTAAGGGTAAGGTTAAGAATCCACAACGAGTCCTGGGCAAACGAGGTCTTCAACTGCAAGTAATGAAGGAAATGCATGAGACATTATGGGCCGGTCATAAAGGATTTTTTGGAACATATGAAAAAATTAGAAGTACCTATTATTGGCCTAGGATGTATGTTGACATTAGTAGCTATGTTTCTACATGTTCTACTTGTCAACTTCATTCATCAGTCAAACATAGAGATCCATTGCATCCTACTTATCCACCTTGTATTCACTACAAGTGGGTAGTAGATCTTGTAACTATGCCTAAAGGTATCGACAAAATGCGTTACATTGTACTTGCAAGAGAAGACTTAACTAATCATGTAGAGGGACGTGCACTACGATCTAAGACCACTTACAATGTTTGCAAATTCTTGCTTGAAGATGTCATAAGTCGCTTTGGGTACATAGAGAAAGTAGTTGCCGATCGTGGAGAATTAAATGCGAGAGAAGCTAAAGAGTTCTTTGATCATCACGGTATTCGTTTGTCTCTTACTACTGCATATAATCCAGAGGCCAATGGTAAAATAGAGAGAGGGCATCCACCTATTGTGAAAGCCATATCTAAAGCATGTAACAGTGACATCAAACAATGGCCTAGATTCTTACCTTTTGCACTTTGGGCAGATAGAATGACGTGCACACGTACTACTGGATATATGCCTGCTGAACTCATGTACTGTCAAAAACCATTGTTTCCAATTCAGTCTCATATTTCTGCATGGTCAAATTTTCCTTGGTCTAAAAACATGTCTACTGATGATTTTTTGAGTTTGCGTATTAAACAGTTAGAACAAGGTAAATTAAGACTTGATGATGCTGTTGAAAAATTAAGAGAATCTAGAATGAAGAACAAGCATTATTTTGATAAAACTCATCGATTGCGTCCTAAGCCAATTGAAGTAGGAGATTGGGTGCTCATTTATGATAGTACATTTGACTCTCAATATGATGCACGCAAAAAGCTCACTCAACGGTGGTTTGGGCCATACATAGTATCAAAAGTCAACAACAATGGTACGTATGCTCTTTGTGAATTAAATGGTGTTGCACTAAAAACTTTGATTGCAGGTAAAAGGATAAAGTTATTCAAGAAGCGTGATAATGACGAGTACATTTTGGATGAGGACATTGAAGAAGATGACAACAATGAGGCCGATTCATAAACAGGAGTATCCATGTTATAAAAAAGAAAAAAATCATTAATTTTTCAAGTTCATGTTGCTTTGTTTTTTTTCAAGTTCATTCTATTCCATGCTTGTTTCATGCATGTTTTTTTTCAGTCTTTGCATTGCATTGCATATCCACATCACTTGAGTCAAAAAGGGCAAATGATGATTTCTCTACTTGTGTAAAATTGTATCTTAAGTAGTAACTTATCTACTAAGGAATTGATTATAATCTAGGATTGTGGAAAGATAGGGCATGTAAATTTGGAGGTTTATTTTGGTGACATGACTTTCATATATAAACATGCATATGTATCCTATATCGAAAGCATAATTGTTGAAATCCTAGCTCCTGCTATTGCATGTTTCTACATCCTTAGTCCATCTCACAACACTTGTATCGGAGTTTAAACGACTGTTCTCCGTCATCAAAAATGGTTGTACCTTGTATCGGGGTTTAATTTTTCCTCGTCAAAAAAAAAAAAATGCTACATGTTACCAAGAAGTTTACACTTTCTTCCACCCCAAAAAAGTGATCGTAACCATAAAGTTGCCAAATCATCATCATCATCAAAAAAGAAAAAAAAAAAGAGCAAGCCAAAGGAGGATAAGGAGGCATACTAGAATAAATCACGGGCTATATAGGCAGATTTATGCATTAGTGGAGTTTAGTTAGATTTCCTTGCATGTTATTAGAGAAAGAGCATATTCATATTTATGTAGGAAAGGAGTTGATCTAAAATAAGCTAAAGATGAAAGATGTCTCTTGAAAATCCTAAATCTTTGTTTATAATCATATTTAAGGTAGATTGCTTTATGAAAAAGGTACAAAATGTTCTTCAAGATGAGAGGAACTGATGCTTAAAACGACTCAATACATCCAATTCCACTTCATATTGATGCTTGTTTTTTTTCTTTCTTGTTGCCAATGTTGCTTGTTCATTTGCATATATGTTGCCTATTTGTTCATGCATATTCATGTTGTCTGTTTCAATTCTTTCTTTCATGCAAATTTTGCTTCATGTCACGTTACATACTTATTCATGCATATAATCAATTTTCCTTCAATGTTTCTTATGTTGCATATAAAAGAATTTGATGCCTCAAACATTTTGTTTTTCACAGATGCTAGAGTGGCGCTTCCGGAGGAATCGCAGGTTTAGTGGGGGCGAATGTCGTCGAGATTTTCTCTCCTCTCTCACTTGTGAAGGCCTACAAAAAACATATTTGGTGAAGGTAGCCGGAATTCTCCGAGAAGTCTAGGATGCATCAAGGATGTCAAAGGAAGCTCACATACAAAGTTTCAAAGAAATCAAGAAAGTCCATGGTAGCGGTCAAAGTTGGTCAAAGCTGGTCAAAGTTGGGAAATTAGGGCAAAAATTTCATTGTCACCAAATTAGATGAAAATCCATATACTTGTAAAGATTGTCAAAGGCAGTCTATAGCCCAAATTTCAGCAGAAAATGGATTTGGTAGCACATTGATATGCTATGTTCATTTTGTAAAAATGTATTTTTTCTAGTTTGACCCTACAAATTCTTGTATAGAAATTTATGTTAGCCATATGGTTTGGCATGTATAAAGACCATATGTGGCTACATATTTGTATAAAGTTTCAAGGCTATCCGAGCTTCCTAGAGACCTTAATGCCACCTTGCAAGCTTCCAAATGTAGTCAAACTTGTACAAGGGAGATTCAGATGGGAGTTATTTCTGCATATTCCTGAAGGAGATCTTTGGAAACATAGTCCTACAAAGTTTCATCTTCATCAAAGCCTATTTGGAGGGTCAAAGAGCACAAAGTCCAGTTTTCAGGATCACCGCAGTTTTCTAGTTTAAGCAAATTGAAGGGTTGAAGGGCCACCACATGGCGAAAGCTGATTGAGCCATGTTGTACGATCAAGATGAGCTCATATTCAAGGGTGGAGATGCACTAAAGCATAAAGGAAGGAGGATCCACGAATTTTTTCCATAAAAGAAGACCTTTTTTACAATCAAAGATCAATAATGCAGCATTTCTCCAAAAATAGTGGCTTATCTTATCCGAATCGATGTCAGCACTGATCCGACGGTCCAGATCATCCCCAGATCCAATGGTGGAGAATGAGGGCGCCTAAATTTCACTCCTTTACACTAGATTTGATAGAAAGAACAATTCCAAGCCATTGATTTGATTAATCAAATGGTTGTAATCGACAGTAGTGATCCTAGAGTTGAGAGTTGATTTCTCTAGATCCAAGGGCCCAAATTCATTCAAAAAACTATATAAACCCCCCTCCAAACTCCTAGAGCATCATTGTTAGGCATCCATAGGGCTCATGCTAGCTTACGGTTTCCTTGAGACGATCACCCTCGGTTGAGCGAGTGAGGATCCAAGGTGAGCTAGTATGAGTATAGAACCTAGTTTCAAATTTAAGTTAGAACTCCAATCTAGGATAGGCTCTTGAAACCAGCATCTCTATCTTGACTCACCCTCGGTGGAGCGTGTGAGTGAGTTAGAGCTGATTTTAATGAGTCTTAGACTTCTTTAGTTAGACGTTACGAGCCTAGACAGACATAGGGTCACTAGAGTGGAACTCACCTTCTTACGTGTGACATTCGGTTGAACTGTCATGGTTTGAGGGTCGGAACCACCTTTGATCAGTAGACTGCTTAGCATGACGTACCACGACGATATTTTACATGTAACTTAATTCAAATCCTTTTAATTCATGTCACTTGTCACTTGTCTCTTGTCTCCTCTCTCAGTCTCTTAAGTATTTTTACATGTCTTCTATTTCTTCTATGTGTGAGAAGGCTCCGCAGTATTGCGTTGAACCAGTGAGGATGTTTCTTTGAGCTTGTGAGTAAACTCTATCATCATAATTCACTTGCATGCATATAATCCAAACATACCCATACATATTGATTAGTTTCTGAAAGTGTATAAGAAGCTCCAATATTGGACCATTCTTCCTTTCGAAACTGGTTTATGTGTAAGGGTTCCATCTATTCTCGTCATGCATACATATCATCCAAAGAAGACTATGCATATGGATTGGAATTAGGAAGTGTTTAAAAAGCTCCTTCAATGGACCATTCTTCCTTCCAAATTTCATTCGTATGTATGGTTCTCTTTCATTCTTATCATTCATGTTCATAAATCTAACTTGCACTCCTACATTCCTATTCCCATAATCATTTTAACATCTCTCTCTTCTCCATACTCAACATTAATTTCACCTTCACATCTTTAAACCTTCCAACATTCATTAGCTTCATACACCCTGTGTGTGCCACGACCGGACCCGATCCACCCGGATTGCGATCACCTCCACATAGGAAAGTATCTCAGTACACTACAACCATTACCTAGCTGGACTACGAATAGATTCCGTAACATTAGGAAACGAGCTTATAACTTTCTCCTATGTAATGGTTATCTTTGGAGACATGCTAAGGGTAAGGTTAAGAATCCACAACGAGTCCTAGGAAAACGAGGTCTTCAATTGCAAGTAATGAAGGAAATGCATGAGACATTATGGGCCGGTCATAAAGGATTTTTTGGAACATATGAAAAAATTAGAAGTACCTATTATTGGCCTAGGATGTATGTTGACATTAGTAGCTATGTTTCTACATGTTCTACTTGTCAACTTCATTCATCAGTCAAACATAGAGATCCGTTGCATCCTACTTATCCACCTTGTATTCACTACAAGTGGGTAGTAGATCTTGTAACTATGCCTAAAGGTATTGACAAAATGCGTTACATTGTACTTGCAAGAGAAGACTTAACTAATCATGTAGAGGGACGTGCACTACGATCTAAGACCACTTACAATGGTTGCAAATTCTTGCTTGAAGATGTCATAAGTCGCTTTGGGTACATAGAGAAAGTAGTTGCCGATCGTGGAGAGTTAAATGCGAGAGAAGCTGAAGAGTTCTTTGAGCGTCACGGTATTCGTTTGTCTCTCACTACTGCATATAACTTAGAGGCCAATGGTAAAATAGAGAGAGAGCATCCACCTATTGTGAAAGCCATATCTAAAGCATGTAACGGTGACATCAAACAATGGCCTAAATTCTTACCTTTTGCACTTTGGGCAGATAGAATGACATGCACACGTACTACTGGATATATGCCTGCTGAACTCATGTACTGTCAAAAACCATTGTTTCCAATTCAGTCTCATATTTCTGCATGGTCAAATTTGCCTTGGTCTGAAAACATGTCTACTAATGATTTTTTGAGTTTGCGTATTAAACAGTTAGAACAAGGTAAATTAAGACTTGATGATGCTGTTGAAAAATTAAGAGAATCTAGAATGAAGAACAAGCATTATTTTGATAAAACTCATCGATTGCGTCCTAAGCCAATTGAAGTAGGAGATTGGGTGCTCATTTATGATAGTACATTCGACTCTCAATATGATGCACGCAAAAAGCTCACTCAACGGTGGTTTGGGCCATACATAGTATCAAAAGTCAACAACAATGGTACGTATGCTCTTTGTGAATTAAATGGTGTTGCACTAAAAACTTTGATTGCAGGTAAAAGGATAAAGCTATTCAAGAAACGTGATAATGACGCGTACATTTTGGATGAGGACATTGAAGAAGATGAAAACAATGAGGCCGATTCATAAACAGGAGTATCCATGTAAAAAATAAAAATAAAAAATAAAAAATAAAAAAAAGGAATTAAAAAAAAAGTATAAAAATATCATTAATTTTTCAAGTTCATGTTGCTTTGTTTTTTTTCAAGTTCATTCTATTTTTTTTTCCATGCTTGTTTCATGCATGTTTTTTTTCAATCTTTGCATCACATTGCATATCCATATCACTTGAGTCAAAAAAAGGGCAAATGATGATTTCTCTACTTGTGTAAAATTGTATCTTAAGTAGTAACTTATCTACTAAGGAATTGATTATAATCTAGGATTGTGGAAAGATAGGGCATGTAAATTTGGACGTTTATTTTGGTGACATGACTTTCATATATAAACATGCATATGTATCCTATATCGAAAGCATAATTGTTGAAATCCTAGCTCCTGCTATTGCATGTTTCTACATCCTTAGTCCATCTCACAGCACTTGTATCGGAGTTTAAACGACTGTTCTCCGTCATCAAAAATGGTTGTACCTTGTATCGGGGTTTAATTTTTCCTCGTCAAAAAAAAAAATGCTACATGTTACCAAGAAGTTTACACTTTCTTCCACCCCAAAAAAGTGATCGTAACCATAAAGTTGCCAAATCATCATCATCATCAAAAAAGAAATAAAAAAAGAGCAAGCCAAAGGAGGATAAGGAGGCATAGTAGAATAAATCACGGGCTATATAGGCAGATTTATGCATTAGTGGAGTTTAGTTAGATTTCCTTGCATGTTATTAGAGAAAGAGCATATTCATATTTATGTAGGAAAGGAGTTGATCTAAAATAAGCTAAAGATGAAAGATGTCTCTTGAAAATCCTAAATCTTTGTTTATAATCATATTTAAGGTAGATTGCTTTATGAAAAAGGTACAAAATGTTCTTCAAGATGAGAGGAACTGATGCTTAAAACGACTCAATAAATCCACTTCCACTTCATATTGATGCTTGTTTTTTTTCTTTCTTGTTGCCAATGTTGCTTGTTCATTTGCATATATGTTGCCTATTTGTTCATGCATATTCATGTTGCCTGTTTCAATTCTTTCTTTCATGCAAATTTTGCTTCATGTCACGTTACCTACCGATTCATGCATATAATCAATTTTCCTTCCATGTTTCTTATGTTACCTATAAAAGAATCTGATGCCTGGAACATTTTGTTTTTCACAGATGCTAGAGTGGCGCTTCCGGAGGAATCGCAGGTTTAGTGGGGGCGAATGTCGTCGAGATTTTCTCTCCTCTCTCACTTGTGAAGGCCTACAAAAAACATATTTGGTGAAGGTAGCCGGAATTCCCCGAGAAGTCGAAGATGCATCAAGGATGTCAAAGGAATCTCACATACAAAGTTTCAAAGAAATCAAGAAAGTCCATGGTAGCGGTCAAAGCTGGTCAAAGCTGGTCAAAGTTAGGAAATTAGGGCAAAAATTTCATTATCACCAAATTAGATGAAAATTCATATACTTGTAAAGATTATCAAAGGCAGTCTATAGCCCAAATTTCAGCAGAAAATGGATTTTGTAGCACATTGATATGCTATGTTCATTTTGTAAAAATGTATTTTTTC
>CM035422.1:72663643-72673643 GCA_020310875.1 Ceratopteris richardii
CTATCTATCTATCTATCTATCTATCTATCTATCTATCTATCTATCTATCTATCTATCCATCATCCATCCATCCATCTATCCATCTATCTATCTATCTATCTATCTATCTATCTATCTATCTATCTATCTATCTATCTATCTATCTATCTATCTATCTATCTATCTATCTATCTATCTATCTATCTATCTATCTATCTATCTATCTATCTATCTATCTATCTATCTATCTATCTATCTATCTATCTATCTATCTATCTATCTATCTATCTATCTATCTATCTATCTATCTGTCTATATGTCTATCTATCTGTCTGTCTGTCTGTCTGTCTATCTGTCCGTTTGCCTATCTATCTATCTATCTATCTATCTATCTATCTATCTATCTATCTATCTATCTATCTATCTATCTATCTATCTATCTATCTATCTATCTATCTATCTATCTATCTATCTATCTATCTATACAGGTCTAGCAGAATTCATTGGGGCAATTCTGTTCAACTTTTTGAGATACAGTCAATTTTCTGCATCAAGGTATTTTAGTCACCAGCCATGGCTGAAAACAGTGATGTATTCCATATGTTGGCTGTTGAGGATAAGTTGGATGGTACCAACTACCCATTATGGGCTTATATGATGCGACATGTATTGTTTGCAAAAGGATTATGGAACATTGTGCAAGGTGTTGAAAGATGTCCTGTTACACCTCTGACTACAGGTACTGCAAATACAGGTGCTGGAGCTGATGAAGATGGTGTCGAAGATGATATTCCGCAGATTCCTGTTCGTGCTGTTGTTTCTGCTGCACCTACTACAGAGCAGATTTGTTGAGATGGCAGAGATGCCCAGGCACATGCATTGATAGCTTTTTCTGTCAAACGTGTCATTATTCCTCATATTCGCTCTTGTAGAACAGCTAAGGATACTTGGGATACACTTACCACATTGTACCAAGATAGGAATGAGGCTCGTGTTGCTTACCTCCGAAAACAGTTGGAGAGTGAGCACATGAATGAAGGTGACTCTATGGACAGTTTCCTAACAAAGATCAAAGACTTGAAGGAACAGTTGATTTCTGCTGATGAGGTTATACCAGATAGCTCACTTGTGCAGACTGTTCTGAATGGTCTTCCTGATTCATATCAGAGTTTTGCTTCTACTCTTCGGTGATGATGAAAGGCAATCCAAATGCCTTGTCATTTGAGGAGTTAGTCTCTGTTCTGTTGCAATAAGATCAGTCCAGGCAAAACAAATCCATTATGCGCGTTGCAGATCAAGCGTTCCTGGCTAGTCAAAAGGGCAAAGGAAAATGGAGCTCTTCAATTAGTATGCAGAAATCTGCTAATTCTGCATATTCGAAGAAGGAAGATAAAGATGAGAAGAAATCAGAGAAGCAGAAATTGTTTTGTAAGTAATGTAAAGGGAAGGATCATATCATAAAGAACTGTCCAAAACTGGCTGCTAAAGAGGCAAAGAACAAAGAGGCTTGAATGGTTGTTGTAGAGGCCTCTACACCAAAAATAGAGTCTGCAAATCTTGTGCAGGAAGAAGAATGGGCATTTACTACTGTCTGTAGTCTTGACCCATCTTCTCATGATCAATCCATGTCTGCAGTAGACTCAGATGTTTGGTACTTTGAGAGTGGGGCGACCAAACATATTACCTTGCAGCGCAGTTTCTTCTCTTCACTCGAGCCTTCCCCTACAGGGAATACTGTTACATGCGCCAACAACTCCTCTTATCCTGTTATGGGAGTTGGTAAGATCATTTTGACTACTACTGATGGTAGTTCTTTCACTTTGTCAGATGCTTTATTTGTGCCAGGGATCAAGAAGAATCTGTTATCAGTTTCTGCATTAGCCAAGATTGGCTTGGTTGTGAAATTTGTTGATGACAGATGTACAGTTCATGATCTGTCAAATGCCAATGTTATTATTGCTTCTGGCATTTTATGTCGTGGGTTTTATAAGCTCATAGACTATGAAAGATCTGAAAATGATTTGGCATGTGCAGTAAATGATTCTCAGGCTATGTCAGATGCAAAGCTTTGGCATGCATGCTTTGGTCATCTGAATTTTTCTAGTTTGCTATGCCTGTAGAAATCTTAAATGGTGTCCTCTTTGCCCAAACTTGAGGTACCTGGAAAACATGTTTTTGAAGGCTGTATTTTGGGCAAAATGCAGTGTTCCTCCTTTCCAAAAGATGGTTCAATTCGGGCTACACAGAAATTGCAGCTTGTACATAGTGATGTCTGTGGTCCTATGCAGACACCCTCTTTTGGAAATTACCTTTACTTCGTGACTTTCATTGATGATTTTTCCAAGCATGCATGGGTATATCCACTCAAAGTAAAGTCCGAAGTGTTCATGTGCTTTAAACAGTTTTTGGTTTTGGCTGAAAATCTGTCAGCATGTAAAATGGGCACCCTCCGTTCTAATCGAGGGGGGAATATATGTCTACTGATTTTAATGCATGTCTAGCTGAACGTGGGATAAAACACCAGTCTACAGTGCCGTATACACCTCAACAGAATGGATTTGCTGAACGAAAGAACGAGTCACTCATGGAGATGGTAAGGTGCATGGTCAAGAGTCAGGTTTTACCACATAGTTTCTGGCTTGAGGCTATCATATGTGCAACATATGTACTGAACAGGTGTCCCACTAAAGCGCTGCAGTCGATCACTCCATATGAGGCTTGGCATGACCGCAAGCCATCTGTTGCTCATCTGTGTGTTTTTGGTTGTTTGGCATATGCACTAGTGCATGAACAACATCCTAGAAAATTGGATGATAAGGCAGTAAAATGTATTTTTGTTGGGTACAGTTCTGAAAGTAAAGGCTATCGTCTGTATCATCCACAGACTAAACACATTTTGGTTAGCCGTGATGTTGACTTTGTGGAAGATGCTATTCAGCCATTGCTTTCATGTACTAAGGAGACATCTGTTAGCTCCAAAGACATGTATGATACTTTGATGCCTCTTTTTACAGGTGGACAGTCTAGTGCTGGTCCTAATGAGGCAACTTCTCAGCCTTTGCAGGTTTCATATGATGATGTAGATCATTCCATTTCTGATGCAGATTTACATGATGCACTTGTTGATGAGAGATCTGATATTGAGCAGGTAAAAACTATGCCAAAATGGTTGGTGTAGACTTTGCGTGATAGCAAATTAGATGCACCTTTGTCATATCGTACTCGTTCAGGATCTCATAGTGCCTCCTTTGCATCAGATTGCTATGCTATGGCTGTGTCTAGTCTTTGTGATGAGAATGAGCCTATTTCTTTTGATGAAGCACAAAATTCAGAAAATTGGATGGCTGCTATGCAATCTGAATATGATGCTATAATGAAGAATGGTACATGGTCTTTATGTGACTTGCCTCCTGGCAAGAAGGCCATTGGCACTAAGTGGGTATACAAGTTGAAGCGTAAACGTGATGGTACAGTTGACAGGTATAAGGCTAGCTGTTCGGAGCATTTGTGCACTTGCAGCCCATCATGCTTGGAATGTACATCAGTTGGACATTAAAACAACATTTCTAAATGGTGACTTGCATGAAGAAGTGTATGTTTTTTAGCCCCGTGGCTCAGTGCAGAAAGGGCATGAAAACCAGGTGTGCATGTTAAAGAAGGCATTATATGGTTTAAAGCAAGCACCACGTGCTTGGTATGAGAAGATACATGCCTATCTGGTTGCACATGGTTTTGAGAACAGTCCAACTGAAAGCACCTTATATGTTAAGCGTGCTAATGATGTGCTTCTGATCATTGTTGTCTATGTTGATGACATGTTGCTCACTGGTCCTATTGAGAAGCATATTGCTGATTTCAAGGCTGATTTGCATGCCTCATTTGCGATGTCTGATTTGGGGCATTTGCATCACTATTTGGGCATTCAGTTTATGCAAGTTGATGGTGGAATGGCTTTGTGTCAAACGAAATATATTGACACATTATTGCAGCGTTTTGGCTTTGAAGACTATAAGCCTATTGCCACTCCTATGGAGACAGGTTTACGATTGAGTCTTCATGATGCTGGAGATGCGTTTGATGTTGTTCTCTATCAGCAGGCTATTGGATGCTTGATTTACTTATGCATTACTCGGCTAGATATTCAATTTGCTGTCTAACAGATGAGTAGGTTTATGCATTGCCCAGGAGTCACGCATTGGAATGCATCTTTCGCTACTTGAGTGGTACTCGGCTACTTGGGTTGTTTTATCCCAAGGGGGGATCACTATCGCCAGATTTGCATGCTTTTTCTAACTCAGATTGGGTTTGTTGCTATGACACTCGTGTGTCCACCAGTGGTTTTTGCTTCATGCTTGGTAGCTCATGTATATCTTGGTTGAGCAAGAAGCAGCCTATTGTGGCCACTTCCAGTTGTGAGGCTAAGTATAGGGCAGCTTTCATAGCGACTGTTGAGTGTGTGTGGCTCAGACGCCTTATGGCTGATTTGGGTGTTGGCGAGTCTTCTGCCACCACCATCTTCACTAACAGTCAGAGTGCACTGGCAGTTGCGAGGAACCCTGTGTTCCATGCTGGCACTAAGCACATTGAGGTGCATTATCACTATGTCAGGGAGAGGTTCTCTGCTGGGGAGATCAGCTTGGCATATGTGCCCACGTAGGAGAACATTGTAGACCTTTTCACGAAGGCTCTGCCTAGGGAGAAGTTTGAAGCTTTCCGCAAAGCTTTGGGCTTACTTCCTTTTGTGGAGTGATTTCCACATAGCTTGGCACTTCCTTATACATGAGTGCCAGCTCCTTGTTCACCGCATCACTCCCAGGGGGGATTTGTTGATATATTTAGGTAGTGATGTGTGTGAACACACTAGGACCACCGGGGCACTTTTTTCCCTCTTTAGGAGGTTTTTTCCCCCGGCTTGTATATATGCCTATTGCCCTAATGGGCTACTTATCTTTGTACATTCTCTAGTAATACATTCAATATTGTGTGTTTGTGCTCCAAGCTCCTTCTTCTTCCTTGTGTTGTTCGCGTGCTTCCGTAGAAATCTATCTCCAACATGCATCTATCTATCTATCTCTCTCTCTCATACATTTAGTATTGTGTGTTGTGCTCCAAGCTTCTTCTTCTTCCTTGTGTTGTTCATGTGCTTCTGCAGACATCTAAATCCAACAATTGGTATCAGAGCAGGTTGCCACTTTATCTAGGGCATCATCTACACCTCTCCGATTGCAGTCTCAGAATTGCATGATTTGAGCTTTTTTTGGCCTCTGAATGCACTATCAGACTGCTTGTGCAAGCTATTTTGTCTTTTTGTGCCAAAGGTATATACCAATTTTGGTTTGTCAGTATAAGCTTCTCAAAGTCTACTACAAGTCTAGCAGAATTCATTTGGGTACTTAAGTTCAACTTTTTGAGATACAATCAATTTTTTGCATTAAGGTATTTTAGTCACCCTATAGAACAATTTCGTTGGGATGGCAGAGATGCTTAGGCACATGCATTGATAGTTTTGTCTGTCAAACGTGCCATTATTCCTCACATTTGCTCTTGCAGAACAACTAAGGATGCTTGGATACACTTACCCCATTGTCCCAAGCTAGGAATGAGGCTCGTGTTGCTTACCTCCGAAAATAGTTGGAGAGTGAGCACATGAATGAAGGTGATTTTACGGAGAGTTTTCTAGCAAAGATCAAAGATTTGAAGGAACAGTTAATTTCTGCTGATGAAGTTATACCAGATATCTCACTTGTGTAGACCGTTCTGAATGGTCTTCCTGATTCATATTAGAGTTTTGCTGCTACTCTTCGGTTGATGATGAAAGGCAATCCAAATGCCTTGTCATTTGAGGAGTTAGTCTATGTTCTATTGAAGGAAGATCACTCGAGGCAGAACAGGTCCATTATGCATGTTGCAGATCAAGCTTTCCTTCCTAGTCAGAAGTGCAAAGGAAAATGGAGCTCTTCAACTAGTAAGCAGAAATCTGCTAATTCTGCACATTTGAAGAAGGAAGACAAAGATGAGAAGAAATCAGAAAAGCAGAATTTGTTTTGCAAATACTATAAAGGAAATGATCATATCATAAAGAAATATCCTAAACTGGCTGCAAAATAGGCAAAGAAAAAAGATGCTCGAATGGTTGTTGCAAAGGTCTCCACTCCAAAAACAGACTCTACTAACCTTGTGCAAGATGAATAATGGGCGTTTACTACTGTTTGCAGTTTTGACCCATCTTCTCATGAGTAGTGCATGTCTGCAATAGACTCAGATGTTTGGTACTTCGATAGTCAGGCGACCAAACATATTACCTTGCAGCGTAGTTTCTTCTCTTCACTCAAGCCTACCTCTACAGGGAATGCTATCACATGCACCAACAAATCCTCTTATCCTATCATGGGAGTTGGTGAGATCATTCTGACTACTGTTGATGGTAGTTCTTTCACTTTGTCAGATGCTTTATTTGTGCCAGGGATCAAGAAGAATCTATTATCCATTTTTGCATTAGCCAAGATTGGCTTGGTTGTGAAATTTGTTGATGACAGATGTACACTTCATGATCTGTCAAATGGCAATGTTATTATTGCTTCTGGCATTTTATGTCGTGGGTTGTATAAGCTCATAGACTATGAAAAATTGGTGAATGATTTGGCATGTGCAGTACATGATTCTCAAGCTATGTCAGATGCAAAGCTTTGGCATGCACGCTTTGGTCATCTGAACTTTACTAGTTTGTTATGCCTGCAGAAATTTGAAATGGTGTAGTCTTTGCCCAAACTTGAGGCACCCGGTAAACATGTATGTGAAGGGTGTATTTTGGGAAAAATGCAGAGTTCCTAATTTCCAAAAGATGGTTCAGTTCAGGCTACTGGGAAATTGCAGCTTGTACATAGTGATGATGTCTGTGGTCCTATGCAGACACCTTCTTTTGGAAATTATCTTTACTTCGTGACTTTCATCGATGATTTTTCCATGCATGCATGGGTATATCCATTGAAGGCAAAGTCCGAAGTATTCATGTGCTTCAAACAGTTTTTGGTTTTGGCTGAAAATCTATCAGCATGTAAAATGGGCACCCTCTATTCTGATCGAGGGGGGGGAATATATGTCTTCTGATTTTAATGCATTTCTGGTTGTACATGGGATAAAACACCAGTGTACAGTGCCGTATACACCTCAACAAAATGGAGTTGCTGAACAAAAGAACAGGTCACTCATGGAGATGTCGAGGTGTATGGTCAAGAGTCAGGCTTTACCACATAGTTTCTGGCTTGAGGTTGTCATGTGTGCAGCATATGTACTTAATAGGTGTCCCACTAAAGCACTGTATTCTATCACTCCATATCAGGCTTGGCATGATCAAAAACCATCTGTTGCTCATCTGTGTGTTTTTGGTTGTTTGGCATATGCATTAGTGCCTGAACAACATCGCAAAAAATTGGATGATAAAGCAGTAAAATATATTTTTGTTGGATACAGTTCTGAAAGTAAAGGCTATCTTCTATATCATCCACAGACTAAACGCATTCTAGTTGGCCATGACGTTGTCTTTGTGGAAGATGTTATTCAGCCATTGCTTTCATGTACTAAGGAGATGTTCTCAAATAAAAACCTTGTTTTTTGAACATCATTTCTTCTAGTGGCTTTAGCTTCTACCCACTTAGTTAAGTAGTCAATTGCTACTATGATGTACTCTACATGTGTGGTTTTGGACAGTGGTGAAATGGGTCCAATGAAATCAATGCCCCACTTGGAAAAAGCTCATTATGGGCCTTAGTGGCATGTCATCTTTTCTTATTGGATTCTTTGCTCTTTGGCAAATATCACATCTTTCCACAAATAAGTTGGCATCTTTATGTAATGTTGGCCACCAAAATCCTCCATAGATTACTAGCATGCTAGTTCTTTCTGCTAAAAAGTGTCTTGAAGATGCACCTACATGTGCTAATTGCAACATTTTCACTTACTCTTCTTCTAGAACACATAATCTTAGGTACCCATCTTTACCTCTCTTATACAATTGACTTGCTATCAAAGAGTGGTCCTTGCATGTTCAGTTGTTCTTCTTTTTTAGCAGTCTTGAACCCTTGCACAAAATAATGTATTTATCTTTCTTTTGATCTGGCCAATATACTCCTAGTCTATGGAGATTTCCTAGGGTTTGCATCTTTGAAGCATGGACTAGGTTATGAGGGTTATGTGCCCTTTCTAGGTAACTCCTTTGTTCCTCATCTAGGATGCAGCTTAGCAATAAGCCTGAGTCATGGAGATAATACAAGTGTCTTGATAACAATATGTAATTATTGGTTTGACCTAGGACTTGACTCATGCCTTTTTTTGTGAATTGAGGTCCAAAACTCAATAGTGGGACAAGGTTCTCTGCCCAAGTAGGTATAGCTTCTACCCTCAGTAGATAAGTATCTGGTAGTTCATCATCCACTCCTTGGGGTTCTTCTCCATTGCATAGCCTAGATAGATGATCTTCTCTAATGTGAGTCTTACCCTAGTTTACAAAAACTTCAAAATCAAACTCCATCAGAAGTAAAAAACATCTAAAAATCCTCCCCATGTTACAAGGCTTGTTTACTAAATACAATAGGGCTTGATGATCCACAAAGAACTTGAACTTGTTTGCTAGGAGATAATGTCTAAACTTCTTGACTGCATACATCATGCCTAATCCTCTCTCTCTCTCTCTCTCTCTCTCTCTCTTTGTGCTGGTGTAGTTTCTCTCAGCTTGGTTCATTTATCTACTTGCATGGGCAATTGGGAAATCCAACCTTGAATTTTCCACTAGTTGTTTTAGAATGCATCCCAATGCAAAATTGGAAGCATCTACATGGACATGGAAAATTTTCTCCCAATTAGGTGGTTTCAGAATGGGCGTTGAGCTCAACCAATATTTCAATTTCTTGAACGCTTCTTCACATTCATCTATCCATTCAAATTTGGTGATTAAGGCATATAAAGGTTTAGCAATCATAGCATGATTGTGTATCAATCTCCTATTATACCCACAATGTCCCGTAAATGCTTGTAATTCCTTCACAGTTCTGAGTCTAGATATCTTAGCTATTTACTTTGGTCTTTTCTTCATCTATAGATGTGCCATTCTTTGAAACAATGTGACCAAGTATCTTTCCCTATCTAACAAAGGAAACACAATTTTTAGGGTTTAGACAGACTCTGTAAAGTTTACACTTTATAAAGATTTGTCTAAGTTCCCCAAGATGAGCTGATCTTTTGCAAGAGAAAGCACATAAGTCATCTACATATACCTCCATGGTTGTTCTCAAGAGTTCTTTGAAGACATGACACATAAGCTTTGAAAGGTAGTTGGTACATTTTTCATGCCAAATGGCATGACTCTAAATGCAAATACTCCCCAATCAGCTGCAAAAGCATTTTTATGTTGATCTCTTGGAGCTATAGCCACTTGATTGTATCCTGTGAAACCATCAAGAAAGTTGTATACCTCTTTGCCAACTACTCTCTCTAGCAAATGGTCAGTTATAGGAAGTGGATAATTGTCCCTAATAGTAGCAGCATTAAGCTTCTTGAGGTTGATGCAAACCCCAAGTTTTCCATTCTTCTTGGGTACTACCACTATGGGATATATCCATTCTGTGTGTTCTATCTCATAGATAAACCCTACTGATAGCAGTTTATCAATTTCTTCCTTGATTAGCACCAATGACAAAACACGATTCTTTGAGTGGCCACTAACACAAAAAGTCATGATTTTCTAAAATTTCATGCAATACACAAAAATTCTAAGCTTTCATGGCCTAACTCAGCCCATCTATGTTATCTTTCCCATTCCTCTATTCTTTGTTGTTTTCTATCTTCTATTTTCTAGTCTTTTATGGTATTTTGGTTTTTTCCTAAGTGGCAGAAAGCAGAGAGCCGTGATTTTCTCACAAAAAGTCGTGATTTTTTTAGCTTTCATTCCAATTTAGCTTCAAAAAAGAATAGAAGTTTGTGCTTCAAAAGGTTCGTTACCCACATTCCCTACTCATCTTTCCCCCTA
>CM035422.1:72678643-72681143 GCA_020310875.1 Ceratopteris richardii
TCCATATATACTTCATCTGCAATGTATCCATTTAAAAATGCATTTTTCACATCCAATTGTGATAATTTCCATCCTTTGCAAGCAGCAATAGCAATCAATGTCCTAATTGTAGACATCTTAGCAACAGGACTAAAGGTTTCATCATAATCTACCCCATAAGTTTGGGCATAACCTTTGACCACAAGTCTAGCCTTATATCTAGACACCTTACCATCTGCAAACCTCTTTGTTTTATATACCCACTTGCATCCAATGACCTTCTGATTCTTTGGTCTTGGTACTAGTTCCCAAGTTTCATTTTCAAGTAGAGCATCATACTCTTCTTGCATTGCCTTCTCCCAATTCTGTTTACCTTTGGCTTCTTCATAAGTGGTTGGATCTTCTTCTGTTTTAACAATGTAGGCATAATCTTTTGTTGTTAGGAAAGATGTATCATAACTATACCTTATAGGTTCTTTCCTTTCCCTTGTAGATCTTCTGATTTCTGCACTTCTTGAAGTTTCAGCCTCATTTGATTCTGGATCAAATCTTGGCCCTTCTTCTACATGATCCTGCACTCTACATCTAGAGTCAACTTCATCAACAATTTCTTCACAAACTTTTACCTTTGCCTTTCCTTTCCTTTGAATTTCTTCAACACCTGTATACTCATTTGGTGATCCTGTATACCACATATTTTGCTCATCAAATGTCACATCTTTAGTAACAAGAAATTGCTTTGTGGATGGACTCCACAACCTGTAACCCATCTGTCTATCATCATATCCAATAAACACATACTTCTCTGCTTTTGGTTCTAGCTTATGTCTTAATTGTGAAGGAACATAAGCATATGCAATACATCCAAATACTTTACAATGATCAAGACTAGGCTTCTTACCCCACCATGCTTCATAAGGGGTTCCTCCATCCAAAGCTTTGCAAGGCAACCTATTCACAAGGTATGTTGCAGTGTTAATGGCTTCTGCCCATAAGTAATTTGGACAATTCTTTTCCTTCATCATGGCTCTTGCAAACTCTACAAGAGTCCTATTCCTCCTTTCTGCTACTCCATTCTGTTGAGGGGAGTACCTGCAAGTTACTTCTCTTTTGATACCTGCATTCCACAAATAATCATCAAACTCCTTTGAGAAATACTCTCCCCCTCCATCTGATCTTAACCTCTTTAGCTTTTGTCCTGTGATCCTTTCTGCATAGACATGAAAATGTTTGAATGTCTTGAAAACATCTGATTTATCCTTGATTACATACAAAGTAATCCACCTGGTTGCATCATCAACAAACAACACATAATATCTGGATCCATTTATGCTATAGTCCCTTGAGGGACCCCATACATCTGTATGAACCAATTCAAGCATATTTGAATACTTGTACCCTGATTTGTTATAAGAACTCTTATGTGCTTTACCTAATTGACAAGCTTCACACTTGTACACCATATGTTGCCCTTCAATATTTGGCAATCCAAGCACCACCTGATTCTTTGACATCTCCTTTATAGCTCTCTCATTGAAATGACCTAGCCTTTTATGCCATAGGTCTAATTCAGACACCTTTTGACCTCCATAGGTAAATAATGCATGTCCCACATTACCTTGGACTTTGAGAGTGAACAATCTTCCTTCCTTTTTACCTGCAATTATGTTTCTATATCCCTGATTTGGATCTTGTACATAAACACCATCATTTGTGAATCTTACCTCATATCCTTTCTCCACAATTTGCCCTACACTTATCAGATTTTTAGGAATAGTAGGAACATAAAGTACCTTGCTCAGAAGTGTACTTCCACTCTTTGTCTTCACTGATCCAATGCTCTCCACTTTATGTTTGGTATTGTCACCTGTCTGAACTGTATGTCCATTCACCCTTGCTTCCATATCAGTCATCAAAGATAGATTTCCACTCAGATGGTTGCTACACCCTGAGTCAATATAAAACACTCTTTGATCTTCTCCCATTGATTCATGAGTTGCATTCAAGATAAGAGTCATGTCATCCTTCTGATCTGATGCATAATTGTAATAATTATTGTTGTAGGACTGAGATTGGAAGTTTCTTCCACCTCCTCTACCATATGATGTCCTACCACCTCTTCCTCTAAAATTGCCTCTTTGGTTTCTGCCTCCTCTACCTCTTTGGTTATAATTCTGATTATTGTTTCCACCATTTTGATTGTTATACCAACAATCATTTGCCAAATGATTTGTTCTGCCACAAATCCAACAAGCTTTAGCATTATCTTTGTTCTTACCTCCTCTTCCTTTACCTCTGAAATTTGTCTTCCCTTTTGTGAAGTTAGCTTGATTTGAATTCCCTTCATCATCATTTGATTGCTTTCCCTTGCCATTCTTTTTCTTGTCCTTGGAGTACATAGCTTGACTTGTACTTCTATCATTGTCTCCTTTAAGATCCTGCTCAAAGGTTAGCATGTGTCCTAGCAATTGATTAAGATCAGGAGTAAAGTGGTCAAGTGACAATTCTATGGACAATATAA
>CM035422.1:72688643-72701143 GCA_020310875.1 Ceratopteris richardii
ACTGAGGTTTGTACAGCTGTAGCGCGGGGTGAGGAATCTACAAAGATGGTTTCTACAGCCAACGAACTTTCGGGGACGAGGCGTGCCTCCCTGGCTTGTTCAGAAGACTGTGCTCTTGTTGGTACACGAATGTATTCGCCGGGCTTTGAAAGTAGTCGTACTCTGCGGGGGTCAAACTGTGGTAGTGGCTTTCTTTGCAAGTACCTGAGTGCTTCGTTGGAGCCTACTGATTTTACTAACTCTCTGAATCCTTTGATGTATGCGTCTTCGAATCCGCCTGTGACAAGTTCTTGTTCTATTAATGTTTGACTCTCTTCCTCTGTCAGCTTTTTGCGTGCCCAAACTTTTTCCATAGTTCTATACAGCTTCTTGATAGCTAGTGTGTAAGCTGCTGCTTCGTAAGTTTCATCTTCATGGGTACTTGTATCACCATGTGTGTCTGTTTGTTGGCCTTGGCCATCTGTCTGTTCATGCTCTTGGGATTCCTGTGTTCCCTGGCTAGCTTTGTCGTCTCCTTCGTCATCATCGGTTGTTGTTCTTTCGTCATCAGAGCTGGACACGATCTGTCCTTGTGGCTGATCCCTGGGTGTGGTAGGGTAGCTAGGCCTTTCAAATTCTTGAGAAAACAATTGTCCTTCTGAAAACTGGAACTCATTGGAGAATGCATCGGGCATCTCAAAATCAAAAGTTTGGTCCAGTGGCTCTGCTTGTCCTGGTTCTAAATGGGGTATTGGAAAAGAGAAAGCTTCCGCACCAATAGTGGTGGGAAGTTCAGCTGCTGTGGTGATAGGTTCTGTGGTTGTGGCTGCTTGGGGTGCAACAGTACTGGTGGTGCCCGCCGGCGTAACGGGTCTTGATAACCATATACGAATTGGTGGTATCGTGGGAGTGGCTGCTGTTGGTGACTGCTCTGGAGATGGTTGTGGCGAGGGTGATTCTGGGACTTGTAGGCACGGGATAGTACCTCTCATCCGCTTTCCTTGTGGTTCCTTTAAATGCCTTCAGCTCCTCACTAGTCATGGCACGCTCGATTGGTAAGTCATACGCCAAGCACATATATATGATCCTGGTGAGGGCGCAGCATCCATTGATTACCTTCTTTCGCTCCCACCTATGTTGTGCCAAATAGAGCTGATCAATGATCCAGCTGGCTAGATCAACCGTTTGAGGTCCAGCACATGCTAAGTACAATCCAAACCAGATTCTCTTGTGAGGCATGGTAAAACGATCCTGAGCTGGGAAAGCAAAGTGCTGCATGCATATCCGTAATGGCTTGGAAAGCTCAGGTGTTATAGCAAAAATATCCTCCCATTTAGTTACGTCACCACGTTTCATCTGCTCTGGGACTAGCCGTTCTCTCTCCGTCGGAGTGTGTGTTCCATGTATTTTCAGAGCTGCGCGAATTAAATCTTTAGACAAATAAAACCTTCTGAATGGAGGATCATTTACCAAGGATGGTAACATGAATGTGCCAGGTAGATCCTTGTTTTCTGAAGCTGTTAAGGTGGTTACCAAGTAAAAACATCTGTAAAAATCGGGTTTAGGCAGAGGGTCGCTAAAATACTCTGTAAATCCCGCTCGTGCCCAAACGTGCGTTAAATCTTGTGTATTCTGCAGTCCTTCAAATTCTCGTGAAAAGAACTGGTACTTGGCCCATGTGCGTAAATCAAATGCCAAATTGGCCTCAAATATGAAGTCAACGTCTGCTAATGGTCCTGCTAGGCCTTGAAACCAGTGAGAATTACGATGAATCTTCTCCGTGTATCCTCTAGGAGGATCATCGATTGGCATGGGTCCTGGAAAACCTTGAAACTCTGGTGGTTGCATAGTAGGATAAGATTCCGCGAGTAATTCTCCAATAGTGGCCATCGGTGCACTGGGGCCAGCTTCTGATGGTCCTACTTTGGTTTGCATGATGACTGATGAGCTAATGGAAAAGATCTGCTACAAAAGATTAACACATTAGTATGGAAATTAATTATGATCCCATTAAGGTGAGACCGCAATCCCTTTCCATGACCGATGTGTAACCCGTGTAGCCAAGTGTCATGAAGTGATTGATGCAATGATTATTTGCAAAACTAATGCAGGTCTCTAGACACCTACATGGTCAGATTATGCATACATTTCTTGATGAGCTTTTATTATGCATGATGTGGGGTTTGGGTGTATGAATTTATACAAGGTTTGGTTGAGGGTGAATTATTACAAGGGTGGAGTTTAAACGGGGTGGGAAAATTGTTAGATAATGGGGTACAAGAAGACGTTTGGATACGTTTCGGTATCCATTTCCTAAGAGTCTTGGAGTGGGTGGTATGTTTCTGCTGAGGGACAAAAAGCGGTATCGGGTTTGGTGGTATTGAAGGATGAGAAGATTTCGGAGGGGTATATATTACATGGCTAGAGGGTTGGGCTATAATACATTGTTTGGGTACCCAAATCTGCATGGGTGTGGGTCTATGGATAAGGTATTTCTTGGCGATCCAAATCTGTCGAGTAATTGTAGAAGAAGATCGAGGGGACTTTGGATGCTGACTCTGCTTTTGTTGAAACTTTGTCCTGTTCTCGTCTGCAGTGTTGCCAATAGCCTGTGGTTGCTGTCCTTTTGGCACCCATATTTGTCTCGTGCCACTTGTTCCGTGATGTTGATACTTCTGCTTTCTTTGCCTTGTCTGGTGGTGTCGTCGGTCTGGGTTCCTCTGTTGTGGTTGACTTGTTCGTGGTTGGGTTTGAGAGGTCCATTGGATGCTCTGCTTTGGAAAAGAAGGGAGATCCAACACTTGCGTGACCTGCCCATTAGGAAGTGATTCGTTCTTTATCTTTAATCTAGGCCAGTCCGTAGCAAGTTTGGAAGGATGAGCACCGCAGGGTGTTGTGCTCATTTGGCCGCTGATGCAACCCACCTGACCGCTGATTGTGTTCATCTGCCCTAGCGGTTGGGTAGCTGCCCCTTCTAGTTTGCAGGAAGCCCCAGGGAAGATCTCCAGTCGTCCTTCTAATTGACAATTGTCCCTAGCCAAGCCCGAGTGGGTTGGTGTAGATGTAACGTGACTGGTCTGACCCAAGATCTTCCGGTCTTCCGTCGCATGCGTTTCATAGGGTCTAGGGTTACAAACCTCAGTCGGAATGCCGTTAGGGAAGTCAAGCGGTATCACTCACTTCTGTTCTAAGGTTCCAATCTGTAAGGAGCCTTGTCTAAGATTTAGGTCCACTGAGTGATCGTATAGCCAATCTTGGCCAAGGATTAGGGGTTCTATCAGGTCGTCATCATGGCACACTAGTAGCTTCGCTGTCATGGTCACATCCTTAATGAGGATAGGAAGGTCCACCTCACCCATGCAAGGGGTTTCCATGCCTCCTAGGCCTATGAGGTATGCCTCAATGGCCGCATCTCTATTCCTGAATCCTTATAGTGGGACCATCTAATAGCACTAGTCGCAGCACCTGAGTCAATTAAAGCCCTGAGCTCTTGGCAAGGGTTGCCGTGCTCTAGCCTGACTGTAATGAATGGTCTCCTGTCCACTATACTAGGATGAGTGTTTGACTTTACTTGACACATGGCCATGGGGTATCTGGGTGAAGTTTCCAGATGGTTATAATGTTCTCTCCCTAGTCCTTGTCTTCTTAACTTCATGCATTTAATGCGTTCTATTGCTTCTGCCTGAGCTTCCGCTCGTATTCTATTTTCTTCCTCCTTACGCTTCTTTGCCAACGTGAGTCGTCTAAGCATATCCTCAGTAAGAGGTTCCTGATATAGCTTGACTCTACAGCCACTAATATAGTTAGGCATTATATCTCCTTCTAAAGTGGCTAATTGTACTGCTCCACTTGTTGATAGTCTGTTAATGATCATAGGTCCATAACCTCGCTTTTCTAACTTACGTGCGTGTTGCTTTAGCGTATATACTAGAACTAAATCTCCTTCTTTTAGGCCTTTATCTTTCACATGTGCATCAAAATATGCTTTTTGTCGCTTCTTCGCTGCATATATTCCTGCTGCCGCCTTTAGCCTGGTTTCTCCTAATCGTTCCAAGTCCATTATTCTCGCTGATAATTCATGGCCGGTCCACTGATGTTCTTGTGCAACCTTAAGGGTTGGTATCAAGAAGTCGAAAGGAAGCACAACATTCTGACCAAAAACCATCCGAAAGGGAGTTGCATTGAGTACGGTCTTGTAGGCCACTCGATATGCCCAAACAGCGTGGTGTAACTGTTTGTCCCAATCGGAACGTTTGTTGTTCACGAGTTTCGTCAGTATGTTACAAAGGATCTTATTAGTGCTTTCAGCCTGACCATTGGCCTGAGGATGATATGGTGCGGATTTCTTGTGAATCACCATAAAATCCTGTAACAAATATTCAATGACTTGGTTTAGAAAGTGAGTGCCTCGATCACTCACTAACTCTATAGGCAATCCATATCTTGTAAAGACATTCTCAAATAAGAATTTTGCAGTTGTGTGTGCATCATTCTTTTTTGTGGCTTTTGCCTCTACCCATTTCGTCAGATAATATGTCGCAACAATAATGTATTCCGCATGTGTACCTTTTGCAGGGGGGTTAATGGGTCCTACAAAGTCTATACCCCACTTAGAAAATGCACGTCCGCCCATCATGGGTTTCAATGGCATTTCATCTCTGCGAGTAGGAAACTGAGTTCTTTGGCACACATCACATCTCTTGACATAGGTATGAGCATCCATGTGAAGAGTGGGCCACCATAATCCTGCAAAGAGGATGGCTTTGATTATCCTATCGGGTCCAAAATGACCTCCTGCAACACCTTGGTGTGCAGTCTCTAGTATGCTCAGATAATCGCTCTCATGAACACATTGTCTTAGATATCCATCTCGTCCTCTTTTGTATAGATTATCGCCAATAAGTGAATAGTCGTGAGCTTCCTGCTCTAGACTGCGTTGTCGTGCTAAAGTCATTCCTTGAGGGAATGTCTTCGTCCTCAAGTATGTCACTAATTGTTCACTCCAGTCTGGTGTGAGAGACACATGATACAATGTAGCATGTTCTACTGGTGGTCTTTCACAACAAGCATGGAATTCTTTACACAACTTGTAGACATCTGCTTCCATCGAAGGCCAATATACTCCTAGTCTATGCAGAGTCTGTAATGTTCGATGTTTTGAATGATGTTGCTTTAATGCACCTATGTGTGCTAATTGCAACCAATTCGCATGTTCTGATTCATCTACACAACAAGCAAGAATCTTTTGATTATCCTGTTTATATATGCTTCCTGCCATTATTTGGTATCTCTGAGACTTGGTAATCTCTCCTTCTTTGATCTTTATCTTAGGATTCTTGGGTCCGTATGTCAGAATAGGGACTAAAGGCTTAGCCCATTCCGGTGCTATCTCAAGGTTAAACAAGTATGCATCTGGTAGATCATCCGCTACTCCTTGAGGAGCTTCTCCTGAGGTTAATCTTGAAAGGTGGTCAGCTCTAAGATGTGTCTTTCCTTTCCTGACTACTACTTCAAAATCATATTCCATGAGTAATAGAAACCAACGTATTAGTCGTCCGGTGTTACATGGTTTGTTGACTAAGTACAATAGTGCTTGATGATCTGTAAAGAACTTGAATTTGTTGGCCAACAAGTAGTGCCTAAACTTCTTTACTGCGTAGATCATCCCTAATCCTTCCCGTTCCGTCGTGGTGTAATTTCTTTCTGCTGCGTTCAATTGTCTGCTCGCGTAAGCTATGGGGAGATCTATGTTACCTTCATTCGTGGGTTGTGCTAACACACATCCTATGGCGTAATTGGATGCATCCACATGTACATGGAATGGCTTACTCCAATCTGGGGTAGTCAATATAGGTGCTGAGCACAAACGTCGTTTGAGTTCATTGAATGAATTTTCACATTCATCTGTCCATTCAAAGTTGGTTAAAAGAGAGTACAAAGGCTTGGCTATGATTGCATACATGTGTATGAATCTCTTATAATATCCGCAATGGCCCATAAATGCCTGTACCTCTTTCACATTAGTTGGTCTAGGTAAATCTGCAATTACCTTCACCTTTTATTCATCCGTAGAGATTCCATTTTTTGACACAATGTGTCCTATAATTTTGCCTTGTCTGACCATGAAAACACACTTTTCTGGGTTCAAACAAACCTGATATTCCCGACATTTGTCAAATATTTGCCTTAACTCTGGGATATGTGTCTGTCTTACATTTGAATGTGCACATAAGTCATCGACATAAACTTCCAAACTCTTGCATAAGAATTCCTTAAAAACATGACACATGAGTTGCTGGAAAGTGGCGGGTGCATTTGTTAAGCCAAATGGCATTACTCGGAATGCAAATATGCCCCATTCAGTGGCAAATGCCGTCTTGTGTTGGTCCTCTGGAGCAATGGCTACTTGATTATAGCCTGAAAATCCATCAAGAAAGCTGTAAACTTCCTTGCCCGCAACTCTTTCCAATAGATGTTCCGTGATAGGAAGAGGATAACTATCTCTAATCGTTGCGGCATTAACTTTTTTAAGGTTAATACACACACGCAATTTTCCATTCTTCTTGGGCACAACCACAATGGGAGATACCCATTCGGTATGCTCAATTTCGTAAATGAATCCTGCTTCTATCAAGTGATCTATCTCCTCTTTAATCTTCGCAGCGTAGTTATCATTGTACGTGTTCGGTTTCTGTTTCGTAGGTTTTGCATCTGGAGTCATAGGGATTCTATGAGAACATATATCTGGATCTACTCCTTTCAAATCTTTGTAACTCCACGCAAAATACCATCCATAAGTGAGTATCCTCATGCAACCAAGAAGGATCTGATTCTAATGAGTGCACAGATTCTATCTCTACTGGTGTCTTATGGATGGTATTCCATTGTATTGGGGGTACATCTCTATGTGAATAGTCTTTAAGATTGACTTTGGTAGTCACTCCTAAATGTTGCAGGTACAAAGAATTAGTTCCCCAATCTTGTACAATTTGCAACTGACGCGTGAAGGGTTGTCCCAATATCATCTCATAAGCATGGTTTTCTGCAAAGTCACAAATGGCAAAAGTATGCTCAAATTCTACACCACAAGTGGTGAGAGATATGCCTTCTAGTAAGCCTAATGGTTTTTCTATGTGTCCATCAGCCATTTGTAGCTTCATCCTGGTGGGTCTTGATGCTGGCTTACCCCAACGTTTCCATAAGGCAGTGGTAGCTATGGCTACTCCGGCTCCTGAATCTAAGATGGCTTTTGTGGTGTAGCCCTGATGGGTTATCGGAAGATAAGTGTTACCTTCCTCTCCTTCGCTTACATCTCCGATCTTTTCTACGGGTATCTCTGGTACCTTATCTTGTGATCCTATTTGTGAGGGAGTAGTAGCAAGCTCGGGGAATTGATTTGCTACATGTTTCCACAATTCTGGTTTTATCTTCAGCAACTCCTCTAGAGTGAAGTTACATTGTACTTTAGTATTCTTGATCACTTCCGTGTTTCTAGGGATTACTGATTCTTCATTCCTCACTATTATAGTGGGTGCTCTCATACTAATAGACTTTGCCTCCCAAGGTCCTGTGAACTGAGGTAATTCTTGTAACGAATTAGATTCAAATCTGGTGTTTTCACTCAGTTGTTCTTCCTCTACACCATCGTAAATAGAGGGAATGTCTTGGGGAAATTGTTCCTGCAAGTCATCTATTTCTTGAATAGGAGGATGGGTTCCTTGTTCCTTTCTCCACTTCTCTTCTTGTATTTCTCTCAAAAATTCATGTGAATATTTATGTATGGAAGACAAATTGTCTTGACTTTCTGAGTTGGGTACTTGAGACAGGGATGGCGCATTCCTTTCCTGTGTCTCTGGGACAATAGGGTTCCTAGGCTGATCCTTTTTCTCTTTGCTTTCAATCAAATATTCTAGCCTCTCCATTAGTCCTTGAAAGTGTAATTCCGGTTTTGCCATGTTATTCCAATTAAGATATCTAGAGGCTTCAAACAAAGCTTGTGCTAATTCTACCATCTTCATGCAAAGTTTAGTTCTCTCAATTTCTAGATCAGCTCGAGGGTAGTTTTTACTCATTTCAGCTACCTGAGGTCCCTCTTTTAATCTAGCCTGATATGCACGAAACATCATGTCTAGATTTTCGGGTATGGGTTCCGCTAAACTGATCCTGATTTCTGAGCTGGATTCTCTTGATTCAAGTCGTGTGAAGTCAATTCTAGGATTTTGGCTCTAGATTCCTTCAAACTTCCTTCCAACTCAGTTATCTTTTTACTCCACTTTCTCTTTATTCTTTCTCTAGAATCTTTCCAAGATTTTGTTTTTTTACTGCTAGATTCTGCAACTTCACTGGTTCCGGCTACTTTCTCCTGATTAAGCTGTTGGTTTTGTAAGAGCGCTTGGGCTCTTGTTATAGCTTGGATAGGCACGTAGGTGGGGTTGGATCCATCTGCGTTGTTCACAATGCCTATCACGTTGATCGGTGTCACATTTGTAGCATTAACAGGGTTCTTAGGACAATCTTTGATTATGTGCTCTTTGCCACAATCAACACAAAAGCCTTGGATATTATAGTACTGTGATTGTCCTGCCATCGGGGGATGTGGACAATCCTTTATGAAATGATCTCCTTGGCACCTAAAGCATGGTCCTCTAGGGCCCTGTGGTCTTTGTTGTCTCAATTGGGGTCGCGGATTTGGGTTTGTGTACATCACATGAGCATAGTCGGGCTCCCAACTAGGTTCCACTGGTGGACTATCATAATGATATGTCTCCACGTGTTCTGGTGACTCCGTGTAAGAAGCGGGTGGACTATCTACATGCGTAGAGTCAAAACTGTTTGAGTTCGGGTCATTCTCTGTGATCAGAGGTGAAAAAGCCACTAAGGCCCTACTTAGGTTCTCTTCTGCAGCAGCGTATTTGACTGAGATGACATTCGCTGGTGGGGGTGGCTGCTGAGCTAAGACAGGTTGAGGTCTCTGTTGAGCCTGGTATGGGTAGTTCTGAGGAGGCCTATAGTAATAAGGCTGAGCATTGTATTGGCCTTGATACCTACCTGGCTGTGCGTATGCTTGCGGGTAGTTCTGTCTCACGGTTTGTTTGTTGTACGGGCAGTCCTGAGCCGTATGATTCGTGTATCTTCTCTCAAATTGTACAATATTGGCCACTAGGGTTGGCTTGAGGTTGTGTTGCATTGGGACACACATTTGCCAAATGATTTCCACCACATGTGTAACAATGCTTGTTTGTTAGCACCCTAGCTTTACTAGAAACTCCTAGTTTCTGGGCCACTTTTTCTGCTAGGTCCTCTATCGAGCTAGACAATTTTGTGGATGCTAGAGATGAGCAGTTTGAGTCCTTATAGACCTTTGAGAGTTCCAACTCGTCTCCTAAGTTGTCCTCAATGTCTATGCATATTCTCACACATTGCTCTAGCGTTCTGGGTTCTTTTAGGTACACGTAGGAGCGTAGTTTAGAGCTCAACAAGCCATCTAAAAACAATGACACTTGCTTGGCTTGTGAGGGTAGCTCTTGCATTGGACATCGTTCAACATATTGTCTAAACCTACGTCCTGCCAGTCTAACTGTTTCCTGAGGGGTCTGTTTAAAGCTATGAATCAACGAAGACGTGTCATGTCTAATCCCACTTTTAGAGAATTCGGTGATGAATGACTCTAAAAAGTGATGGATGTCTCTAAATTGCCTTTGTTGCAAAGGTTGGAACCAAGTTAAAGCGGTATTCTTTAACGTTAGTCCAAATGCATTGTATTGCGTGAACATGTCTTCAACTTGTTCGGCTCTTAGTACTTGCTTGAATTCTGCGACGTGGTCATAGGGATCTCCTGTCCCATCAAAGTAATTCTTCATTGATTTTACTAACTGTGTGGGTCTCAATATTCTTGCGTGTTCGCGTGGTCTAGGTAGAGGAAAAGCATCTCTACCACTGGGTATTCCATGATCTCTTTGTCTATCCGCTCTATTAGTGTCCGTGGTTGTTCTATCTCTCCCTATGGGATGAGTGAAGCTTACTTCCGGTCTCTCTTTATTTCCCTCTCTTTGATTTCCATGGGCTGAGGATGTTCCTGCCCCTTGTTGACTTGTATTCATGTTCGTTCTAGATGGAGGGAATACCAATTCACCTCTCCATGTGTATGTGTTTTTAGCGCGGTCAGGCACCACAAAGACTCTTTCTGAAGTCTCATCCAGGTATACAACCTTTCCAGGTGTATCTGGGTCCTTGAACTCGTATATAGTGATGATACCTACCTCACTAAGTAGTTCGGTCTTGTATCTCCGAAAGGCTTCATCAGTTTCTTTATTTACAAACAACTCTATGCTTCTGTTGTCTTGAGGGATCCATTCCGGGATTAGTACTCGTGTCAGTACAGATTTCCCTCTAGGTGTTCTAGGCTCTTCTAATGGTTCTTTTCCTTGAGATTTTGTTTCCGTCTCTGGTTGAATCACGCCAAACTCATTCGTATTGTTTGGCTGCGTACTTAATATGTACATTGTCCCTTCCTTGTCTATGTACGCGTCTCTCTCAAATTTCACCACTGGATGTTCCAATCCAATGGGTTGATCGGGGTTGTGCATTTGCACCACTTGCCTTCGCAAACCATCCTCATAGATGCGAGCACCTAATCGGTTGGTTCGGAGAAACTCTAGTTGTGTTCTATAGGGTCCTTCTGGTTTTTCTAAATAGGCTACATTAGACCCTCCTTCTGGTTTTTCTGTGCTAAATGCCATTTCTGAATCACTAGTATCTGAGCTCTCGTAGGGATAACTAGTGTTCAATTGTTGAGCCCACGATCGTGCAGTAGTTCTTACACTTGCCTCTGATGATCTAAGGCTTTGTCGGTCTGACTTACCTATATGTTTGCCCGATCTAAGGTTCATTAATTTTCTTCCTTGCACACTCAGTACACGCTCAGATCATCAATGATTCTTTGTTATTACTTTCTTGATTCTTTTTAGATTTCTTTAGATTCTTGTCTTAATGTATGCGTCAGGAATTCAACTTTCCGTGGTACTTTGAGTTCTCGTTCCGTCAGACTTTAGGTTTTCGTGTCACACACCTTTATCTTTAGTCTTGGACTTGATAAATTTAACTCTGTTGAACTTGAGGCGTTCCTATCGTCTTTAATCCACAATGCTAGCGTTTATCCTAAGCTAAGAATTGACTGAGGGGGTTGAGTAATCTTCCAACCTCGAGTCAGCTTTTCTGGTTGCTCTGATGCCCAAGAAGCCGCGCTTCCCAAGCTTTATGCCCTTCACTGCCTTGCCTTGGTTGCCTTCGATTACCCTTGCTAGACTTGGAAAAATCCAATATTAGACCAATTCACAGTTGGATGATCAAGCACTTGAGTATATACACCTTTTAAGTCCCTTCCCTTTTGCCCAACTTTTCAATGCTTGCCCCCTGGCTTTCTAGTCCCAAATTAGGTCAACCTCAAAATAGCTTATCTAAAAATAGACGTACTCGTCAAGAGCTTTCTAACGAGCTATTAAGCTCAAAAAACGGACTTCGGATGAAAAAGTTATGACCGTTCAGGCCCTGGGGGGTAAAAACTGACAAACAGGTTTTTCTCCAAATATGAGCTAAGGGACCTCCTATGAGTCTACTCACCCAAAAATTTCCCAAAAATCGCCCCAAAATTGGCCAAAAAATGAAACCCTAAAATTTGCGATGGGGGTGCACAATCGCGATGGTCTGAGATGATCGTGATGGTCTGGGACCGTCGCGATGGCGTGAGGGTGAACCGTCGCGATGGCTCAATCAGGTGGACAATCGCGATGGCGTCAGTCAACGGTCAACATGCACAATCGCGATGGTCCAAACTGAACCGTCGCGATGGTCACAGATGCGATGGCTTGAGCCAATCGCGATGGTCTGGGCGCGATGGCGTGAGCCAATCGCGATGGTCCAAATTTTTGAAGTGTCGCGATGGTGTGAGGGTGTCGTCGCGATGGTCCAAAAAATGAACCGTCGTGATGGTCTAGCTTGCCACGTGGCACCGTCGGCGCGATGGCGTGAGCCAATCGCGATGGTGTGGGGTCAACCGAGCAATCGCGATGGTCCGCGAACCGTCGCGATGGTCCAAATGAACCGTCGCGATGGCGTGAGACCGTCGCGATGGCATGAGCCACTCGCGATGGTGTGACACAATCGCGATGGTCCACCAAAGTATGATTTTTTGAGATGCGCCTGTGGATTCGTAGATGCGCAAGGGTCGCCTACATGCCTGTGTGGTCGCTTACCAAAAATTCCGAAGTTTGCAGACCATCGCGATGGTCTGACACACTCGGAAATTTCTGACAGAAGGTGATTTTCTTACCTTTTGCAGCCTTCCTGATGCACTGGAGTACTGTACCTGCAAGAAAACTCAAGAAAGCAAAAGCACACACAAGCACAAAAGCTCTCTCTCACTCTCTCGCATGCACAAATGAGGGGAAATGAGGAGAATGGGTGGATATGGTGAATTTTCTGATTTTTTTGGAGATGAAGATGATGATGCGGTGATGAAGATG